>PGCI01000085.1:0-308948 GCA_002873125.1 Puccinia coronata f. sp. avenae | reverse complement strand
ACATGATGAGATCCTGAGATTTGAGCAAGTGAGTGAGCGACCAGCAGGAATTCATGCCAAAGAGCAAGCGGTTAGGATGCAGACGTGAGGAAGTGGGGTAGAGGAGCTTAATGATGAGGAGAGAGATACTATTCGGGGAGCAAATAGTATGAGCAAGGGGCTAAAGGAGAGGGAGAGAGCAAGCGAGGGGGGAGATCCGAGAAAAAAAGAGAGAAGAGCAGCTTCCCAGGCAACAGGTGCGGAGCCGTGCAGTATTGTGACCCAAGAGGGCTACGCAGCTGAGACTTGCCGCAGGCTATCTACTGGTCCTCTCCTCCGCAGACCTGGAAGACGACCAGTGCCAATATCATCTTTTTCCTTTCACCATCACCTCTGGTGCACCATTCCATAATGACAAAGTGCAAGGACAACAGGTCCTCCACTGTTTCTTCACCAAGCAGCCAGCCACACCAAATCAGTCTCTATGTGACTTCGAAGCCTTCGATGGAGGTCCCAGATAGTAATTTGGCAACTGCCCATGAATTGTAAAAATTTCAGGTGCTGTTTGCTACGCTTGCAGAGAATACATACTAAATTAATATCCCAATTTCAATTGTAGAGAGACCTCTTTACATCTTTAGTTCTTTCTTAATATATTTATGTTTCACATCATTTATGATTTCTGGGGGGTTTGTTTTTCTCCACGCCACCAGCCTGCTGCCTCCTTTTGTTGTTATCTCCCTACCTTTTCATTGGTTCTGTTGACATTACATCCCCCATATGTGTCTTTGACACGTTGATTGTCCTTGGAAGAATTATTTTATCTCTTTGGATGTGCTCTGCTGATTCAGACTTGGTTAACATCACAGAATACAATTATTAATGCTGGTTTGCACATTATCCTTACAAGCACATCCATTGTATTATTATAAAGCATGTTGACCCAGTTCATTTGGTCTTTTTCAGGAACATGGCATGATAATGTGGTTGGGCTTGCTTATAGTGTAAAGGATCCTCATGACGCATCTATTGGCACTGAATTGGCATTGATACACTATGATTGATTACTCATAAGGCATGGACAAAGTAATCTACCACAGGAGAGCAAAAAACCTTTCGTAAACTAATAAGGAAAAAGCTCTACAATACGGGAACAAAATTGCTGGCCTCTGCCATCTTTCACAGATTCATAAGCTTGAGAAACAAAGCTACCAAATTGGGATATGGCTGCGAGCTGACATTTGGGGTTTGCCCCAACCACATGTGGAACTCCGCATCTTCCCTCTCAAGGCCGGTGGATCGAGCAATTGTTGCAGGGTGGGTTCGATACACATACCATACAAGTTGACTGGCAAAGTCTGCAAAGCCACTCTCGCATTGAGCACCAATTTTGCAGGCCGGATGGAAGGAAAGAGGGTCCGTATTATTGCCTCCGGTGGGCAGTCCACATGCATTGCAGGCCCTGGCGCCTTTTTTGACAGTACCCTCGTATATTGATCTCGACATATAACGCAGGTGGCAATCTTTCATGTCATGAGAACCTAATGGGCAAAAGATATTTCAGCTACACGCAGAATAAGTTCAATGGATAAGTTCTTTCTTACCATGGCAACGGATACAAAAACCAGTCATTTTGGGGCAGAGGTGTTTGTGAACAACTATCTTGCGCTCCAGAAAATAGCACTTGCCGCAAGCCCTCTTTCCATATTTTTCAGCGTGGTGCTTGATCTGATCAACCAAGACTTTGAGGGAGGCTAGTGACGAGGAATTTGAACCACTGTTAATCAAAGCGGTTTTTGAGTTGACGTTTGGTTGACCAGAGCTTTGTATTCGGCTTTGCTCATCTACAAACAGCCTGCGAGCTACGGACTGCGATGAAGGTGGCTGGGTGGGTGAGTTGATCGTGGTTATTGATATGTCCAAGCCCCCTCTAGAAGGGGTGCTCAACGGGAGAAAGTCGTCTTGTTGTGCTGTCATGGCTGAGACTTGTCTGTTGGTTATTTGGCCATTACCATGAACTGGATGCCGGGAGGTAGAGGGAGATGTTGAGGAGTTGCGAGTAGCGGAGGTTGCCTTAATAGCAAGAAGGGTGGAGATGAGATTACTCCAAGGTTTTGCCTTTGGTTTAATTCCTACCCATTCAATAAACTTTGAGTAAGTTGGTTGAAAACCAATCAAGCTGGGGATGGGCGAGGGGTGTGTTGCAAAGGCCCTTATAACCGCGGTTGATGCAAAGTGGCCAAATGCAATTGGGCAAGAATGAATTGACGACGTGTAAGGGGGCCAGTCGCGAGGGAGGCCACACCTACTACATGTGTTGTCGCCGTATTTCTCATTGGCAGCTTTGATTGAAGAAACAACAGTTGGCAGCGTACAATCCCTGGAGTCATGGCCGAGACCTGAAAATCAACAAGTCAGAGACATTGAATGGACTGTTCAAGGGACACGGAAGTGACCAACTCACCACAGCAATATTCACACATCATTGCCATCTCCGGACATGAACCAGTGTGCGCAATATATATTCCACGGGAAAAAAAGCAGAATCCACAAGGTTTGCCATTCCGGTGGGATAGCCACGAGGCATGGTCAACCTGCCTCAATATCTCTTTCAGGGATATGAGGTCAGATGAGCTTGGACTGGGCTGGGTATGGGCTGGTGAAGTAGGTAAATCGTTGTGAATGTGTGTTGCTGTTGCTACAAGGCTGCAAGAACCCGAAGGAGAGGGGGAATGTTGGGGCTATTGAAGTACCCAAGAGGTGGGTGGATTTAGCCTGGGTGAGTCTCGTTGATATTGGAAAAGGAGTGGATAGTGCTTGGCCTGATGAAGGCAAAGGCGCATGCGTGGGGGTTGAAGACGGAGGCTCTGAAGAACCCAAGAGTTTGCTGGAAGGTGTGTGCTTGCTCTGTGAGGGAGTGGGAGGGGCTTGGATTGATGAAAGCAAAGATCCTGGCAATGATGGAGGTGCAGACGATTCCAAGAGTGGGCTCGGAGGTGTGGGATTGCTCTGTGAAGGAGTGGGAGGCACTTGGCTTGAGGAAGGCAAAGAGCCTGTTGCGAGGGAGGGAATCAGAGCTGTGGAAGAGATCAGGCGGCCAGGTGGGGGCGTGCTTGGTCTGGGGGGTGCAGCTGAAGGCGTTGCAGAGGCCTGGTGAGAGCGGCGAAAGAAAGGGGGGGACTTGAGTCCAGTTGTGCGCTCGAGTTGCTCAAGGATAGCAGAAGCATCTTCCCACATAGCCTTGACATCAGCGGGGGCACCTCTGATGGATGGTGGGAAAGCCTTGTCAGGTAGGTGAGTGTCCACCAGTGAGGGCTGGGCAACTGCCAATGCGGCCTTGGGAGGGGACTTCGAAGGCTTCGAACAAGATCCTCTGCCTATTCGACTGCTTGGCATAGGACGTATGGAGCGTTGAGTTTCGTTGGTTCGTGGCCTCTTGGACATTTGACCACAGGGGACATCTAAGACAAGGGAGCGTTTATCTGGTTGAATGTGAGCTTGCCAGGAGGTGCAGCGTGAACAGGGGAAACATTTAGTTGGGTAGGAGCCACACGAGGTTGGGCTGGTGTCTTCCCACGCAGAGAAGACACCAGCAGCGCATCTAGCAGGGTTGAGTAGTTGCTCCTGGAACTCGTCGGGAAGTTTCATTTGGCGAGTGGTAGGCACCAACGAGACGAAGGCTGGTTGGCCATCCCTGCCTGCACGGCCAAGTTGTTGATATGCTCTGGTGGCATCTTTCCGACAGGGGAGGCCAAATATTATAACAAGCCGGACATGGGCATAGTTGATTCCTGCCCCGAACCCACTTGTGGCCACCATCACGGCCTGCTTGGTGCATCTCCAGTCTCTGTGCATTGCATCTTTGGCCGCCTCGTCAAGGGTGGAATGGTATTTGAAGGCGTCCAACTGGGCAGCAAGAGCATCGACGTGGTCTCTGTTCTCAATGAAGATGATAGCCCTGTCTTCAGGCAATTTAACGTGCTCGGAGATGAGTTCTTTGGAGTGGTGGTGCAGGGCCGAGAGCTCCATGGGAGAGGACACCTCGATTTGGAGCTCTGGGCGAAAAGTACTCTCCCTAAAGATTTTGAGAGACCTCATACTGAAATCAATTGCCATCAGGTCGTTGGCCTGGGCAGGAGGGAGGGAAGCGGAGGTGAAGACAAATCTTGATGATAACTGTCTGAGATTGAGCAATCCAGGTATGTAAGAGCGGTAAGTGTCGTCAAGCAGAGAGTGGACCTCATCGATCAGAATTTGTGAGGGGGGGTGTTGCCTGAGCTGGTTGATGAAGTCCAGCTTTGCTGCATCATCACTGAGCGCAACAATGACAGAAGCAGAAGGATCTATTGGGTGGCCAGGCTGGTATCTCTGGACGGATATGTGGTTGACAGAGAGGTCGTCCACGGTTTGGTTGACAAGTGCGCGGAGGGGCTGGATGACGACCGTCTGCTCATGTGGCAAAACCAGAGGGGGAAGCATGTATGCCAGGGATTTACCGCCACCCGTCTTTGCAATGACCAGCAGGTCTTGCTCATGGGCAAAGACGGCAGTCAGCCACTGCTCTTGGAATGGGGAAACAAATTGAGCTCGGGGGTTTCTTGTGAGGATGGAGAGGGCTTTGTGGGCGGCCTTGAAAGGATCGGCCAGGTTGTTAATGGGGTTGATTGGCATGGCCACCTCCACCTTCCCACGGATCTGTGATGGAGGAGGTGAGTACCATGAACAACATTTGCGCATTCAAAAAAGAAGGACTTACTTCCCAAAAGTCCTGCCACTTTTCACTTGCCAACTGAAAGTGGGTCTCGTCATCCCTTGATACACCGACACCGCTTGAAAATCCGTAGTGTGTGTTGGCTACTGAAGAGGTATGATTTCGTTGGACGTCCATGAAGTTATTGCAATCGGCATCATCGAGGGGGTCGACCAACAGGCCATTAAAATGTGCCGCAGAAATGCTTACTGCTGCCTGCCGCCACTGAGCAACGGTCAGCCCTGCAACACCAAACTGAGAAAAGAGTTTGCGCAGAACATTTGACTGGTGTGGGGTGTCCCACTTGCCCGTTTGCGAATTCACAAAGAGAAACTTTTGCATCTGTTCAACAACGGAGGCTTGGCCCAACTGTTGGAGCATGAACCTGGTGGAAGGAGAGGGCCTGTAAGTGAGCGCTTGACAAACAGGACATTGGAGGGAGGATTACTCACAGTTGTACTGGACGAATGTAAGCCAGATAGTTATGGAGGTGTACAGAGAGCTGGGGAGTGAGATAAACCTGGCGTGGCTTTGACCGGTTGGTCATGTTCTGACCCTTGTGATACCAGGTCTGAATGAGGAATCTGGATTTACGCCAAAATAGATTCCTTGGAGTTGAGCCAAGATTGCACGTTGCAATTGACCTCTCCTCGGTTCCACGGGCAGGCTGGCCACATCCAACATGGTAGATGAAGTAGATATAATCCAATAGTTTATCAGCCTCGCCAAGCCAACGCCAGGCAGCAGCAGGATGCCAGATGCACCCCAGCTGGTCAGGTGAGTCCCCAACATTTTCCTTCCAATTGGGAGCCAAGACACCGAATTTATCGTTCCCCGCCATCCAAGAAGAAAGGAGAGAATATTGCGAGTTCTTAAAGTTGTGAGCAGATCCACAAAGGTAGCTGAACCCAGGAGACGTATTCCTGGGATTGTCAATAAGATGTGCCGGTGTGAACGCAGGAAGCTTAGCCCCATTGCAAAGCATCAGCATCTGCGTACCAAGGAACTGGCAAGCGGTCTGAAGGGCAGTGCGGACCCCATTGATGGTGATTGTGTGGGAGCCGATGGAGAGAGTTGAGCGCTCGGAGTTAACCCAGTAGGTTGAATCTGGCAATTGATTGTTTGCAAGTACCGAAAAAGCCAGTCGTTTCCACTCGCCCAAGGAGGCCATTGGCGACACGTAGCTGTCGTCATGGAAAGGTCTGAACACAGCTTCGCACAAGCTGTTGAGGGCTAGGTGGGAGGTTTCTGAATTGGCATCGGACGGGGGAAGTGCTTTTCGTGATTGAGAGGCCAAGGAGGAATAATGAAAAACAACGGCCACACGGGAGCAGTACTGCAGGTCGGCAATGACCTTGGTGAGCTGTCCAGCTGGGTGGTAGGCGCCATGGCCTTTATACATCATGAGGGCGACAAATGTCTCCAACGAAGACTGACAGGACGAGTGAACATGCAGGAAGTTTTGTATTGATGAGAAGTTGTAGACGATGTGATCAATCAGCTGAAGTTGGGAATCGGATGGGTCACAAGCTGGATTGCCTTTATCCAACAAATCACGTATTTTCAAAACCAAAGAGGAATGGCCGGGGCTCCAGATGTTAGTGAGAGGGGACGCAGATAGTTCGTGGGTGAAGATGATCAGCTTGGTGAGTGTGGCAGCGTATCTTGAGACGGAGGAGGACTCTTGAAGCGGAGATAAGCCATTGGTGGACTCAAATTTCCTAATCAATCAATGAAATTGTGAGTCAGATGGAGTACCAAGCATGAGCAAGAAGGTGTCAATGACTGACGAAGAAGTGGAGAGGGCAGCCCTGCGCAATAGATAGGGCACTGAGAAGAGCCGATCCATTCGGGCCTGCAACCACTTGGAGAAGAATGGTTGCCAAGAAGCCAACGAGGGGAGTTCATGGAGCGCAGAAATAGAACCCTCGTCAAGTATTTCCAAGCAGGACTGCACGGCCGTCAGGATCCCAGAATGCTTGATGAAGAGACCGGTTGAGGCGGCCTCGACATCAATATTTTTCCAGGAGAACAGACCCGTCAAGTCCATCGAAAGGATGTGGGAGAGGCATCGAGCTGCCTCCTGAGCGGGCGTAGGTGAAGCAAGATCAGAATCCCCTGCAGTGAAATCCGGTGGGGCTGCAAATGGGGTATTGGGCAGCTTGACCGCAAAGTATTTTCTGTGCTTATGCCCATGCAATGACTGGCAGTGCACCTTGTGGACATGGGCTGCCCACTCGTGCTTCAAATCTGGACAACATGGGGGCATGAGTATAAGGACAGGATGGATTGCTGGGGGAAGGACACACCTTTGTGATGTGTGTCGAAGTGATTACGCATAGATTTCTCCTCAGGGAAAGCCTTTCCATCCTTGAGACACATGAAGCCTTCGTAGACTAAAATGCCTTCAACAGGTCTGCAGGGAACCAAGGGATTATATTCCTCCGGCGTGCGAACAACCCATGTGGGGGGGGTAGTTATCCCGGCGTCAAGGAGGGCTTGGGCAACGTTGGTGGGATTCACTGTGCTTTTGTGAGCGGTGGAGTAGTGGGACTTGATTTCGGCAAACGGAATGCCCACATGACACATAGTACAAATGAGCATCTTGACGTAGTTGTTCCAAACAAGATGGTGTGCGCGTAATACATCCAACACTGTGACAGATGATTGAGCAAGTGTATGTCAGAATTAGTGTGTGATGGAAGAGAAGGAAGCCAGGAGACGTACCAAGAATTTGACCACCACATGGGACCAAGATGGGGCCTTTGGAAAACTCGGCTCTGTTTGGCAAGGCAACTGAAAATTTTGCTGGGCAGCAGTTCCTTGTGTGGTTAGTAAGTTGGTTGGGATTATCATAAACAGCTGCGCATGCCTTGACTGGGCATTTGAAGGTCCCGTTGACGCTGCGAGTCACTGCAACAGTGGAGCCATCTGATAAGGTCACCTCCGCTTGCATCTGATGAGACTTCCGAGTATGGGCCTTTCGAGCGGCCTCAGATTCGAATGAAGCTGGACAGTTAGTGCAGTTGAACATGATTGATTAGAGGATTAGAGGGTGGAAAGGGGTGTTGTGGTGGAAAGGGTTTTACTGATCAGTGATGTTGCCTGTAAGATAGCACAAGGCGCTCAAATAATGGACAGATTTGCCTAAAAGGTGCAAAGGAGCCTAGCAGGCTGAGGGTGCCCATACAGGATCTATGTATAGAGCCCCTCTGTAAGCCAAACACATGAATCCATGCATGTCAAACATGAAATGTGAAATTTTTGCGTTTTGCAGATGCCAAAGCTGCATGGCACTAAATGTGAAATACAAAATTGCAGCGTTCTGAAGCTGCCAAAGCTGCATTGGCACTAAATGTGAAATTGATGTGTTCTGAAGCTGCCAAAGATACGTGGCAATCCGAGGAGCTGAAGAAAAGTCAGATCCCAGTTGTGGTAACAGCACAGAGGAGTTCTTCAAAGCCTTCAAAGGAAGAGAGTGCTATTCAAGTGGAAGGCTTTGAAGGATAAGAGAGGTTTTAAAATGATAATTACACTTACTGGCTCGAATAATCCATGAAAATTGTCTCATGTTGGCGAAATTCATGATGTTTGTCAGATCATCCGAAACGCTCGCAAGTCTGAAGCCGAGAACCTCAAATCCTGTTGTCCTTTGGTAGTGTTGAACCCTCCCAGAAATGATTTCTTGAATGGCAGGGTATATCAATGGGGTCAGTTCCGTGGCTGTTTTCCCAAGATCTTGAACAACCTGTCTCATGTCGCCATTTTCCATGATCAACTTGTTTTCGTCTGTTTCCCTCATCAGGTCTAGAAAGGGGGAAGACAGTCAGTAGCTGTTTGGTTATTGCAATTCCTGGACTTAGCTTACTTCCGTAGTATATTGGGTTCTCCACATCCATCTTCATTGCCCTGATCTTGAGTTCATGTTCGGTCAAAGGTGAAGGGAGCACAGGGGAATCATCTTGCACAACGCGGACGGGGTTGGGACCGGGGCCAGCAGGATTAGTCAGGGTGGATTGTCGTGGTATGGCGGACCCTGAGGTGTGGGTGGGCCCCACCGTCGGTGCAGCTTCTGTTGCTTGCCGGGCTGATTGAGTTCCATTCTCGGCACCAGAGTGACCATTTTGGTTGGGCGCGGGGGTGTCCTTCTTCTTCTTTCTGATCTTGATGGGGTTGAACAAGGCGGCGCTGGGGGTTTTGTCTGGGTAATAGGAACATGATCAGCTAAGCTAGGAAACTGAGGGCTAGGTGTTAGGAGGGCAAGGGACTTACCCGTTTTGTTGACAGGTTGGCTGCGCTTCCTTTTCTTCTTCGCTTGGGAGGTCTGCTGGACTGCAGTGTTGTTGGGTGGTGGCTTTGTGGGTGCCCGGAGGCGGGGGGCGATGATTTCAATGTCCTCATCGGCTAGGGTGAGGTCAATCACTGTGACTTTTGAGGAGGTAGACTTGTCTCGATGGGCCTGATCTAATTTCTCGCCGTTCTTCACAAGGAATTCGGTCAGTGCCTTGTGGGTCGTTTTCATCAGGCTTTTCAACGAAGGTGCGCAGGCTGTCAGGTGAGATTTGAGTGTTTCCTCCAGGCCAAGCTTGTGCATGGTGTCTCCAAGAGAAACAAGTCTCATATCAGTATAAGCCATGTATGCACACCCCGTGTGGCTTATGTATGAAAAATGATTTGGCTAACTCACAGAGAGCATGCAATTCCTTGAGCTCTTCAATTGACACGTCTGGCGGCGGGGCTGGCATTTCTGTTTGTCTAGCAGGACTCGGCTGACCACCAAGGCCATTGTCAGGCTGATTTCCCTGGCTAGGGTGATTCATCTAGGGTCATACGCTGTCAGTATTGAGCAAGAGGCTTGGTGCTTGTGGCTAGGGCTAGGAAGATGCAGGCAATGAGGAAGCATGCAGGTTACTCACATCAGTTTCAGGCTGGGTGGACGCGCCTGCTCCCCTAATGCACGTGCCTGCTCCCCTAATGCCATCGCTAGCAGCAGGTGGGACACCAACTTGGTCCTGACGACCATAGCAAGTGTTGGGCTGCCCAGCTCCGCCGAGTTCATTCATCTAACAGCACAGTCAGGTTGAGGTTGAAGTGAGCCAAAGACGGGGAGAAAGCGTACTGGTACTCACATCTATGTTGGGTTGGGGCTGATGGCTTGTGCCTGTCATTTTGCCGGTGTCGCAGGTGCCATCGGCACCTTTATCATGACTGCCAGTGGGATCATTGGCTGGATCACGATCATCGGGTCCATCCATCTGACACAACAGACAGGTCAGCAAGGTAGTGATGATGCAGGGTGACCTGGATGCTGACGGACAAACTCACATGAACATCAGAATTGTCTGCATCTCTTGTTCCAAGGGCTTCGGCATGCTTTTGAGGTATCAGGCAAGTGGATGTGGATTTCAGCAAAGGTAGTGACATATTTGATCTCTGGTGTGGTATCTGGTACTTACATCTGCGTCTGATTTGTCATCTCTATCTTCAAGTGCATCGTTTGCGTGCCCATGTTTGTGTGTCACGGAAGCCTTGAGGTGTGCCATGTCTGATGTCTTTTTGCGCAGGGTGGCAACTGGGTTCTGTAGATAGGGCAAAGGGGTGCTGTAAGTAAGTAACTGCTGAACGAGTATCATAGGTAGTGACGTAAGTGACCTTTCTGGGGGAGCTTCGGTTAGATTGTGGATCTTTTGAGGAGCGTTGGTTTGCTTGCGTGTGTTTTGAGGCAGGTGGGTTTTGAGATTGGCGGGTGGTGGGAGCCATTTTGGTGTGGTGAGTGGTCGAGGGTAGAGAGGGATGGAGGCTGGTGGTGGGTGGGTTTATGTGGATGGTTGAAGAGGAGGGGGGTCTTGCAAGTCGCAGGAGGGTGGGTTGCAGGTCGCTAACTGGTTGGTTTGCTCTGAGTTGGAGGAGATCAGGAGTGATGCACTGGGTGGACGTTGATTGGTTGAGGTACACGTGACAGGTCAAGGTCATGTAGACCGAGTGTCACAGCTGCAGTGAGGCAGCTTGGGTGCTACAGCCTGTGTGGGGCTGTTCCACCTGTGTATGCGAATGTAGCTGCGGGACATGAGCAGCTGTGTGGCAGCGGTGGCTGCGGCTATGCTAGCTGCGGTGGCTGCGGCTGCGGTAGCTGCGGCGGTGCCTGGCTGACCATGCGCTGCCCCCACAGG
The DNA here is from genome assembly GCA_002873125.1 of Puccinia coronata f. sp. avenae. Classification (NCBI taxonomy): domain Eukaryota; kingdom Fungi; phylum Basidiomycota; class Pucciniomycetes; order Pucciniales; family Pucciniaceae; genus Puccinia; species Puccinia coronata. The sequence goes on along the minus strand of PGCI01000085.1, from coordinate 298,049 downwards.
CCAGCCTGCCGTGGCTGTGAGCATGGATGCAGTTGCTGCAAAGACCTGTGGGTGCGGCTGCGCTGACTGCGTGCACGGCTGCACTGGCTGCGTGCGCGGCTGCACTGACTGCGTGCGCGGCTGCGCTGACTGCGTGCGCGGCTGCGCTGACTGCGTGAGCGGCTGTGATGACTGCGTGCGCGGCTGTGCTGACTGCGCGCGTGGCTGAGCTGACTGCGTTTGTGGCTGAGCTGAGTGTGCACACGGGTGTGGTTGTGGTGGCTGCTTGTGTGGGTGTGCTTGAGGATGTGGCCGCTGCATGCGCAGCTGCACGCGCGGGTGTGCTGACTGTGTGCAAGGCTGCGCTGACTGCGCGCGCAGCTACACAGAGTGTGCATGTGGCTGTGGCGGCTGTGTGGGTGTGCTTGAGAATGTGGTGGCTGCCCTGGCAGCTGCACTGAGTGTGTGGGGTTTATGGGTGATTTGACATTGTGGGGCGCTTTGAGGTATTGGGGCCTTCGAAGGCTTCGATCTCAGCCAGGCACTTTTTTTGCTCTGCAGCATGTCTGGGGAGGAAATATCCAGGTCATGCTGGAACCCTGTGCAGAATAAAATATTTGCATCATGACAATATGCCTGCCGTTGGTGTGCAACATCCAGGTAGGTCAGTTGGAGGAAATCTTTTCCCAGGGTGAACTCCGTGCAAAGTGGGATTTCCCCTCTGCCATGAGGTTTTTGGGTGCTCTGACATTGTGGGGCTCTTTGAGATATTGGGGCCTTCGAAGGCTTCGATCTCAGCTGGGCGTTTTTTTTCTATTTTCCTCTATGGGGAGGAAATATCCAGGTCATGCTGTCCCCCTGTGCACAATTAATTATTTGCATCATGACAATACTCCTGCCATTGGGGTGGGACATGGAATGTGAGCCAAATCTAAGCACAGAAAGTAGTCTCTGCTGTATCTAGGAAGTTGCCCTGTGGCTTTTGATTGATAATTCCTTCAAATCCTTCAAAGAAACACAAGGCTTCTCTTTTTTCTTGACGGCAGATGATCTCTTAACTTTGATGGGAAGGGCAAACAGCAGATTGATGATGTTCTTGCTATCAAAGGCTGTGAAGAAAAAGCCAGATATGTCCTTCTGGTTCATCAAAGGAGGGTCAGTTTGCTATCTCACCTCCATGAAGGTGATTGGTTGGTTAAGTGGGGGGAAGGGGTAGAATTGAGCGTTTGCTGTATCTGGGAAGTGGCCCTGTGGATTTTGAATGAATCTGCCTTCAAAGCCTTCAAAGACACACACACATGGCTTCTCTTCTTGCTGTACAGCAGGTAAGCTGATAACCTTGATGAGAAGGTCAATCTGCAGATTGATCATGTTCCTGCTATTGAAGGCTTTGAAGAGGATAAAAAGATATTTCCTTCATGATAATGGGAGGGGAGTTTGTTTGCTGTATCACCTCCATGGAGGTGTTTGGTTAGTTGAGTGGGGGGGAGGGGGGGGATTTAGTCTAAGCTGTATCTGGAAAGTGCCCCTGTGTCTGTTGAGTGATGCTCCCTTCAAAGCCTTTGATTTCATGGGCATGCAATTTCAGCCTGCTTGGGTGAAGGGTTCTTTTTTTTTTCTTTGATACTTGTGTGTATTTAGATATCCTTGCACTGACTCTGTGAGAGGTGGCATTTGATCATTTAAAGCTGCCTTCCTCTTCATTTTGTTTGCTCCAAGGAGTCATTGAGGTTTCCAGATTGCTATGAGTGCAGGAATATTGTGGACCTTGTAAATTCAACAACAATTGGGAGAAGAAGACACAGTAGTATGGGGCCACTCTGGAGGAGAATCTTGGGGGAAAGTGGATCTGTGTGGGCACAATACTTTTGATGCCAGCATTTTCTGAGTAGAATAACTATTCACTAATGCTGGCACAGGTGGCACTTTCTTCCCCAGAAGGACTGGTGAGGGGAAAAACTCAGCTGGAGGCCCTTCAAAAACCTGATGGAGACACTTGAAGCAGATTTGTGAAACAATCACTGCTTATTTTTTCACAAATTGACTTGTCAGGTGAATTTTCATGCTCCATCACTTCATCAAATGGCCATAAAGTGTGGTATTCTGGAATTTTGTGATTATCCATCTCAAAATGGATGTGCTTGAAACTCACTCTTCAGCCTTCTTTGAAGGCTTTGGAGGGCAGCTGGGAGAAGTTTTTTTCATTTTCCAAGGTGGGCACATTTTTTCCTAGGCTGATTTGGTGTTCTTTTGACCTGTTGGGGGTTAGGGAACCATTTTTAACAGTAATTGAACATTAATTTTTTTCAGATTTCCCCCTGAGGCTAATTTTTGCCTCAAAAATGGCCCCAAGAACAGTCAAAAAATTGTTTTTTTTGGCCACATGAAAAAAATGTGGGACACAGGACACTGCCCTGAGACCTCAGGGTGCCTGGTCTAGCTATAGGACACTTCCAAAATCCTTATATACTCCCATGGAAGTTTTCCACCAGATGTCTGGAAATTGTGTTGTCATAGAAGCAAAGATAACATGTGTTGTTTTTGTAGACTTGCAAGAAGCTTGAACAAAGTTATTTTCTGAAGATACCTTGATAGCATCAGACAGGACTCAGAGGGGGACCATGTCTGCTTCTTTGCAAAAAAAGCAAGCTTTTGTGCGAAAGATGAATTTTTGATCAGAGTAGTTAAAGGGGATTTGCCACATGAAAGACTTCTGTATCTATGACTCATGAGTGAGCTCAGGACACTCATTCAATGGAAACAAGGCTATGGATGTACCAAATGCTTGTCATCTTTCATATAGATACATATTTAGTTGGATTGGGTCCAATGGTTCCTCACCCAGTGAAATAATGAAATCGTGGGCTGAAGACTGTTCAGTTTTATTGAATTGTTGCAACAATCAAGCTGTGGTCACTCATGTTTCCAGTAAACCACGCCATCAAAAGCTGTGCGACAATTGAGTTCTAACAGTTTGGTTGCAGTTGACATGATGATGAACAGATTCAAAAGGATGGAGAATTAACCAAGACTTCCTTGCCGTTTTCTTTGACGCTTTTTCTGTCTTGTCAAATCCAGTGGAAACGGAACCGGCAAACGGAGAGCGGCAAACGGGCAAACGGAGAACGGAGAACGGCGACCGACAAAGGATGCACCGACCCAACGGCCAATTTATTGGCCATCGATTTGCACTTCACCATCTACATCCCAAAGCATAAGGGTCTACAAACCGCACTACATTGCTCCATCCAAAGAGCCCACGAAATGCACGCTAACCTGAAGGAGTGCTCCCTGGTGGTCGACCTGCACAGCACCAACCTCAAAGAATTTAAAAACTTAGTTTATCAATCTATTAGCGTCCGCAGTCCACAGGAGGACCTTGGTGCGCTGGTCAAATGCAACTCCAAATTGCAACATCCACGCACCGTTTGGCGCGTTGGCATCACCTGTGCAGCGCCCGCCTTCCGGAACGCTACGACAATTGCAGAAGTGGGCGGCGAACGGATTTATCAACAGTGGTGTAACTCTATTCATTGTTCACAGACGGGAAGGCCTTACGTACATGTCCGTCAATCCCAAGCAGTCTCACTTTTAAGGGTAAGATAACCGCCAACTGAAAAAAAGTCCAGAAAAATCAATCATAATGATTGATACCATTTTTTTTGCTATATTGGTATTTAGATCAAGCAACCGGATGCAGATGTTCCCAACCCAACAGGCAGCTCAATTGCCCCAGAGGCCTCTACCAAACATGTACGCCGTCCGCAACCCAGCCCAAGAGGCTGCCGTACGACCCGCCCAAAGCAAACATCCCCCTCACCTGTTGACCACCATCCCTCATCACCCACCCCCGATCTGGTGAAGCCCATCCCCGGCAACCTTGAAGAGTATTTCAAATTTGCTCCATTGAGCCTGATGTGGTTGCACAGCACCTTGCGGCCCTCTGCCCAACCCTCCACATTGACAGGTTTGAGCTCTTCGCATCCGATCATGTTGTAAGGGCCATGCTGGACAAACCATAAATTTGGAAAGTGCAAATTTTAGGTGAGGGCCTGTAGGATGAGATTAGACTTGTTGATTCAATTTATTTGCATTTCCAGATGGAGATGTGTCTTGATAGATGATATTTTGTTAGAGCTGACCTTTTAATTTAATTTCTTTGAAAATTGGGGGGGAGGGGGGGAACTGATCAACACATTCAATAAACATATAATTGCAAATACCTGACAGCAGTTCCTCATATGCCCCCCATTCAGGACACTTAAATCATCTTTTTGCCACCAAAAAACAAGGACACTTCCATAATCCTTGAAGAATTCCATGGTGCAAGATTTCCTCCAGAGTTCTGGACAATGTGTTGTCACAGAAGCAAAGATAACATGTGTTGTTTTTGTAGACAGCAAGAAGCTTGAACCAAGTTGTGTTTCTGAAGATACCTTGATAGCATCAGACAGGACTCAAAGGGGGACCTTGTCTGCTTCTTTGCAGAAAAAGTAAGCTTTGGTGCCAGAGATAAATTTTTGATCAGAGTAGTTAAAGGGGATTTGCCACATGAAAGACTTATGTATGAAAAGAAAACAACTTTTGTGTTTGGATTTGTTTATGATAAAGGAACAGAATCCAAGGGATCAAAATAAAGTACCAGAGTTAAAGGGGGGGAGGTCTAGGTAAAGTAAACGAATCAAAGGGATCAAGAACTTCATAATGATTACCCAAAAACATAAGAAAATAAACTTCTGATCTCATGAAAATATTATCTTTGGATAGGTGTTCTGGGAAATGAATTGTCTCCCAACCACTGAGTGGCAAACGTGGCAAACCAGCAGGTCTAAAGTGAAAGCCAGCAGTGAAGATGATGAGCTGGTAGTATCTTGCTAGCAGGTCAAGACAGGCCTGATCTCCCCATCCACCCCCTTTGATCCTCTGGCACCACCGGTCGTAGCCTCTTTCTGTCATCCCACGTTTTAACTCTTCTTCATGTTTTGGAGCAAAGTCAATCACCGCCTGTCGTACTTCCTGGTGACGATCCTGGTCTCCAAATCGCCAATACGCAATTGCTCGAAAGAGGCAATGACCATCCCCTTGAATAAATCTTGAATAGCGAAGTGGGATTTCAGGTGTTGGCTCATGGAAGGGAAGATTTGGGTTCAATCCATGTTTGATCTTGGGTACTCCAGGCAGATAGATTTCAAACACTTTTGTGCTCAAGTATTTACCCATGTTGGCACGAACTCTGGCCCACGTTTGTGCTGGGGTAGGTTCAGGGGCTGAGATATATTGTCAGAATAAGGGGTTTCAGAAGTTGGGTATAAAACAATAACAAAGACAAGTTCTCACCAGCTCTAAAAATCTCTATTTCATCATCATCATTGTTGGATCCCTGGGCCGCAACAGTCCCCACATTCATCTGTTTGGTGTATGGCAGAACTTTCAGCATCAGCAATATGAGGAAAGAAATTGGAACCAACAAAGACTTACTGGTCCTGGGGCCTCAGGCCCATCTTGGGTGTCTTGCACGCGGTTTGGAACCAACTGGTCCAGGGGGATGTCTTCATCACTACTATCTTCACCTTCCATCTTCCCAAGGAATGTCAAATCATTGTGGAAATAAATCAAACCCAGAAAAGACTTACTGGTTCTGCAGGGGAAGCTAAGTGATTATGAGGTATGACCTCATCACTTCTTTCTTCTTGCTGATATTTCCACAAAGCAGTTTGCAGGTCAGTTTTCATTGGGTTCTATAGGGCATTGGAGACAACTTACATCCATCTTAGTCAGGTGCTATGTGCAAGGTTTGAAGCTTGAGAGTTTGGCAGAGTCTTTTGTTTGAGGATTGTGGGAGATTGGGGGGAACAAATGACCTCAGGGGTGGAGCTCTTATAAACCAGAATCCCATTGCACAACTTGTGGTTTTTTATGCATGTGTTGGTATGCATCTTTGTCATTGGTTAAACCAAGATAATAGGTCTTGTGTGAGAATGTCACTGACAATCCACCATGCAATGTACAATTTGTGACATATGTGAAACAGTCATAGGTGGAACAACTCAATAATATCTTGATACCTTTGCAACCTCAAATTCTGGGGACTCAATAACTGCTTTCCCCACATGCTTCTATTAAGTACTTATGGAAGAGTGGCCAGGTATCTCCAAGGGGTGCATAAGTTTTTATTCCAAGTGGGGTTTGACCAGTGTGCCCAGGTCCTCCTTTTGACTATGGTTGCTGATGGTCAACCTGCATAAAACCAATCTTGATGAGTGGTTTTATGGAGGTCACACCATCAGTATCCATAGTAAAGAGAAGGACCTGGGCACACTGGTCAAACTTCAGAATCACAAGACCCACACACCATTTGGTTTTTTGGACCAGGAATCCCTTTTCATGCAATATGAAAACCTTAATCCAAGTTGTTACTTATAACAAAGACCTTTAATATCATATCCAAATACCCCATCCACTCCACCCATATGGTATAACAACAAGGAAATCTCTGCTGGACTGATGTCCACATGAATCCACCCATTGTTATCATAATTAATTTATCCATGAGGAATCACCATGTTTTGAGGCTTGTGGAAAAGTAAATGTCAAATGATGATTGGGTGACAGTGAAAATAATCTGGCAAAAAAGGCTATAAAAAATGATGAGAATTGTGAAGTGGCAGGACAAAAAAAATAAATTCAGAAGATATGAGTAGAGGAATCTAAGCCCATGAAAACAACAGCTCCATGCTATTTAACAATGGTAGAAGGGATCAATGATTTCAAAGTGCTTATCCTTTCTAAGAAAGAAGTACACATCTTTGACAACTTCTGGATTATTGGGAAGGTATTGTGTACATGCTCCACAAGCAATACTTGAAGTATAGTTTACAACAATTAATATCACATTATATCTTCTAGCCAGTAAGCCAAGAACTACATGGTCACCCCATACTTTGGGTTTTGCCATTTTATCTATCCAACGGTCCAGTTGCTTGCAGTCCTTTGATAGCAAAAGTTGAAGTGCTGTCTTTCTGTGCCTGGTTGCATATTCAACAGTTGCAATCCGGACTTCATGATGTCTTTCCTGATCTTCATACTTCCAATGGGCAAAAGCTCTAAACATGCAATTCCCATCTGCCAGAATGAAATCATCTGTATGTCTTATGGCACCCGCTGGAATCTTCTGAGTTGTCATATGATTTTTGGCTGCTTTCAAAACATTTTGGGGGATTTGGAATGAGGTGGTGTTGTTGGTGTATTCTTGAATTGCATGCATGATCTTGATCCAGCTCTCCAGGGGACTGTCGGGGGGGTGGCTTTGGAAAATGAACTCAATATCTTTGATTTCCTGATTCAGCCCAAATTTAAAGACTTCAGCTTTTCTCATCTTCATCCAACTCAAGGAGCTTTCAAATGATAATGATGCCTGACCTCTTCTCTTTCTTGAAGCAAGGAGCTGGGTGCAATAATGTTATTTACAGTCTTCACTGCCTTATCATCTGCTTGAAAGTTAGGTGCCTTATTGGTCAGCCCCATCTTTGTCTTTAAAGTTCATACAGACATGAAGCCTTACCGGGCCCATTTTGCTTTCTGGCCTCCCTTTCAAAATTGGGTTCCTTCTTTCCACCTGGTCCTAAATCCATTTCCAATGACTGCAAAAATTTTGAACCCTTAGCAGCTAGTCTCCTCTTCACAGTACTACTAATATGGATTTTGAATAATGATGATGCCTGACCTGTCGTCCTTTTTTGACTAATGGAATGGAGTTGTTGGTTTTGTTGTCAATCTTCCCAGCCAAGTCATCTGCTTGGGGAACTGGGTCAGCCTGATGAGTGCTTTGGAGATTCTTGAATGTTCAAAACCTTACCAAGTACCTTCCTCTTCCTGGGCCCACCCTTTGCTTCCCCTTCTTTATTCTCAGTATTTGTAAGGTCAATGGCATGGTCCTTGGGGACACCCACATCTTCAAGAGTTAGGTCAATTGCTTCCATCTTGCTTGTCCTAGAGGTGCTATTCTATTTTTCAAAGTTGTTAGTTATGGCATTATACTTTTGGCTGTTGATCTACCACGCACTTTGTTTTTTGATGGCATGGCTTCCTGGATATTTTGGACCTTTCCTTCTTTTTTGACCAAGGGGATGGAGGTATTGGTTTTCTTGTCAATCTTTCTGGCCCAAGCATCTGATTGGGGAAAAAGGTCAGCCTGATAAGTAGAGTAGTGTTTGAGAAGTTCTTGAATGTTTGACCCCTTACCAAGTCTCTTCCTTGTGCTGGTCTCACTTTTGGCTCCCCCTTCTTCATTCTCCTTATTTGCAAGGTCAATTGCATGGTGCTTTGGGACACCCACATCTGCAAGAGTTAGGTCAATTGCTTCCACCTTGCTTGTCCCTGAGGTGCTATTCTAATTTTCAAAGTTGTGGTTAGTTATGGCATTATACTTCTGACTGTTGATCTACCACTCACCTTAATTTTTGAGGGCATGGTTTCCTGAATATTATGGGAGAAGTCAAAAGGTTGGGAGAAGGCAACTGGCTTGGAAAGCCCTTGCCTTTATGTATCTCCAGGCCATGAGGCCCCAGACTCACAGCTGCCTGTATCAATCTGATACAACTGCAATTTATTCCAAAATGGGGTTTGTGCATTTGACAGATGCCGCATACAGTTCACCCATGTATTTATGTACACCTGGAGTGGAATGAATAAGAGTCCCAAACTGGGTGTCAACACCATTTGTAGAGGAAAAGAATGAATTTAAGAGGGAGGAAACCAGAAGGAATCAACTAAATTTGGAAAATATTATAAGGATTGAAAAAAAGAGAAGGTGGGTAATAGCCCAAGTTATATTTTATTTCATTATGGCTGGGTCATTTTGTTGAATAAAAAAAAAGCTCCAAGTATGAGATACCACAGTAATAATTTGTTTACTTGGTCATGTCATTATGGATAGCCAAAGAAGTGGGGGTTAGAAAATGTAATCAATTAAACAATGCTTACTTATTTTGTTTATGGAGGATGATGATGGGAATTGTCTTCATTCTTCAGATAGTTTTTGACAAAAATTTACTAATAAAGATCAATGAAGACTTAAAGAGAGGAAGGCTTTGTCTATGCTAGATAGCAGATGAGGTGAGATTGTGCAGCTGGTGGGTGTCACTTCAGGTGGGAGGGATGGTTTGGATAGTTCAGGGTCAACCAAGAAGAGATTGTAGTAACAAACTTGCACACTTTCCCCAGTGTCCCTGTAGGTTTTCATCATCCAGTCAATTATTGGTTGCATCTGAGAGGCTGTGGGCATGCAGAAATGTGCAATATTCTGTGGGCCTGGTTCTTTTGGCCGGACTTCATCAGAATATTCCCAAATAGGTGGACCTCTATCATCTCCTGATACAGAAGAGGAGGGGATATCAGCTTGAGGCAAAGTATTCAGTGTATGTTGACACTCACCTTGCACATAGTTTTTGCCACTTGCATGGATGGCATCCTCAAGATTGAGCCTGGGTATTTTAGGGCCTGATGGTTTGATGGCACCCTCTTCTGAATTGGTCACAAGGTGAGCTTCAGGTGATGAAATGTGGAGGATGTGATGATGAAACTTACCTCTGGCAGGTACTGTTGCAGTTGGTGGTGTTTCCATAGGGGATTCTTCTTCTTTACTTGCCAACTCTTGTCCATTTGGGTGACTGCCCTCTAAGTAGAAGAAATAGCCTCAGTTGATGAAGGGTTAGGGTTAGATAAGATAAAAACACTTACCTGTGGTGGGTACTATTGGAATTGGCATTGTTTCTGTAGGGTATTCTTCTTCTTTACTTGCCAAGTCTTCTTCATTTGGGACACTGCCCTCTAAGTCAGCTAAGTAAGCAGAATATGTAAGTGAGCAGTGTGCCCTCATGTGAGAAGGCATGGAAGGTAAGGTGTGGCTTACCAGAGAGAGATTTTCCCCTGGTGGTTGAAGAGATGCAGGGTTGTGACTGTTTCCTGTTTCTCCTGCTTGATTTCTTCTTGCTTGATTTCTTCTTCTCCCTCCACTCCATCACCAAGGCTTCATTGGCCAGGTTTTTTGGTTCCCATGTAGGTCTCCACGGCTTACTAGTGTCAGGGTCAATCCCTGCCCAGGAAATGTAGTAGTAACCTTCTTTTTCTTTCAAGATTCTGTCAGCAGACCATTCTTGGTTGGGATCAGGATTTGACATTGTATTATGATGTTTTTGTCTGAGTGGGTAAAGTGAATAATTGTTGGCAACTTGTTTATGGTGGTGTATCTGGGGAGATGTGAATCAATTTGTCTGGTGTTGTGAGGTGGGGGGGGGGGGGGGGAGTTATGTGGCGGCTTTTGTTTGGAACCAAGCCGGAAGAAATTAGAATGTAGGAGGAATGAATTTCATACAGATATAGGTGGACTATATAAAGAAAAAGCCCTGGCCCTTCATATGCGGGGCTGAATCTCACGATCTGTAACCTAACCCTTGTGAAACCTAACCCCAATCCCAAGTTTTGGATTGAATTCCAACCCTTAATGCTATGCTATACATTGTAACGCATGCCGTAATTCCCAACTAGTCTCGGGCAAGTATCCCCAGGTTTTTGTTACTAACATCTGGCGGGGCTTTCCAGGGTCCTGTCCCCCCCTTTCCACATTCATACTGGTCTCTTGATTTCTATTTTCTTTTGCAATCTATGTGTATATACATATTAATAATATAGCAAGGTTCCGAAATAAATACAAATAAAAAAAAAAGGAACGAGAGAATCAGGTCGGACACACATGATGAGGTAGGGTCCTCTTGCTTGGAAGAGTTTCCACCGTCTGGGTTTGGGATAATTGTCACAATGGGATCAAATGTAAGCTGGTTTGGTGGGAATGGGATCAAAGGTAAGCTGGTTTGGTGGGGAGATTGCGGGGCCGCCGCGGTATACCGCAGGGTGGGTTTGGCGGCTAATGAGAGTGGGAATGGGTCGAGGGGCTCGGTGTTTTCCTGGTGGAAGCGTGGGTCATTTGGGCAGTCTGGCTCTTGAACTGGTTGCTCCTCTTTATCCATTGCTGGCGAGCGGTGTGGCCATGGAGACATGTTCTGGCGGGCCCATTTATGATCTTGCTGAGCTCGATGCGGGTGGTGACAAGGATATGATTAGCTGCTTTATCCTTGGTCAGCCGGGCGGCGGAATTGAGTCTAGCCCGACGAACCCAACTGCTCCGGGTGATACGGCCTGACTTGCTATGATCACCCTCTTTGGCCAACCGGATTCGGAGCTGGGCGCTGAAATTGAATAGGCCCCGTTGGCCAGACACTGGTTGCCCAATCCCAACAAGCAGAATTAGCACGGCGGGCTGTCAAGTGAGCTAGAGCAATCACAATACCTGATCCGTCCCGATAGCTACAGTCTCTCTGGTGAGCACTCTACGCATCTCAGACTCCACCTTGACACAATCCCGTTGAGAGTGAAACCTTGGGCAAAAGACCACTTCGCCCCCAGTGATGCTTGATAAAAAGCCTGTGAATCAAAAATAGATAAGTAGTCAATTTGGAATACAAGGAGAGGATTTAAATACATGTGACGTGAAGAGAGAATTGCTGACTGATTGCAGCAACGTCGTTGTATTGAAAGGGGAGGAACGTATTGATTTTGATCGCGCCAACAAACACTGTAAACACTGTGCTGCGATTGGTCGGTACCGGGCATCGGCGGGATCAAATAGCGTCCTTTCCTGCTCGCCATTGTATAGTTTTGTGTCTCCTCTTTGCTTCAGTCCACCCGGCCGTATCGCCGGCAAACAGGTGAGAAGAATATTCACCTGTCATCCCAACCATTTCTATACGAGGGGGGGGGGGAGATTTGGTTGGGTGGATGTAGAGGCCACCTTTGCCGGTTGGGATGCACACGTGTTTGAGGTTGAGCGCAAGGAGCGTCAGCGCCTTGCCCAAACCGGCCTTGGGGTTGCAGGATAGGAAGTTGCTGCCACTTGTTCTGGTGAGGCTGCTGAAAGAGAGGTGACATCGAGAAAGAGGGCAGGAGTGCGGCGGGGAGGAGGAGGGCACGAGTGCGGCGGGGAGGGAGTACCTAGCGAGGAGTCTCCAGCTGGCGAAGTTAGGAGCAGCGGCGTTGGCGGCAAAGGTGAAGAAGACGGCGGTAGCGGAAGAGAAGCGGGCGAGGTTTGTTGATGATGGTGCAGCTGGTGCAAGTGGACAAAATGAGCGGTGGTGTGGATGATGAGCCGGGCGGCACGGCGCAGGTTCAAGATGGGTGTTGTTCAGCATGGCTTTGAGTGCGGTGGACTATTAGCAGCGGGTGTTACCACACACCTATTTAATGGGTGGTCCTGGTGGGCTGACTGGCATGGGCTGGTCCTGGAAGCGCGGCAGATGCTCTTGGCGAAGTGGCGAGTCGTCTGGGACGTGTTTTGGTTTGGCTGGGCGGGTAAGTTGAGGTTGGTCAAGGCAGTTGCGGCACCAAGGGGTTTGTGGTCTGCATGCCAGTTGGTAGGACGGATGGTTTGATGTTAAGTTGACTCAGTGTGGACCGACCACAACCTTTGCGTCTGAATCTACATGTGTATCACCCTTGGTTGGGAAAACACAGGATTCAATTAAGTGACATGTTGGTTGAAACAATACCGATGCATACAACAAACAGTGTGTCAGCAGCTCAGCCGGACGCATGGGGGCGGCTCAGCCGTGCATTTGGCTACTGTGTACAAACCTGTACCAAACATATTGCTGAGAATCTTGTACATGCCTGTATCAGTGGTTTTTCTTCTGATATCCTTCCAGCCACCGGTGGGCCAAGCCTTTCCCCCCTCGTCCACATTCTTCCTATCCAAATCCCCTCCTCCAAGTAATCGATCCGGATTTCGCACTCACGGCCCACCAACGACCACTTTCTGTCACCAATCCTGTTTGCCTGGCTGTTTGAGCACCCCACGCTTGGCATTCTACCCCTTCATGTAAGCAACTCATGAGCCCCTTTTTCCCCAGCTTCCAAAAAGAAATTGGTCAGCCCGCGTTGCCTGCCCCAAAACTACCCCTGTCTCCCCCCATTACCCCGGGAAACCCCCGCTCCCTTTCCCCTCCTTTTTTCCCACATTGGTCGTCGCGCGACGACCACCCACCGAAAAACCCCCGTCTTCCCACCTTATCCCGGGGGACCCCCGCCCCCCTTCCCCTCCTTTTTTTTTCCCCATATTGGTCATCGCGCGTCGACCCCCCCCCCCGGAGCACCCCTGTCTCCCCCCTTACCCCGGGAAACCCCCGCTCCCTTTCCCCTCCTTTTTTCCCATATCGGTCGTCGCGCGACGACCACCCACCGAAATATTCCCGTCTCTCCCCCGTACCACATGAACCCCCGCTAACTCTTTCTCTTCAATCCGTGCCTGTACAGTCGCACCGGCACACCAGTGCCGTCGGCAAACGCCATAGCCTCCGACGTCGGTCTTTGGCATAAGCAAACATCACGATTAGATCCGAAACTGGCCTTAACCTTGTCCACGCGCCAGCTCGGGACGAACATGATGATAATGGTCAGTCCTGTCAGGTCCAAGGATGTTCCCCGAAACACTCCCTCAGCTCCCCCACCACTTTGTAGATCCGCCCCGGAACAGCCACTGCCATCACGCCTTCGACGGCTCCGGCACAACCTCAAGTCCCGCCGTTTTCTAAACCGCGCCCCCCAAAGGCAATCCTCCCAGGCGCAACTCATGAGCCATACTCAGTGAGCACTCCATTTGCGCAGTTGTTTTCTATTGCCTTCAACATACTTACCACATTCAAATGGGCAGCCACCAGCCTCGACGACTGATGTGGAAAATGTAGATGGCGAGTGTCCCCCACCCGACTCGCGTTCTCCTCAAGATGACATGGAACCATCTGAAGAAGATCCGACCCCCCAATCCGATTGCTTTTTCTCCGCCGAACCCAGAGATGAATTTTCCCGCCTGATCACCTGTAGTACGTGCCTGACTCTAAATACATAGCCGTTTGCCGGTCAACAGGTCAACACAACTTTGTGATACTTACACTCACCCGCGTGGATTTTCAGTTGAGTCCAGGATAGCCTTCCTAGAAAAGGACCACATCCAGCACCGAGGATGGTCAACACAACTAGACCGCCTTCACGATAGCTACTTGGAGGGTCTGCGTATGTTCGTCAACAAAGGGACCCGGCAGCTGAACCGCGCAGAAGCATCCGACCTATCCCCACAAATGGAGCCGTTGAAGATTTTCGGCCAATGGTCCGGCGGGCAGGAATCACCACGCGCAACTGTGACATGCCCTCTGCACCTCACCATTCGCTCCAGCGACCAGAGAGCCCTTTCTACCCTTGGCGGAGTGACAGCCGTTTTCATACACAGCCAGGGCACCTTGTTGAACCCAATCAAACAAGTGGATTTTTTTGTTGCATCTCCCTTGACACAAGCGTTGCCGGAATGCGCTCGATTTACCGAGATCAATGACCACGAAGGCCACCCAGAAGACCATGCGCCCGCATGCCCACATCCACCCAATACCCGAGATGGGAGCTTGAAGCGTCCCCGAGACCCTGACTCCCCCCCCTCAATTTTGCTTGACCTGAACAAGAAACTGAAGAGCTCGGCTTCTGATCAAACGCTGGATTTGCTAGAAGGAATTTCAACTTCCGCTTTGCGGTCCACCCCGCCCCCATCGAATCACCAGGCCGACACCGGAATCCCTGACTCCTCCGCACCAGCCGCAACTCCAACGCCGGGCAGTGCGGAAAACAGACCAACTCCAAACCAGAATTTCCGGCCTGCTCCACTGGGAGCAACGCCGACGTCAAGCAGTGCTTGCCCGCCCTCTACGCCTCCATCCTCAAACCCCAGTCTTCTGTCCGTTGCAGCAGCCACCATGGAGACGCCTGAGACCGGCTCCCCGCCGGCTACTCCGCTGACGGACATCCTGAATGATCAATTCGACGCATCGGCCGAAACGCCAACACCAGAGGTTTTCTGCCCGCCCTCCACCCCCCTGACAGCAAAACTCAACTCTAGATCTGTTGCATTGGGCACAACAACCCGACCAGCGAGCACCAATCTGTCTCTGGTGGTTACTCCAAAAGCTGCAACACAGGCGCCGGGGTGTGCCAACCTGCCCTCTACCCAGCCAACGGCAAATCTCAAACCTCCGTCCGCTGCACCGGCCCCGACTTGCAGCTCACCTCTTCAGGAAAAATCGGCCCCCGGCGGTCCGAACCCGCGCCCAAGTCCACCACCAAGCAGACCCCCGTCAGCCAACGACAAACCCAGTGATCAGGCAGGAGAACGCCCCCTAACCAAAGACGGAACCACGCCAACGCCAAACACTGCTGGTAACAGCCTTGAAAGGCTGCCGAGCCCGCTGCCAAAAACTCCCAAGCTGGGCAATTGCAGAACCACGCCGCCACTGGACTCCGCCCCTACCAGTGATCAGGCCCAAGGAAGCCCCCAGGCTGGTACGAGAACCACGCCAGTGCTAGACACTGGCAATGACAGCCTTGCAAGGCTGCCGCCGGGCAGCCCGCCCTCAAAAACTCCTCCGCTGGCCCCTGACATGAGCAGGCTGGCAAGCCATCTCACTAATCGGGCAGGGGAAAGCCCCCTGGCCGACGACAACAACAGACACACGCCGGCGCCAGACACTCCGGATCCCCGCGCCGAGGCAGGATCTAGATCGCCGCCGCCTGATGTTCCTCATCTCAGCAATGGGACGGCAAACAATGCTTCCACGCCGGGGGTCTCACCTCGCCGCCTTCGCAGCAGAGTGAACCCTAATCCAAGCCAAGGAGTGGCGGTAGTCATCCCAGCCCCGGCGCGATCACGCCCTAGCAACGCTTCAAGGTCAAGGAACCGCCGCTGGGCCAATACAGGGCCGGACATTTACCCGGAGGATTTTCAAACTCCAAGTCCCACGCCTTCCCCCCCCCCTCCCTACCGGTCTGACGACGATCCGGTCCACGTTCCAAAGCCACCGGCTGCCGTCCGCGACCCCATTGCTGAGCTGTTTACCAGGCCATCCGCCCGCCCGCTTGTCCCCATGGGTCTCGCAGCTACCGTGCCCAATGGTAGCAGTCGACCCAATGCAGCTAGGCCCAACTTGACCAGCGCAGGCAATGCGACTGCAGAGGGCACCCATGAAGGCAGAGCGGCCGTGGCGAGCAGGAAACGAACTGCATCACCCTCGCCTGATAGAGAGGCCCCCCAAAAGCGGGCCAAAAGTCACGTGGACGACTCCGGGGACGAGAGTGACGTTTCTACCGATGCCGATGTGCGCAATTTCAAGATCCTCCAAGGGCCAATCTATCTTCCAAGTAAGCACGTTGCATTGCTGTTCTTGCACTCCCGGACTAACACACACTGCCCTCTTTTTGACACAGAATTGATTCTCCCCCACGTACTGATGAAGAGGGATGTGTACGCACGTGTGGTCTCGGCTATGGCCGAGCGTGAGGAGCCCGACCCGTTTTTCCGTCTTGCATTCTCCCAAACCCTCCGAGCGACCGAGGCAAATCGTGAAATGGTAGACGCCCGCTCGGCCACACAGCGCCCTCCACTCGACCCCAGTCAACCTTACGTGTTGGATGTGGGGAGCTCGAAATGGAAAAAGTATGTCCCCGAGATACAGACACGATCGTTTGCGTCTGTCATCAACAGCTGTCAGTGATCTGCTTACCTTCCACCCTAACTCCTATTGCCCCGTGCTGACCCTTAGCTGTCACAATCGGACGCCCTTAGGCCCAAGGTTGTTCCAACTACCTTGGCCCCACCCGTTCCTTAACGAAAAAAATGTTCGACTAGATGTTCTGGTGCTTGGAATCAACGAGATACTTGTTGAAAAAAAAGACAACCCATCCGGCCGTCCATCACGTCGCTCTGGTAGCTGGACAGCCCTCCAGCAAATGATGTGCAGGTCATCACCCACGCTTCCCCATCACAAATGGGATTTCAGGACAGCAGTTGCCGAGGGCGCAAGAAGGGTACACCAAGTTGTAATCGACGCGTTAAAAGCCGTCAGGCCAAATGACGGCGTACCCCCGCAGGCCTGCCTGGGCGATACCGAACAAGAACTTGATAACGACGGACTAGGCCATGTCGCCGAGTGGTTAACAAATCGGATTTCTATCCTCGATTCCTCCGGTACGCAGGACTACACAGCCCATAAAGATGGGCTGCACTTTCTGCTGAAGAGGTGCTGGGAGATGCTCTTCGCGATTTGCCTTATGCACGATGCAAAGGACACCAAAGCTCGCAGTCAACCGCAGTCCTCCAACGTCAGGGACACAATCACCAACGGCACCCGCGCGCACAGGCACAGGCAACATAAGGATTCGTGGCATACGCAACGGCTGAAAGCCTACTCCGCACTAGGCTTATTCTTGAACTTCGGGGTCGCCGGCTGGTTTGTCCCAAATCACAACACCCGCAAATACAACTTCCAAGACGTCATGAGTCTCTTCCACCTGGCCCAGGAAATGGCTGCGCACAACGTCACTATCAACTCAAAGCTGATAAAAAACCGAGTTTCTCGACGGGGGGGCGAAGCCAAGGGCCCAATCCACCGTAGCTGGGAGAGGCTCAATGACTACCTGATTGATCTGCTGCTTGACACCGGGGCACGCTCTTTGGCGATCAACTGGCGTCGAGCAGCCGCGCAGTGGGACCGCGCATTGACTGAAGGGAATGTGGCATCGCTGATACTGAAGGATTTCTTCACTGAAATCCTCAACCCCGGTGACACAATGTCTTGCTCGGCCGACGCGGCCCCGCCTCCACAGATTAACAAACGATTACTCATACAATGGCAGGCCCATTGCGACCGGATATTTATCCCCATTGCTACGCATGAAGCAATTCAAGAGAGGTTCTTCCTGGCTTCAGGCATACACGAGGGGACTCTGGGCCAGCCCAAGGAACCTGACTACAGCACTGACGCCAGCGACCGCGACGCTGAAGGGGAAGATGATGACGAGGACAATGACCAAGGTGGACTGTATGGAGAAAAAATGGTGGACAATCCAGGCGCATCTCCAGAAAACAGTGAAGAGGAAGACAAAGGTGTTGCGCCTGGACGGAGGGAAGGTCAAGAAATTGCGGAAGACGAGGGTGATGCAGATGGGGAGGAAGAGGGATCTTGAGAGCATCTAGTTTGTGCTTGACGCTTATATGAATTCTCCCTTCACTGCTTCCAGGTCTTGGTTGATTGTTTACAGTAGGATGTACACTTTGATCTGAACAGAATTGACTTGAGAAATCAGCAAAGTAACCCCAAATCTGCCCTAATAAGACTCGACTGATTCTATTTGCCAGCGGGGTGAAGAACTTCCTGGATTCTTGGGGGTACCCATCTTGCCCGTAAGAAATTGGTCTAATGGCATGATATACAAGCCTCTGAGTTTTACATGCCTTTGAGTTACTGAATGCTTCCCAAAGGCTGCGCACCTAGGCTAGGGCTGCATGCCGCAGCCAACTCAACCACGGGCTGGCCCAGGTTCCGAGTTGAATGTTTCAAGGATAAATAGAGCGTGGCTGGGGTTGGCTTTAGCCACACTGCACCCAGCATTTCTCTCTGGCAAAAAGACAGAAGCATGGAAGAACAAACTACCGCCACTGTTTATCTGGTGGTAATGAATAAATCCCCATCTGCATCATGCAGCCGGCCAAAACTCAAGCCTCGAAAGAAAAGGGGAAAGAATCCTGAGAAGCAAGGCCCCAAGACAAACATTGCAGTTACCCCTTCAGTAAGTGATTTTGTACAACCGGTGATACTTCTAACCCCTCCCAAATCAGAAGGTTGCTGCTGATGTAATCCTGTTGTTCAAAGCGGACTGTTCCCAAGGAGAAGATATCTGATCGTTTGCAGTGGCAATGGGTGCCGTGGCACATTGGTGGCTCCCCCTCACTCAGTCCGCGGAATAAACAAACCACCTTGGACAGCTACAAGGGTTTTGCCAAGCCTGGGGATCACGGCCATCCTTTGGTAAGATGTTTGATCAAGCAACAACAACGCCAATCATCCCGTTGACCCGCTTGTTCACTGTGGACAGGTTATTGACTCAAGCGATGAGGAGGAGATCACGGTGTTGGCCAGCGAGGATGAGGACATACCCTTGTCTCAACTTCCCCCCAAGAATGCTGAACTGCCTCCAGCTGGGAGTGGCTCCGGTGCCACGTCCAACCCCCACAAAAGCCTTGAGGTTCCTGCTGTGTCACACAAAGAAACAGACATGGAGAACCAACCCCAGCCAGCCACGCCAGAAATTCCACCGTCAAAATTAAATGACCAGAAGCCCGAGGAATCTAACTCAGTCAAACATCTTTCAGGATCAGTGCCAAAAATGCATGAAGTGAGTCTATTCCATCAGATCACAGATCCACCCACAAAGAGAACTAAACCCCATTACTATTTAAAGAACCATTCAAGGGATACTTTACACCCCAGCCAAGCAACAGAAGCAGCCATGCCATTGAGTCCGCAACAGAGACTAGCAACACCAGAAGGTAAAGCTGTGCAGTTTAAATCACAAACGTCCCGCTTGCTGACTGGATTGGCTTGTTCTCAGTCGAGAGCCAAAGGGAACATATCCCCCAATCCTCACATGATGCCCAGTATCAAAGTTGCCCAATACCGAGCAAGGTACTTCCGGTGAAAAGTGAGAGGCCTACTGTAAGTTCATTTTTGTGTGACCATGTGCTAACCTCATTAACATGGTTGCTAGGAACATCTTCTCCATTGTCAATACTTCTGGCCTCTGGCTTCAAAAAGGCCCAATCAGCGCAGAGGGGGAATTTGCATTAGATTTAAGTGAATTTGGACAATTTAGGCAAATACTAACAATAGTTATTAGCCATAGGAATTCAGTAACCCACCTGATTGCACGAGGGTGGCCAGCCACATTGTCACGCAGGTTTCTTGGTAGAGGGCCTGTGGTCCCAGCACTAAATAAAACAAATTGATGAGGATATTGTAAATATATATTTGACATATCTAGAAACACATCTGTGTAGTGCCATGGCCAATCAAACCAGATTGTGGTGTGGCCAGGGGCTTGGCCGTGGTTAAAAAAGGGTCAAACAAAGGGGGATGTGGTTGGACAACCACATTTTGACCAAGGGAAAATCACATGTGGAGTCTGGCCTGTATATAAATGCTGAGTGCCCCCCCCCCTCCCCCCCCCAGGTTTTCTTCCCACTTGTCACACATTCCCACAACCCCACAACCCACTTTCCTCATTACCTCACCTGCCAAAGAGCATGTGCACATCTGATTCTGTGAGTGGATATCCTCCCTGAAACACCACCAATACCACCACCACTGACCATTTAGTGCAATGCTAGAATAATAACCTCCCAGGAGTGTTGCCGGATCCCCATCAGCCAACAACGCAAGATGGAAGGAGTGATGGGACTATAATCAGGATCAGGCTTTCCAAACAAGCAGTCAGTTTTTCATTTTTGAGCATCAGAATTCTAATAAACCCTTTTAACTGGAGCAGCCCTGGCACTCACTGTGTAATTTTCTGACAATCTCGGATCCCAGAGGGGAGTCGCTAATGAGACACCAGATGAGGTGGCAACTCCGCCAGGAGGAAGAGGAGCAGGGGTAAGCTGATTAACCTTTCTAACCCTAACCCCTCTAACCTGTCAACACCATGTAACATGTAGAACAGAGCATTGACAAAGGGTTGCCTTGCTATATCTGGGCACAGATCAAAGAAACTGGCGAATCACATGTTCGAGGTGCTCTTGATTCGTGGGGTAAAGTCCGTGAGGAAATCTCAACCTATATTCAGCAAGACAATTTATTCTCGATCCCAAGCCGAGCGTTGGTGTTGGCGAGGGGACACATGGTGGAGCGACCGGTTCAACATACCTATGGCTTTATTGGTGAGGACGGGAATTGCTTGTTTCGAGCTTTCTCCCATTGGAAGTACGGCAGCCAAGAAGAACACCAGCGCATCCGAGAAGAAGTTATTGAATACGCAAAACTCGACAGACTATTTGTCTCTGAATACCTGGGTGACGAGGCAGAAGTAGACAAGTGGATAAATTCGATGGCACGGCTCGAGGTCTGGGGAGACTCGCTAGCAATGGAGCTCTTAGCGAAGCGATATAAAGTCATCTTGTTTGTAGTTTCCCAAAATAAGTTTGGAGGGAGTACTATAAGGGAGTACCTTCCCCATGAAAGACTGCATTACTGCCGTACCGATGTATATTTCTTATTCCACAATCTGAAGCACTTTGAAATCCTGGATCCCTATGGCCAATGAATTCATTTGTATGCATACTCTAACACAGTTTTCTGAAGCAAATGGGTGTTTCCAACAGCTGTATTGAAAAGAAGATATAGTAAAGAAGAAGAACTGAATGATGGATAATCATGAGTTGTGGAGTTGTGATGATTAGATACAATCCTGCACTGCCAAGACAGATAATCCAGAAATACATAGAATGTAGGGGTTCTTGGATGTTTTTTAATGTCAAGTTGGATTATTTTATAATATTGACACAGTAAAATTGACTCTAAGAAGTGTTGAGCTATGTACCAATAGGTAACTGTCTAAAATTGACTCTAAGAAATTTAAAGCTATGACACTCTTCTGTTTAGGTGACTCAAACCCATAAGTTGGGTGCAAACTGATACATGGGGGCTGTGGGGGGTTACAGTTGCATAGTCAACCACAACTCAACCAAGCTGCCTGGAACAGGTATAAAGGTCCCTTGACTTCAAACCCGTCCCTCCCCACTACCCCAGTACATTCTGGCCTCTTCCATCTCCCACTCAACATCCAATCACATTACATCTCCTGGATAAAATGCAACCTGATGCAGTGAGTTAATACCATATGAGAACCATGGCTGCCCAGACTGACCCCCACCACCAAACCAAATGCTAGAATAACCTCCCTGGCATAAACACTAACCACCAACAAGATGCAAGCCAGAATTACATGGTCAGAAATCCAAACCCAGTGAGTGAGTTCTCTTCTTGGGTCCCCAGTACCCTCATTTGCATTAATGGCTAAAGCATCCCTGGAACTCTCAACTGTGATTATTGAAGGAGGCCTAGAGAAGAATGAGAATGGAGCAGGCTGCCAAAACCAATGTGGGGCTCAGGGGAGAATCAGTAAGCCCACCAACCACCCTGAGTTTCCCTCTTGTATGACACCCATGATCAGGAGACATTTAACTCACCATGATGGTTTGTGTGGTGGTGACGTAGGAAGAAGTTGAGATAGTCTCTGGTGGTGGCCAACCAATCAATCCTGCTGCTACTTGGCCTTTTGTCCAGGCAAAGCTTGATGCATATATTCAACAATACAATCTATTCCAGATTCCCATGCAAGGTTTGCTGCAGGCAAATGGCCACATGGTACAGCACCCAATTCGACATACCCTTGACTACATCAAAAAAGATGGCAATTGCATGTTTCTTGCTGTCTCCCATTGGAAGCACGGTGACCAAAATCAACATGAGAAAGTCAGAGAAGATCTCCATCAGTATGCAAAGTGTCACAAAGATGTAATTGAAGGGGAATTGCGTGGAGACAAATTTGGCAAGACGGCAGATTGATGGATTGAAGAAATGTCACAGCTGGGTGTCTGGGGAGACTCTATAGCATTCAGGCTTCTTGCCAGTTGCTACAGTGTCATCTTTTTTGTTGTGACCTCTCTGGATGGAAGCGCTTACCCCAGGGAGTACCCTCCTGTTCAAAGGAACCGATACACCAGAACAGATGTATACTTCATTTATCTTGCAAACAGTCACTTTGAAATTCTGGACCCCTTTGGACCATGGAATCCCCCCATGTTATCTTTTCAGATTGGTTCCCACTTTCTTATGTCACTTTCATACACTATTCTTTGCTCTATATGTTTTCATCTTGATGCTAGGTACATAGAGGGGGGTCCAAATTGACTGATAATAATCTACAGCCAAGTCCATCTCAGCAACAACTGGTAGGTCAGCATCCACAAGAAATTGTGTTGGACTGGGTGACATTTTCTTGCTCCATTTCTTCACATGTAGAGGCCTGTGGCACAGATATATCATAAGTAGGTAGATATGGCTTTTCTTGTATAGCTACAGCAGTATTTAATCTGCTTTGGGAATAATGGTTGAGTTGAAATCAAACTGTAGTCTGTACTCATGGTCCCAATGAGATCCATACAGTCAAATTATATCAAGAGTATTTTTGTATATACAAGCTCTGATGTGAGGGTGGCTTTGTTCCCCCCTCTGCAATTAATTATCTTTTTTTAATTCCCATCCATCCTCATCTTTATCCTTAATATTCAATTGAACTTGCATATTTCTCTGCCAATAAGCCTCCAAGGTCAAATTCTTTCTGCAATCAGACCAGAAGTTTCTTGAATACTGTAAGGACTCTTTCTTTCTGTTGGATTGTTTGGATTGTTGACTTGTATTTTCTCCTGGAGGGTTTGGATTCAAGGATGGTCTCAACAGGTGCAGGGAATTTTGGGAGTGATCCTCAAGGTGTTGATGGGGGAAATTTGGTGAGCATGTTCCTGGAGCTACAAAGTTGCTAGAGAGCTGATGGGAGTTTCACAGGGGAATGGTGTGGGGCCAGGGAGCCAGGAGCAAGGTGGAGATCAGGTGGGAGGTGGACTAGAGGGTGACCAATTAGTAAGCTTCCTCTGGTGTTTTTTTGAGTGCACTTGTGGGTGATTGGCTGATGTGGTTTTGGGCAGCCCAATGGTCCGGATGGGGATGATGGTGGCTCTGATGGGAGTGAAGATTCTGATTGGGGTCCAATGGTAAGTAATTTAACTCTCTTCTTTGCAGTGTAGATGGTCAGAGTAGATGTTGATTTAGTGAATGTTTATACAGTTGGACTATCTTCTTGGCCCTTGTATGCGCATCATGATGTTGCCAAGCCCTCATCCTGAAGACTATGACCTGGACTTGTGGTGTGTCTCTGTTGCGCCACAGCAGATTTCAAGAATTGTGGGCCCCATGGCTGTCTTGACGCTGTCGTATCACCAGTTGGCGGTGCAGGACCACAAAGACTATGCGAAATATCTCCATCTTGCTGGAGGTGGCTGTACCATGCGGATTCACCCCAGCTTCAAGGATGCTGTTCTAAAAGCGTTATGGGAAAGATTCCATATAATAGCCCATCCTTCTGCGAAACAGCTTATCCTCACCAAGGGCTCTCCGGCATGCACTGTTGCGATGCTAGCAGAGGTCATGGTCCAAATCGGTGTCGAGCACGTGCGCGTGGCTTCCTATGGGATGAAGTGTCCTTACCGGCTGGTCGAAGAGGATCTTGGGAGTCGTGTTCCGCGGTGCTTGGCTCTCCATCAAAAGAAGAACCGCTTTGACGTGGGATTCACCTACTATCCCTACCATGGAACTGAACGATTTCGAGAGGAAATTCTACTTGCAAAACGCCCGGATGGTATAGCTAGATCCCAATCTGACTCGTATCCACTGCTCCTTGAACTTGGTGAAGGATTTGGGAGTGTCAGTCTTGTGCCGGATCATGAAGCAATCAAGAGACTCAAATGTTATTCCAGCCTTGCCCATTCCCTCAAGGCAACCTCCCAGAAAGACATGAAAAGCCCTCCCACAACTGCGGTCACCTGGAATCGACGGCTGAACTCTCTGATTGAGAAAAGAGCAACGATGGGATTAAAGGATCGTGCGGAAATATGTGGTCTGCGTTTCGAGGCCACTGTCTGGGCGCGTACGGCAAACGAGGCACAGCAAATAGTCCACCAGTCTGGCTATCTCCACCCCCGTGCCTATTCCCATTCTCCAGCCCATCCCAATGTCAAAATGGCACTCGATTTCAAGTAATTCCAGTTTCTAAATACTTTGCCTATGTCGACCTCATGATTGAGAAGCTTAAACGAATGCAGCTCGAGATACCCCAGGCCCATGACAACCGTAAGGAAATCAGCATGCAGCAGAAACAGGCTATCTTGGATGTTGGTAATGCAATGGGTTGGAATGGTGGAAAATTCCAGAGGCCAACCAGTTTGGACAAGGAGAAGGTCCCTGACCCGTGGTGGGAAGAATGTTAGTCATATTTCCTCTTTTTTTTCTTTCTTTTCTTTCTTGTATTGAGGGTGAATCTCTGAACACTAATCATGATTTACAGATGGAGATGGTTGGACACCCCCTACTGAAGCAGAAGCAGCCCTGAGGAGATCTCCACTTGACCTTTGGGAGTTGCGGCCAAGACGAATCTTTCCCTGTCCGCATTGCAATGGCCCTGAGACTCTTACGCTTCCGTCGCCACCCCCCGGCAGAAGGCTTTACCCCTTGGGATCATATCTGAATGTTGCTGGCACGAAGAAACCATCCCTTCAATGCAATCTATGTGGGATTAAGAGTAGGAGCCAGGAGGAAATGGTGTTGTGGTTGACTGATTGGATTCGGAAACTCGGATTGCCTTTGTTGGAGGAACATCAAAGAAGGACGGTTCCTGGCGGCTGGAGCAAAGATAACCCCAACAAAATCCCAACCCCCTGTTCTTCTCCCAATCGAAATGATGCAGGAAAGCAGACCAAGGCACCACCGGAACCTGGATCGAAATCTCCTTCAAAGGGACCAACAATCCGACCCAAGTCTTCACGGGGGAAATCAGAAGGACTCTCTAAAAAGGTGGATGAAGATCTGGAGCAGATTCGCAAAGGAACAAGTAGCACTAGCCGGAAGGAGACTCTGGAGGAACTCTTGGCAAATTTTCAGGAGGATAAACGTGTTGGATGGTTAGGATTTGCAGAATTTCTACTCAAGCAGAATCTCTTTGACGACAACTCGGGCCATATTCCACCGGATCTTGTTATTCCTACAGTGTCACCTCCTGACATTTTGGATGGCTGGAAGGTCTCACACGGCTTCATCAAGGGTGATGGGAACTGCCTCTTCCGAGCAGTGGCGACGTGGGTCTGTGGGGATCAAGAGGCTCATCAAGAGGTGAGGAGGAAGTGTTGTAAGGAAATGGCACAGAATCCGGATAAGTACTCGCCCTTTGTCACCCGAGGAGACTTGGAAGGGAAGGCCTCTCTTCAAGATCCAGATATCTTTGGGACGTTTTTAACTCAAAGTCAGGAGAGTGGGTTTTGGGGAGGAGATCATCACCTGGTGGCCCTTTCTTGTGCTTATCAAATCAGATTAGTGGTTCTTTCGCATGAAGGCCGGACGTACGACAACATACCTGGATCTGAACAGCCAACTAGGACCATCTTTTTATGGTATAATGGAGCAAACCATTATGAAATTATCTGGAACCCTTCGCTTCACTCTGTTTCTCCATCTTCTTCCTCCAACCCACCAGCTACCCAAGTCCCACCGCCAAAGAACAAGACCTCCACTCAAACTGTCCTGAAATCAACTGAATCAACCAAGGACCCCACTGAGACCCTGCTGCCCAAGAAGATAGTTACCTTTCAGGAAGCAACCCCCGCCAACTTGCAGCTCCGAGAACACTTTGACCCCAGACTGCTGGCTGTGGCACCGACTTCTCCTCCTCTCAAGTCAACCATTGAAAAAATCAGGAAGACCAAGCCTGTGAACCCAGCCAACACAAGCCTTCCCAAGAGGCAGCCTGTTGTTGTTATTCCACGTCTCAACCCCGTCGCGTGCAAATTCCCCTGGAACCAACCGCTTTCTCCAGAATTAAAGGAAAAGAAGAGAGTTCGAGTGCTTGGATTGGAGAAAAATCACGGGTTGCCTATTGTAGATGGCTACTGGACGGAGGTGAATGAAAAGCTGATGTTGGAGACTTGGGAGAGGGTCCAACAACTTCCACGTGGGACCATCCGCTTTGCGCTGCCACTGGGACTCCTGGACGGCTGGCGCATCTCACACGACCTTATCAGGACAACCACCAGCACCAAATCACCTGACTCCTCTGGGTTCTACCATGCCCTGTCCTACTGGATGCATGGCCATCAGGATCTTCATGAAGTAATCAGAAGGAGAGTTGCGGATGGCTTGGGTAAAATTATCCCTCAGATGAAACCAAAGAAGAAAGAACACAGCATCTTGTCCGCCATCTTGAACCCAGAAGATCCAAGGGGAATCGTCAACCTGGTCTCTGATTACACCTCCGCATCTGAGGGTAGGAAGCCTGGGAGGACTGCCCTCCTAGCAGTGGCAGGTCTCCTGAGGGTTCATTTGGTGATTGTGGAGATGGGACGGACTGGCGCCGCTTGGATCAAATGCTCGCCTCAAGGTCTTTTGTTTCGTGGAATCACTTTTCCCACCATCTACCTCTTCTACAACTCCACCATGAAACGTTATCAGATCTTGTGGTCACCAAAGGTCCATCAAGGCATCAATGAACCAGGGAGCCCAAAACGCACAACTGGACCAGGGAATGCCAACCTTCAGTATCTGGCCCATGGAACAGTCTCAATCAGTTGTCCTCCGCCCCCTGCTAGGCCTCCAGCAACTGCCATAACCAAACCAGCCCTGAAGCAGACTCAAGAATCTCCAGCAACTCTCGCAACCACCAACAAAGCGCCCGAGAAACCCAAGGAGCCTTGCCAGCCTCTAGCCACTCCGTCAGCCACCGAGAAGGCCCCTGAGAAGCCAAAGAAGACCCGATTTGCCCCACTACGTCCTAGTCCCTCCCCACAGCCCCCAACAATAACATTTGGACCGCCAACCAAGAGGAAACCACCCCCCCAAAGACCACCCTCCATGCCCACCTCTGAAGATCTGAAGAAGGTGAATTTTACGCCTGTGTTCTATCTCCTGATGAACTATCTCTCGAGGGACGTATGCCGCAAAAGATGTGATGCAATCAATCAGTGGCCACATTTCCCTGTTGGTGATTTCAAGCATGTTGGCTGGAGGCTATCACTTGGATACTTTGAAGATGACAAGAACACTCTGTGGCGTGCTCTCAGCTTCTGGAGGTACGGCAAGCAAGACTCCTTTGCAGCGGTGAAGGGGCAATTCGATCACACTGGGCAAGCAGGTAACGTTATTATGATGTATACTTTAGAGCTCAAGGAGCCAGAGTGGGAGGGGCCACAGATGAAGGAACGCGATCTCAAAACAATATTGGAGAAGGTGGCAAATATTTGGGGGATCAGAATCGTACACCTGCGCATCACCAACAATATTGCCCATGTGGATACTTTTGTTCCCAAAGACAAGAGTGAACCTCACTTTTGCCCTGAAAAGCAAGCCTTCTACCTTGACGTCAGAGTGGATTCAAGCGAGCACCTCAGGACATACTTTCTGTACAGCTGGGAGGGAAGCTTTGGGATACTTTATTGCAGGTTCCATTTAGGTGCAACATCATGAGTGAGTTGGGGGTTCCTTTTGGTTTCTCTTTTCTGTATAATATCTGACTAGGTTTTTTGTTGTGGCAGGCAGGCATTTCCCACCTCCAGGCATGACACATCTTGTCTTTTCTTCTTTTGTTTTGGTCCACTTTACTCCCCAAATTGCACATTCACTCTTCTCTATTGTTGAATACACTTTGCACCTTTCTTCTTTGTTGTTGAGCCTTTGAATACCTTTAATGTTGTGTTGCTGTTCCCCAGGAAGTGTTTTTCAATGTTGGACGGAGACTAGGTTTTTTGTTGTGGCAGGCAGGCATTTCCCACCTCCAGGCATGACACATCTTGTCTTTTCTTCTTTTGTTTTGGTCCACTTTACTCCCCAAATTGCACATTCACTCTTCTCTATTGTTGAATACACATTCCACCTTTCTTCTTTCTTGTTGAGCCTTTGAATACCTTTAATGTTGTGTTGCTGTTTCCCTGGAAGTGTGTTTTTCAATGTTGGACAAAGTATACTTGCGCTGATAATTACCTTGGACTGCATCTTGAGGCTGTTGGTGGTGGAAATACATTACCTTGATTGCTAAGTGAGATATGGCAGGAGGCTGCTGGGTTTCTCAATGTTGCTAGCCCATTGGTGTCCCACAATGATGTTGGAGAAGTCTTGAAGGGGGTTTGGAAAGATGGGAACAAATCATATATGGACCTACCAAAAAGAACTAATATTACCAAATGACACATAGCCTAACGGTTAGCTGGTGATTCAGTGCGTGTTTTTGGTTGGCAGGTAGCGAGTTCAAGCCTCACTGAGGCCAAAAAAAAAAAAAAAAAAAAAGAAACAGAAAACCACATACAGAAAAAGAATCCAGTGGAAGATAATTCAAAACAAAGACATGTCAAAAAAAAGTTGGATGCATTTGCATAAGTGGGAAAAAAAATCCAATGTATATGCATCTGGTGTGTGGGAATTTGGATATTCAATATGAATGCTATTATGCAAAGTGGGCAATATGCAATATAATCCTTAATATGCAAAATGAAGGATGGCTGGACATGCCCCAGCCCCCAGCGGACACCCCTGTAACCCTAACCCCATGTACTTGGGGAGATCGAGAGTTCGCAAGGGCTGCTGGAGGGTGGAAGCGAACCCGCCGGGCGACTGGAGGAAGAGGCGGATGCGGTCCCCAATGAACAGGTTCACCAGCTCCACCTTGTCCGCGAACAGCGCCGTCGGACAGCTCCCACTGCTGAAAAACGTCACCAGCCGACGGTGGATCCGGTTCGGTAGACACGAAATCCTGTACTCGTCAATGTATATTTTACGCAAACGATCGTGGTCAGTCCTTCTCCTGCTATTAACCATACGCCCCTCTTTTTTTTTAAAAAAAAAAAAAAAAAAAGAGAAGCAATCCACGTACAGACCAAGTATCCGGGCTGTCACAACGAGACGCTTGTGGGGATGGATTTTGCTTGAGGATGAGAGGATAGGACACTACACGAAAGGTGTGTGAGTGTGTGTGTGTAAGTGAGAGTGATATGGGCAGCGGGTATAGTAAGAGAGAGAGAGAGAGAGAGAGACCAGCAGGGTGAAAGACTCAACTTGCAAGAGTACGATGACCCAGGCCCACTGGACGGGCTCGGGCGGGGCCATGGAGTCGGAGAGGGACTTGAGGTGGGCAAGGAAGGATGAGGATTGGGATCCGGGGCGCTGGAGGAAGTTGTAGAGCAGCGACAGCAGCAGGTCTCTACCCGTTGGCCCTGCACATATGGCGCGGTAGAAGCGGTTGAGCAGATCCAGATCCACGGTGGCCTCATCAGTTTTGTTTGTTGTTGTTGTTGTGGTGGTGGTGGTGGTGGTGGTGGTGGTGGTGCTGGTGCTGATTAGGAAGGCGGTGGAGAGGGCGGAGAGGGACTGGAAGAGCTGCGAGAGCAGGGTATGTGCCAGTTGGTCGAACTCTTTGGTGAGCCGGTCGAGCGCTGAACCTGGCTGGATGGCGGCCAGGAACCCGCTGGGGTCTCTGTCGAAGCTGTCGATCTGCTCCTGGCTGAGCGCGAGACTTTCCAGCTGGGCGACATGTTCCTCCGTGATGACAAGCGGGGCAGTTGGGGACAACGACAACGATGATGATGAGGGCAGTGGTGGGATATACTGAGTGGTGGTAGTAGTATCCTTGGCAATAATATACTGGCTTTCCTTCTTCTTCTTCTCGTTTGATAGGAAGCATTCCGCCGAATCCCACATGATCGCACATACCCCGCATTGGATGGGCGTGGCGTGGGAGGGACGAAAAATCCTGTAGAGTGATAGGGTGTGTGAGTGAGAGAGCCAGTGCGAACACGGGAAGAAGGGGGTGAGCCTTGAGGCGAGTAGCTTACTTGGTTGTTCGATCCCCGGTCAGAGATACCAACAGTTTTGGAATGAGGCTTGGAAGGTATAAGTCGGGCTGACTGCCATCTAAATCGGCTTCCAGTTTCTATCCAGCCGGGGGGGGGGGGGAGGGATGAGCCAGAAAGGGATGGGTGGGATTGAGGTTCAGCTTCTCGGCTTGGTCTTGGTCAGCCAGGGGAGAGTGGGGGCTGCTTACGGAGATGGCAAAGTTCTGGATGGAGAGGAAGGATGCAAAGATGTTGAGGAAGAAGCAGACGGAGAGCAGCTGGACGCTCCGCCTGATTGCTCTTAGCGGCGGGGGCAGTTCCTCAGTGGGATGCACAATCCTTGTGAGCTGCCGGACGTGTTCTTCCGGCGGTGGCTCGTTCATTCTGCTTCTCCAGTGCTCTCCATAGAGCTGAGAGAGAAAGTGTAGGGTCCAAACGAGAGTGGATGGAGGGTGTTTTACCTCATAATTACCAGTTGATTTGAAGGAACCCATCTGAGATAGTTGCGTGCGTCAAATGAGCGGCCCCACAGCACGTCATTCCTCACCAGGAGGAGCGTTCAAGCTGGGGGCTACAGGTTGGAGGTGAGGTCGTGGCTGAGAATGGTGGAGGATAAAATCCAACAAAGAATAAAATATATGTCGTGTATTTTATTTTCAAATAGAAAATCTAAAGTTATGAAAGAAAAAAACTTGAAAATGCAAGAGAATGTTACGTATTTTTTTTAATTTTTTTAACGTGTAATCAGTATCAGCTATAAAATATTCTTCTCCTCTGTCAGTTAACCTTCCAGAATAGTAACCATTACAAAGTCGCACAAAAGCATCAACACAAGATTGTGTGATTTGAAGGGAAAAGCCAAAGGGAGTTAGCTGAGGGTGAGATGGCTGGTTGTTGTGGGTACAGTGGCGAAATTGTGCAGCATCAAATACTATACGACAGATTCCATTCAGCTTTCTAAGATCAACAGCGACTTGATGATCAGGAAAAACAAAGAAAGGACCCAAAAACGCCGGATCAAGATGGCTGTTGAGTGAAATCAAACCCGTGTCCTTTTTGATGTTGCAGAGCATTAAAAAGGCTGTTTTGGAAGTATCGTCATCACGGTGAGGTCGGTTTGAGAATCCACCGTGGGTGAAAGCTAAGTTGCTGGCAAAACCGTTTTTGGATGGATCAAGATTTAAGTTGGGGTCTTGATAGGCAGGCATACCGAGGGAATTTAACAAGTTGTTTGCACAGGTAACAGCTTTATCTGCAATCGTGTTGAATAGTCTGTGAACTATGTTACCAGCCGTGAGTCCATCTTGAATGCTTTGTTCGTAGCCATCAGGATCTTGTGCCGCGCTAGTCGTATCCAAATATCGCCCAAGTATCTTGCCGTGTATATAAGCCTTCCGCCATCCAATCGTCCACATTGTGCCATGAAAGATCCTGGTACTGGAAACGGTGCCTATAAAGTCCTGGGCCCTGCGTAAGAAGCGAGTGAAGAAGTTAAGTTCATGGACGTCTTCTTGAGTGAGTTCTTCAGATGGCGTGAACTCGATGTAGGCAATGAACTTGTGGTTCTTCTCCTCTGGTTTGCTTTCAGACATGTCCTTCTCGTAGAGTACAAGGCGGCCGTGATCAATTAATGTAAAACTTTCAGGATCTCGGAGGATATTGTCAGCCTTCCTGTAGTGAGCTGGATTCGGATGTTGAGGAGATTCGACATGATACAAGTCAAACTTGTTGTATGGTCTTCGCATGACCTTTGTGTCTGGATGATAGTTAGAGGTAAAAACATCGCCTTGATCTGCGTTTTTTTCTAACTTCGCAAAATAGTTACGTTTTCGTTTTTGATTTTGCTTATTGACTTCAGTGGGGCTTTTATAATCAGAAAAATAGGGTGTAATTGGGAAGACACAATAACAACCATATTTCAATCCCCATGCCGTCATTCATCACCAGGATGAGCGTTCAACAGGTTCATGTAATCCCATATTTGGTGATTGTTTTGGAAGGGGAATGGTGGGAAAGAAAAGATGAAGGATGATTTCAATCATTATTATAACCCCCATGCCGTCATTCATCACCAGGATGAGCGTTCAACAGGTTTGTATTTTTCCATATGTGGAGATTGATTTGGAAGGGAAAGATAGGGATGGGAAGGGAAGGAAGGAATGATTGGGGGAGAGGATGGAGAGGTAGAGAAGCAAAATTGAATGAGATCGTTGATAATGATAGCCAAACATAAATTAACCCTCAGCTGCATCACTCACCTGATGAAGTGGTTCTTGCCATCAGGAACCATATATTCCAATAATGCAGACGAAGCTTGAACAAGCAGAATACATTGCACCAACGATATCATATTGGACAACGGGTTTACTCCACTATTCAAACAGAAAAAAAATGGACATTAATTGCAAAAGTTGGTGTTAGCAATTGGTGCGCTGAGTCGCTGAGAGTGGGGAGCAAGCCCCTACTCACCTTGAAAGGGTGGTAGGGTACGGATCGACTGATTGCAAGCTGGTGGGATACGGCTGGGCCACGCAAGGGCAGCAGGGCGGGAGCCGGGGGGCTGGGGCAAGCAGCGGTGGAGGAGTGGGTGGGCCGGGCAGCGGGAAGTGGCCAAGGTCGGTGGGGGGCAGTGGAGAGCCGGGGGGCTGGGATGAGCAGCGGTGGAGGAGTGGGTGGGCAGCTGTGGAGTGGGTGGTCGGCTGAGGATCTGGCGAGCTGCGAGGGTAGTGGCGGAGGAGCGGGGGTGGCGGGCAGCGGCCGAGGTGGTGGGACCAGAGGTGGCAAAGGCAAGCGGGACTAACAGCGGGTCAGCGGGAATGGCGTGCCGGCGGGAGGCTGGGAACAGTGAGAAGAGGGGAGCAGGATTAGCGTGGGGGTTCAGCAGGGCGGTGGGGGTGAGGGAGTTGATTTATCAAATGAAAAAAACGGTCAGAATTGGAATGAGTACGCACATGTTGGATTCGGCTACTGCTGCTCCACAAAATCAGCTTCTCGCTCAGTGGCACATCAAAACGAAATTGGCCGGTTTGAAGGACGTCAGAAATCGCAAGAATGCCTCCACCAGCTAGTGTTTATGGGCGGCTTCGCCCCAGCTCAACACCATCCCCTGGCTTCGGAGGGCCGGGGGAACCCCGGGGCGCCGGGGGCGCCTTGCCAAGCGAGCCCCCACATCGAGCAGGTTATAGCCTGCTCATTGAGCAGGTTATAGCCTGCTCATTGAGCAGGTTATAGCCTGCTCATTGAGCAGGTTATAGCCTGCTTATCAAGCAGGTTATAGCCTGCTCATTGAGCAGGTTATAGCCTGCTTATCAAGCAGGTTATAGCCTGCTCATTGAGCAGGTTATAGCCTGCTCATCAAGCAGGTTATAGCCTGCTCATTGAGCAGGTTATAGCCTGCTCATCAAGCAGGTTATAGCCTGCTCATTGAGCAGGTTATAGCCTGCTCATCAAGCAGGTTATAGCCTGCTCATCAATGACCTGCTTGCAACTCTGAGCTCACCAAGCAGGCCACTTACCTGCTTGCTAAGAGCAGTTCAATGACCTGCTCGCAAAGAGCAGGCCAGCCTGCTCACTGGTGGCTGGCTTGAGGTACCTACTCTGAGAGTAGGTTAGCCTCCTGGCCAAGCAGGTGCCTGCTTGGCGAACGGGTTAACCTTCTGCCCAAGCAGGTATGTACCTGCTTGGCACTCTGCCCAAGCAGGTACCTACACGGCAAGCAGGTTAACATTCTGCCCAAGCAAGTACCGTGTGTACTTTTCTTCAGAAGGCTTGTATTGATTAGCCACTAGAAGTCTAACAGTTCCCTAGGTTATTTTTGATAATCAAGACATTGCAGGGACTTTCCACAGGTTTACCTGACTCCTCCTTGTCCTGCTGAACTCCCAAGCTGCTCTTCAAATGAATTAATATCACAAGATGGAGCAATTGTTACAATTAGGTGCTCTGCATATTTATTTCTCATTCAGATGCTCCCACATGATGAAGGTAAAAAATTAAGAATGAGTAAATGTTGTAGTTCTGGTATTTCAATCCAGGATTTCAATTTACACAACTTCTAGGGGAGATTTACATGTGGGCCCAAATAAATGTCAAGAACAATACAGAAAAACTTGCTCAAGTGCTGGCAGTTGACATACAGCCACTTGAGTTTTACTCAAATCCTTAGTTGGTGCAAGCTTGGATGAGTGATTGTGCATCATGTGCAGTCACTCAGGATCAAAAGCTGGACTTGAGGAGAGCTTGATTTCCTTGGGTGTCAACTGGAAGCAGTGGAGAAGGTTTTTCTTGAAGTGGAACCAACAACATTCTTTTTGGGTTTGAAGCAAATTTAAGGAGTGAAATTCAAACTAATGGAAAAAATTTCCCATTGTCTGACTTCAACCAAAGGGAAGTCAATCACAATGCCTTTTGAACTTATTTTGAGACCTGTGGCTTGAGCCTCAGAATTCCTCAAGAGTGGAAAAACTCTGCATGTGCTGGTATTTTGTCTTATGATGAGAATAAATTGAGATGTGATGAGGGCAGCAATTTTTTTGAAGGAACAATATAAGATTGGATTGAAGATATCTTTGTTTGAACAGATAATTTGGCTGGACTTGAGTAGAAGAATTTCATCAGAAGAAAAGGCTGTTGGTGGGTAGACTTTGAGTCTTGAGACCTCAAAATGGCTGGCGGCGAAGCCGCCTTATCCTCTAGTTGATTTGTAAACCAGATTTTACATAACTGTCCAACCAAGAAAACAGCCACCTGGTTTGACAGGCTTGTTGTCCAATCAGTTTGTGGCTGGTCCCGTGCAACCAACTGCAGAGGCTTTTTAGAGATGCATCAAACACCTCTTTCTTTGAAGGGTTAGTTACACGAGGGAGCTTTGGATATGCATCATGTGGATGGATTTTTGAGGGAGCCGTGGGGAGGTTTCTTTGTGTTACCTGTTGATATGTTTTGCCTGTTGGTGAGCTGTGTGCAGATGGATTCATTAACTCCCGCAGGAGCTGTGTGAATATGCATCACACAGCTTTCTATTTTGAGGGAGCTGTGTTGAGCTTTATGGAGATGCATCACAAATCTTCATTGATTTATATCTCCTGTGTCGCAGGCTCAAATGGGATCAGACACAGATCCAAAATCAAATAAGGCATGCAGTTTGTAACTGTATATTTATTTTGCATACCACATTTATTTTTTACGCACAGCAGCCGTGATCAAGACAAGAGGAAAAAAAAATCTAAAATGCAACAAACACAGAAAACCACACAAAACAGATTACAAGGAGATAGCCTTGCTGAAGAGAAGCCACATGTTGGCACAGAAAGTTGTAGGCATTTTGCACATCCATGCTATAAACTCATCCTTAGAAGGGTGACAATTGTTGAAAAAGCCTGCCAGTATGTCTGGGCGGTTGTGATACAAATACCAGCAATACGCTTCTGCTGTGCTACTCATCCCAGAGCTGCATGGCTGCTGCTTACCCCTTGCGGTTGAGCGGTAGTTCTCCTCAGGGTGGTACCCATAACAATCCACAGCCCCCTTACAAAGACCGCACTTGAAGCATATATTGTGACCAATGGTGTCCTGAAGCGTTTGAAACACCCGCTTGGTGACAGTGCATTGGTTGGAAAAGTGGCCCGCTAGAAGAAACAAGAGAAAAGTCAACATGGAGAGAGAACTTGAAACTTCCTGCAGATCACTCAACTCCCAAAGCAACGAAAGCACTTCCATTTAGCATCTGGACACTGATCAGTTTGATGCCGCAATATATCGCTGTCTTTGGCCAAACACCATCCGCAGCAGTCCTTGTAACGATCGATGAGCTCTGCAATTGCCTCCGCTGTGATCAGTTGATTGGAAACGACCTTCTGAACATGGGCTTGGTTGACCCTAACTGCGGTGGAGCATGCCTGCAGGGGCGGAGCAGCACACCTAATACGTCCTGTGGATGTTGATGCGGCAGTTGGAGCAGTTGTGGTGGCCAGAGATGGTGTGGCAGTTGGGGCTGATGGAACAGGCTCTAGCAGGAAAATTGAGCCCTCTCGGGTTGCTTGCTCCACATGATGTCTTGGCCTCTTGACTGAACTGTCCGCAGTAGAATCCACAGGAAGTCGGCGCCGGCGCAAGTCAGATAGAGGTTGCATGCAATCAGAGGAGTGTTCGTCTTGGATAGGTGGGGATGCAGCACTGGAAAAGGCAGGCACAAGCTGCATTGCCTGTTCTTCACGCTCCTCCCACGGAAGTCTCCTTGGCGCAGAAGAAACCTTACAAGCAGGGCACTTGCGTGAAGTTCTAAGGCTGGAGCAAGTTGAACAATGATTGTCTAGATATTTTGAAAGCGCTCCAACTGGACATGCCCCTTTGTTGAGAAGCTCTTGCGTGAGATTGTCTGACTCCCAGGGTGCCTTCCATAGGCTCACTAAGAGAACCTTGGCTGGTTCACCATCTCGTCCAGCGCGTCCAGCCTCTTGGACCACTTGGTTGAGATTTGCTAGATTGGGCAGCCCCAAGATGATAACAGATCGCACATTCGGATAGTTGATGCCAGCCCCAAAAGCACAAGTAGCCACCATGATACACTTCCCGCTTTTCCTCCACTTGCTAGCTTGACGGACAGCTTGTTCTGGCTCCAGCGAGGAATGGTAAAAGGCGCTAGGAATGTGACGTCGAGTGAGCTCTTGCTGCAGGGCTTCTACACCTTCTCGAGACGGGACAAAGATCATTGCTCGGGATTTTGCTTCGTAAATTCGATCACGCCATTCTCTTTCAACCAAATCAACCATCTCCTCCTCTCCTGCACTCCGAATCTTGAGGTCCTTAACCTCCCAAAACAGCTCCCTTCTAACTGTAGGCTCTCGGAATGTCTTGACTTGGATGAGATTGAATGTTTGGGCTAGGAGGGGCAACTCTTGGCAAGGCTGCAAAGTGCCAGTAGTGAAGACAAACTGGCCATGGAGACGTCGGAGGCGAGCCACACCAGCCATGTAGGACCGGTACGTTACGTCGTCTAGATATTGATGTGCCTCGTCAATGATAAAACGGCGGATCCGCAGCGGCACCATTGCCTCGTAGAAGGGGGGCTTTGAAGCTGTTTGGGAAGATACAACCACCACTTGAGTGTTGTGAGGCATCTTGTTGGCAGTTGATTCTTCCCAGTAGAAAGCACGGATGTTGAGGGCTTTCAAGACGTCCATCGATTCCATCGCTAGGGCAATCAGAGGCTGGATCACCACTGTGATTTCGTTATGCTCAACCAGAGGAGGCAGAGTATAGGCCATAGATTTTCCCCCACCCGTCTTTGCCACAACCAACATATCCATTTCCCCCTCAAAGACAGAAG
Source organism: Puccinia coronata f. sp. avenae (assembly GCA_002873125.1). NCBI lineage: Eukaryota > Fungi > Basidiomycota > Pucciniomycetes > Pucciniales > Pucciniaceae > Puccinia > Puccinia coronata. The sequence goes on along the minus strand of PGCI01000085.1, from coordinate 260,124 downwards.
TAACCCAGGACTCTTGGAAAGTGGATTTCCAAACAGCACTTGCATTTTGTGTGTAGAGCTGGAGTGCCATCATAGCCCTCTGTGCTGGAGGCAATTCGACCATAGGCCCTTCATTGGCCACGGGCACTGAGACATAGCTCCAATCAACCTGGTGTCATGACATAGATGTCAGCACTTCAACATACAGGGAACAGGTATATAGATACAATGCTGAAACATTAACTTACAGACCAAAACTTATGCCACTGTTCTGAGGCCCGTCGGAACCGAACCTCAGATGATCGATCCATGCTATGGCCGCTTGTTCCACCGTACTTCTTGTTGGCTGTGCGACTTGAATGGTTCCTTTGGATATCAAGAGTAAAGCTGTTTTCGTCCAAGTCATCATCATCAACATCCATCTTTGGATGATCTTTTAGCCAATCATCACAAATGGCAACACAAGCGTGCCTCCAATGGAGTACCCCAAGTGGAGCAGCAGAGTTTTTGAGAAAGATCCTGCTGAGGATCAAGGATTGATGGTGTGTGGTAAAGATACCCTTATCCGTATCAACCCAGAGGTGAGTGTGGAGTTGCTCAATGTGGTCCTTCTGATTGAGCAGCAGGAGTAGCTGACTGGAGGCTCAAGAATGGACTGCATCAGACGCAAAGCACTTGTGAATACAATCCATCAGAGGCAGATGAGCAACTTACATTTGAGTGGGACGAATGAATCCCAAATACTGGTGAAGGAACTGAGAGAGATAGCCAGGGAGAAAGATTGCTCGGTTCTTCCCATGGCCAACCATTGACTGAGTCTTGTGGTAGGTGGTCTGAATCATGAAGGTGTTGACACGCCAAAACAGGTTCCTAGGAGAATTTGGTGTATTGACAATCTTGACAGACATCTCTTCAGTTCCACGAGCCGGTTGTCCGCATCCACAATGGACACTAAAGTAGAGAGCCTCGGTGAGTCGATTGGCCAGCTCAAGCCACTTCCGAATCTTGATAAAGTCCCAGCCTCGGCCATTTCCAATCCCGGGGGCTGGTGAACCCCCATGGGTCACCGTTTTTGAGCCAGGTCTTGAGCATGAAGTTGGCTGGATACTGTTCTCGATGACTACGAGTGTTGACTAGATAGTTGAAACCCACATCAGAGACATCTATTTTGTCTTCGTAGACTGCTCGGTCAAACAATGGCAGACAGATTCCCTTGGTGAGTGATGCCAGAAGATTGGGAACGTCCTTGAAAGTGTTCTGGATAGTTGCTCGTATCTGGTCCATCGTGATTGAGAATTGATTGATACGAAGTTCGCTGAGGGATGTATCTGCCCACGTGGTTGTGTCAGGGAGCCCCTCGGTGTAGGTGACATGGGACATGAGATGCATCCAGGATCGGATAGCCCAGAAGGGGGTGTTGACCCCGCACTGAGTAACATACGTCCAGAGCTTTTCAGGATCATTGTCAAGGCAATTTTCCAGGATGCGGCGCACGTGAGAGGTTGGTGGTGGTTGGGCCTTTTCAAAATCGGCATACAGGTGGATGAACGCTAGCCGGACACAGTATTGGAGTGGGGATAGCAATTGGGTGACTAGATGATGAGGTTCAAAAGATCCATCCTTTTTTACCATCCTCATGATGACATACTGTAAAACGTGATGATGTGTTTCGTCCCTGGTGATAGGTAAGTTGTGAATGAACAGAGCTGTAAGACATTCTCCAACAAATTCGGCCGGAAGGGGAGTCTTGTCTTCTAGATGTTGAGCTAATTCGTCAAGCATGGACCGTGCGTACGGGCTGAAGCTGCAGCCAGGAAGACCCAGGTGTTTGTTGCTGTTTCGGTCAAGACAATAGACTAAAAATTGAGTACAGATAACAGCATATCTGTCAACAGTTGCCGCCGAGTCGAGTCGCCCAAACGGTTTGTTGCCAATGTATTCCCTGCCATGCCAACCATTAACCAAAGGGGTCCACTGAGAATGAAGAGCCACAAGTGGAATGAACTTACTGGTCAACAGCCATCATTTTATTTCTCACCAATGTAGCAAGATCAAGCACCTCCAAAGACTTTCTTTTCATCCAATCTTGAACTGGGCCCAGAAGCAAGTCAGAAAGACCAGCACCTCCAGGTATGATTTCCGACAGGTATTCATGAGTCCAACCTGCACATTGTGCTCGCTCCACAAAGCCACGGATATGAGTGCTCTTGACCCAGGATGGGACATCACGTGTGTTGCCAACGGTGTGGCTGGCATACAAGTACGGTTCAGGCAGCTGCTCAATCATGTATCGCGGATGTTCATCAATGGTAGGCTGGCAAGAATCATCTGGTTGGGGTGGACCGGGCTGGCTGGAAGTGGGCTGTTGGGGAACAAGTGGAAGTTCACAATTGGTGGCAAAGTAACGGCGAGAATTGTGCTGTAACAGAGTCTGGCACCAGCTCTGGGAAGTGTACTCTATCCAGTTGGGGTTCTCTGTGGCCCAAACATCATCCAAGCACAGTCAGCACTGGTTCATGGGCAGGGATGACAAAAAAAAAGGAAAACAACGTGCCTCTGCTCTTATGGCATCTGGAGAAGTGTTTCCTCATTGACTCCTTTTCAGGGCAAGCATACAGACACAAATTACACACCATTCCCAAGGTCATCCGGATGCCTTGGAATGGAGCCACAGGATCGGGGCTGTTGTGCATGTCAGTTGGCGGTGAGACGTAGAGCTCACAAAGGTAGAGAGTTTTACGAGCTTCAGGAGTCAGAAAAATGTTATGCCTATTCTTCAGGTGACTCTCAACTTCCTCCTTGAGTAGCCCGTGGTCACAACGTGGCTGGGAGCAAACAAAGACCTGGGCTCGAGCTTGATAATAGATTCGCGACTCCTCCGTGAGGCCAGGTACATCTACTCAGAAAGGTCAATACACAATTTTGGAACACAAAATCCAAAGCAACAACAGAGGGGGACTTGCCTTCAAGTTCATCGCGTTCAGGGAGGACTTTACACTTGAAACTCTGTCGAATTGGAGGTGGCAGCGGGGCTGGTTGTAATTCCTTGACTTTGTGTTTACACCTGCTGTAGTGGGATACCATGGCCCGGGGATCTTCACTGGAATGGCTACATCCGTTTTCGGGGCATGTAAAGACATCATTGGTCCTTTCAATGGTCACAAGTTGTCCATGCTTGTCCTTGGTGTTGATGATGAATTGGTGCTTGACACGGACATGATTCTTCCGCGCTGAAGGAGTTTCAAAGCTGTCACCACACTGGTCACAGATGCAGGACTTCATGATGGGGCAGGAGCTGGAAAAATAGGTTTTGGCTCCAAAAAGGGGGGGGGGGAGCTCTATTTATAGACAATGAGACTCTCAAACCCACTCAAATGGGAAACAATCACGGCACAGATGGAAAACAATCACTGCAAGCTCATTTTCTTGACAATGTGAATGAGGAACAAAGGAAAATAGAACATCAAGCAGAAATGTGGGAGCAAAAGAGAGAAACCCACGGATAACGGGAGCAAAAGAGAGAAACCCACGGATAACAAGCACAAGCAGAAACAGAATAAAAGAAAAGATAAAAACAGAAGAAAAGAAAAAGGAGATGTGAAGAATAGGTAAGGAAATAGATAAAAAAAACTATTCAAGCCACATGCTCCATATCTGCATCATCATCATCTCCTGACCCATCTTCAGGATCAGAATCATCTATCCCATCAGACTCGTACTCATTGGGCCCTTGCTCCCACGCCGCTTCTATAGCATCCTCCTTGGCCCGAGCTTTTCCTTTCTTGCTGTTTGGATGTGGAACATTCTTCTCCTCCGCCTCAAAGTCCATGTACTGAGCCAAGACGTCCATTGCATCACCACCACCAAGGAGAGAATCGATTGCTGCATCTTCTCTGATTTTTTGGATGTTGGCCTCAGACTGTCGAATTTTTTCTTCCAGTTCGCCGTCATTGATGGAACTCCGGGTCAGGGTGATAAAAACATCCATAGCAAGCCTGTTTGCACTTGAGAGGCAGACTTCGGGGGCGGCCTGCAAATTGGGCATCAGAGAAGCACCAGGGTCCATGAGCTCCCTGTAAACGTCGGCAAGAATGGCTTCGGCAAGATCATGGGCAACCAAGCCTTTGGCCCAGGAATCAGAAGTTTTATTCCAGTCATGGAATTTCTTGCTGCGGGTGAAGTCCGGCGTGAGGATGGCATACATGATCAGGCAGTTGGTATGTTGCCAGGCGCCAGATGTGTGAGGGCTGCTGGTATCGATTTGAGGCATGTTCTCTATGCTATCATCGGCAGCCATTTTCTGAGCGTCAGCCTTCTTCCGCAACCGTTCCAAAGCACTCAAATTTGCCAGAGTCATCAAGCCATAGATGTCCGCCATGGAGTACTTGCGATAGTTGGTAAGCAGGACAAACCATCCAGCCACACCGTAGACCAAGAAGACTGCAAGGGAAGCATAGGCACATTGTTTCCGGTTTGTCCACTTGGTGCCAACCATCTTTTCCTTATCCTTATGTTCAGAGGTCGCTGAGACTGTCTTGGATCGAGGGAGGCTAGGGCCGGACCGGAATAGAGCAGTTTGACCAAGGGCCTTTTTTTTCAGTTTGAGTTCGGCTCCCGTAATCGCAGGATCCTCGTCCAGTGCATCCTCCATTTCTTTCACAATACTGGCCTCATACATAAGAGCCAAGCCAAGGAGAGCTTCATAGGCACGCCTGAGGATATAATGTATGCCAAAGTTGGTGGCTTCCCGCGTTCCTTTCCGGCCTGCAGTGGAAGGAAAGGAGTTGAGCTTCTGGTTGATGAACTCGCCAGCGTTTCGAATCCCCTCGAGTTCAGGAACAGCATGTTCATGGACTCCGGTCACCACAGGGACAATGGAATCGGAAACAATAAGAATTGCATCACAGACACACTGGTTCACCCATGTGTAACCAAGGCCAACAAGATTCTCGACCTGTTCGGTATCCGTGTATGCCTCGGTGCTTCCTGTTCTACAACTTGCAAAAAGAACAGAAAGCCAGCTCGGACTGATGACAGTAGCCACCTTTTTGGCATACTGGTGGGCTTCTTGCAGTACGTCACAATTGACATGCTGGTTGTTCCAAAACGGGTCAGGGAAGCCAAGCTGGAGTAGCCGAGGAGCTGCAGGAAGGGAGCAGAGGTCAACACACAAGCCAAATAAGCAACAAAAAGGATACAAACTTGCCGCTTCTGAGGAACTTGTCAAAATTCAGACCAGACGGGGTAGCCAGGACAGAAGCTGGAAAGATCTGGGGATGGTAGGAAGTATGATCTTTGAGTTCCCCCTTCCGTAAAAAGTCCTCAAGGTTAAACGAGGTGAGGATGTTCCGGCAAAAACCAGCAATCAGATAACCAAGCTCATTCCCAGCCTGGCCAACGTTCTTCCCAGGTTGCTTGGGGTCGAGAATTTCCATTGTTTGCTTGTATTTGAGCCGATCTGTGGGAGAAATTTCACGAACAAGATCTTGATGTAGAGCCAAAGGGGTCAATACCAGGGGGAATCAACTAGCTGAAGGCCAGGGACACTTACCAAGTGCAGACAGTGGGCCATGCAATCTAGCCTCCCACTTATCAAGCTTTGCTTGTGCCTCTTTCCTCTTCTTCTCAGCCAATTGGTCCGGGAGGCCAGCACCAGGATCAGGTGACGGAGACTTCTCCTTTTTAGCTTTCTTCGTTCGAGCCTTCTTTGGAGCAGGCGGTGCTTTGGCAGACGGAGCAGGCCTCTTGGCTGACTGGGACCGGCTGGGCTGGGGACGGGAAGCAGTTGGGCTGTCAGGGAAGATGAGGTCCCCAATCTGCACCATTGGAGTCTTCTCCTGCTGGCTCTTCTTGATAGAATAGTCCCACTGATCAAGAGTTTTCTTGATGACAGAGCCAGCGGTTCCCCAAGTCTTCTGGTGGCGGCGGACAACGTTTCCCTTCCCCAAGACAGCTTCAGCCTCCAAGAGAACACCCTCCATGAGGGCAGTGGCCTCCTCATCTGTTACAGGAAGTGAAGCAAGAGTAAATACAAAAGAAGTGCATCAGCTATGGAAAATACCTGGACAAGAAATGGAAGAGGTCAAAGCTCACACTTCTTTTTAAGGGCCAACAAGGCCTCCATTTCCACCTCTTTCTTCTGCTCATCTTCAAGAGGGGGGGTGTTAGCCTTTTCAAGTGCCTTCCCCTTTCCATTGTGAACAGATGGACCAGCAGGGATAGCAGCCCCTTCCTCTCCTTGGGAGTCTTCAAAACAGTCTCCAAGCAGGTTGTCCATCCACGTTTTCCGGACCACCTGATTAGTTGCCACATGGCCGTCCCTCGTGACAAGAGTACCTTCCTCAACCGGATGTTGATTAGGGGAGCTGTGGACAGAGGCGGATGAAGACAGGGCAGGAGCCAAGGAGGACTGGGCAAGAATTTGAGATTGCAGAGCAGCAGGAGGTGACTGAGGCTGAGCGGGAGGTGGCGGAAGTTGAGTTGGAGGAGTACTGGAAACAGGTGCATTTAGAGGCAGCTTGGGTGGGCCTTTGGGCTTGGCTGGAGGTTCCCCAGGCTGGTAGTCCGCAGATTTCTTGGGATCAGCACGGATTGGTTTGGGACGGGTATTGACACGGGGACCCTGGTAAATACACATCCAAGCATGTGGTGAGCTGAAAAGGCCTTGATTTCCTGTGGAGATTATAGAAAAAGAGGGCAGAACCAACCTTTGTGGACACACAAGGATCCTTAGCAGGTGGCTTCCCTCCAATAATCCACCCAGAAGCATGAGATGACTTGGGGTTGGGTCTGATGGACTGTCCAGGTGTCTGAGGGGTAACCTGTAGGATACATAGTCAGCAACCAAAATTAACCCATAATATCAGCATCAGAGTGGCCCACATCATCAGAGGGTACAGATGTCCACTCCATCTTCAGCAATCTCCTCTTGGACATGGGAACAATCACGACAGGCTTCCTGACATTCTTTGGCTCCCTGGAGAAGCTTGGCCAATTGCAGGGGCCAACAAAAGGAAAGGGACAAACCTGAGCACTTGTGCTGACAACAGGGGTACCATGGGGAACAGTCTTGCTGGATGAGGCCTTCCTGGTGGACGGGGCAGAGGTAATCTTCTTACTTCCTGGGGTTGGGTGTGAATCAGCCTAAAAAAAAAAAAAAAAGACAGTCACACTGAGCAAAGAATCTAACATAAAAACATAAATAAAACAAGGCAAAAGCTCACCTTGGTCACAGGCAAGGACCCTTTAGAAAAATTCCTGGTGAGAGGCCGGGAGACAATTGTAGTGGGCTTGGCGGTGGCTGCCTTGGGCCTCTTAGAGGGCTGGGCTGATGGGAGCTGGTCAGGAGTGTCTTCAGATGGGGGGCAGAGGATGTGGGACGTTTCCATGTTTCTGGGGGTAGGAGGCACCAAGGGGGTAGGAGCCCTGCGATAAGACCCTTCAGGGGATTGGGTATGTCCCCTGAGCACAGGAGAGGCATCCAAATAATTTTGAGAAGGCCTTTGCCCCTTTGGGGTTGCCCCTGCCATCAAAGAATCCCTGTAGGAGGGGGAGCCAGGGCGGTTGGATCGGCTGGGCCCCTTAGGACTTTGAGCCTTCTTGCCAAAGGCTCCAGCCTGGCCCTGGACATCCTCAGACACTGGATCGGAGTCTGAGGAGCTTTCACCCCCTTCTTTAGCAGGGACTTCAGACACTGGGTCAGCATCTGAAGAGCTTTTGCTCCCTTTTTTAGCAGGGACTTCCTTCTTGGCCATAGTGGTGTGTCGGACAAAGGTAATTTTAGCAGGCATCTTGAGAGGTTAGAAAGGTTTTCACAGAGAGGATGAGTGATTTTGGGGGTTGGAAGATAGGTGTTGTGTTGGTGGAGATGGGTTTGGAAGTGGGTCGGTTTGGATTTTCAGTCTGAACCTGGGGGGAATCCTCCCAAAGGGGGGGGGGGGGGGAGGCCCTCCTTTTATAGACATTGGCCCCCCCAAATTAGATGGGTTCAGTTTTACATTCAGGCAGGACCATTTTCTGTTTCCCAGGAACCCTGTCTCACACTCCCGCATGCACACCCACCCACGTGAGGGTGTTCAAATCACTCAACTGGCTGCCATGTTGATTTTCGGCAGCCAGTAAGCTCAAATTCTACCCCTCACACACATTTGAGAGGGGTAAAACATGTGTTCACTGGCCTCCAAGATGTTTCTTGGAGGCCTTTACGTTCCCACCCCCAGGAGGGGGGTGGAAAGCCAATTTAATGGCCTCTATTCTTTTTTGGAGGCCATTACACATGTTTTCCACCCCCCTTGCGCAAGAGGGATGGAAAGCGGCCGTGATGGCCTCCAAGAGCTTGCCTGGAGGCCATCACGGCCGCATTCCATCCCTCTCGCGCAAGGGGGATGAAAAGCTTTATAGATGGCCTCCAAGCGTTTGCTTGGAGGCCATCTTATGTGTACATTCCACCCCTCACGCGCGAGGGGGATAGAAAGAGCTCCTGATGGCCTCCAAGCAATTCCTTGGAGGCCATCAGGGGTGTATCCGTCCCTCTAGCGCGGTGGGACGGATGGAGACAGCAATTGCCTCCAAGCAAATGCTTGGAGGCGATTACATACACCTTTTGTCCCTCTCGCGCAAGAGGGACAGAAGGTGTGTGTAATTGCCTCCAAGCAAATGCTTGGAGGCAATTACATACACCTTTCGTCCCTCTCGCGCGAGAGGGACAGAAGGTGTGTGTAATTGCCTCCAAGCAAATGCTTGGAGGCGATTACATACACCTTCCATCCCTCTCGCGCGAGAGGGACGGGTAATGTATGTAATAGCCTCCAGACAAGCGCTCGGAGGCCTTTACATACATCACCCATCCCTCTCGCGCGAGAGGGATGGGTAAAGGTACTGATGGCCACCAAACGATTATTTGGTGGCCATTGCTTTCCATCCCTCTCGCGCAAGAGGGATGACAACCATGATGGCCTCCAAGCAATCGCTTGGAGGCCATCAGCTTAGTTTTCTATCCCTCTCGCGCGAGAGGGACACATGTTGTATGTAATGGCCTCCGGCCAACGGCTACATACAAAATGTGTCCCTCTCGCGCGAGAGGGACACATCATGTATGTAATAGCCTCCGGCCAACGGCTGGAGGCCATTACATACGGTTCCCATCCCTCTCGCGCGAGAGGGATGGGAATGACCATGATGGCCTCCAAGCGATTGCTTGGAGGCCATCAGCTTAGTTTTCTGTCCCTCTTGCGCGAGAGGGACAGAAGACATATGTAATGGCCTCCAAGCAATTGCTTGGAGGCCATTACACACAACATGCGTCCCTCTCGCGCGAGAGGGACGCATGTTGTGTGTAATGGCCTCCGGCCGACGGCTGGAGGCCATTGCATATGGTTCCCATCCCTCTCGCGCAAGAGGGATGGGAACGACCATGATGGCCTCCAAGCAATCACTTGGAGACCATCAGCCTTGTTTTCTGTCCCTCTCGCGCAAGAGGGACAGAAAACGGCCATGATGGCCTCCAAGTAATTGCTTGGAGGCCAACACGGCCATTTTCTGTCCCTCTCGCGCGAGAGGGATGGAAAGCGTACATGATGGCCGCCAGGTAAGTGTCTGGCGGCCATATTTGCTGTTTTCCGTCCCTCTCGCGCGAGAAGGATGGAAATTGTATGTGATGGCCTCCAGCCGTCAGCCGGAGGCCATTACATACAACATGTGTCCCTCTCGCGCAAGAGGGACACATCAGGGACACATCATGTATGTAATGGCCTCCGGCTGACGGCTGGAGGCCATCACATACAATTTTCATCCCTCTCGCGCGAGAGGGATGAAAGTCACATGTAATGGCCTTCAAGAAATTGCTTGGAGGCCATTACATTTGTTTGCCGTCCCTCTCGCGCAAGAGGGATGGATAAAGACCTTTATGGACTCCAGCCATCGACGACTGGAGGCCATCAAGGTTGCTTGCCATCCCCCGGGTGCAAGGGGGACAGTAAGCCTTACAGATGGCCTCCAGCCGTCAAATGGAGGCCATCTGTAATATATTTTAATGTGTAACGGCCTCCATTTGACGGCTGGAGGCCATTACATATGTTATTGGGCCCTCTCGCGCGAGAGGGATCAATAACATATGTAATGGCCTCCAGCCGTCAAATGGAGGCCATTACATGCACCACCCATCTCTCACAAAGGTGAGAGATGGATAGTGGTTTGTATGGATGCCAGCAAACTGCTGTCATCCATGCCAAGTGTTTCCCACTCCCTCTTACAAAAGAGGGTTGAGAAACACTCAGCATTGCCCTCCCTGCTTTTTAAGGAAAAACAGCCAGGATGTGAATATAAAAAAGGGGGGAAAGGGAGCTGTTTGGGCAGCTTTCCACATCCCCCACTAATCATTCCACACACACAACACACACCACCACCACCAATATGAACAATCAACAAAACATCCCCGTCCCCCCTCCAATTCACGATGGAATGGATGTAGCCCATGTTATTCCCCCAATCCCTGAGGCTGTCCCAGTCAGGCTTCCCTCAGTTGTATCAGCCGGTGAGAGAACCTTTGCCACAGACACTGTAAGTTTTTTTTTTCTCTCCACCAACTTTTTTTTTGTTCTCAGCTGATCTGTCCTTTTTTTCTGTTTTTTGTAGGTGGGCTGCAACAACTGCATTGCCAGGGACGTGGCACACCGTTGCACCATCCGGGCTCCAACAAACGGCTGTGGTGCCTGCCACAGAAGAGGCTTGGTGTGCTCTTGGTTAAATGGTAAGCTCTCAATCTTTTTTCATTTGTGGCATCCCTTCATTTGCTGACATGCTGTCCCGCAGATGATGTTTTCATGGCCACCATGTTTGCCAAAGCCAGGGCTCTCAAGGAAAGGGTTGTGTCCCTTGAAGACAACAATGGACTGCTGGAGGCAACCAACTCTGATTTACACGAGAGGGTCTCCCAGTTGGAAGAAGGAGCTGATGCAACCCGTTCCCCTTATACAATCAACTCTGCCCCATCCTCCCCCATCACTGGCTCTCAGGCCTCTGTCCCTTTCTCCTCCCCAATTCCACTTCCCCGAAATTTCCGTGCTGAATTGGAGCGTGACTACTATGAAGTTTTTGGCACTCCTCCTTAATTGAGTGATCCATCTTGTATAGTTCTTGCTTTTCTATTGTGCAAATGATCCATCAAGCCCCCCGTCTTGCTGTGTATCACCACTAGCCATCTTGCTATTTATGCTGCCCTTCCATCTCAAAAAAAGGGGTCAGTGGATCCCCTTGGAGGGGGTCCATCGGGGTCCACCGGATGAGGGCTCATCCCACCCCCTGGGACTGTTAGGCTCACGAGTGATCTGACTGTACAAGTCAGACAATAGACCAGGATCCATGCGCGCGGGTACGTTTTGGCGCAGGTTGTAGTGCGAGAACCTCTCGCTCTCGCTATTGGAAGAGACAGAAGTGTTTGGAGCTGCAGGAGACGGACATCATCATCAGCTATGAGCTCTACAGGGGATAAGAAAACTGCTAGAAAGAAAAGCTTACCGTTATTGTCAAGCTCATCTTTGTCCATTGGCAAAGAATCGTCCTCGGAAGGCGCCGAGGCACCTTGCCAGATAGCAGGGGAGTTGGACATCTCCACATCTTCAGGAGCCAGGCTCGGCATGTTGGTCATCTCAACATCTTTGGGAACCAGGCTGGGAGTACCATGCCAAGCTGGCAGCGAGCCAGATATCTACTAGTCATAACAATAAAAAAAAAAAAAGAGAAAAAACATCAATTGGGGCAAGAAAAATAGGGAACCATAATGATAACACACAGTCCCTCAAGTAGCGGTCACCGTCAAAGTAACGATACAAAGGAGAGACAGGCTGAGGAGGTCTCATAGGTGTATCAGGGTTGTACACCGGACTCTGCAGGTAATGATACTCGGGAGGCGAGTTGGTCGCTATGAAGATAACAACACTAATCAGCTAGATAGAGAAACACAACTCGGAAACAGTCACAGTGCACACACAATCTGCGGGATCCCAGGCTCTGTCGTAATAATAGGCAGGATCAGAAAAAGTGCTACTCATTCTGGGCAATGTAATATACTAGGAAGGCTGAGGGAATGAGGATGAAGGAAGCAACAATCGACGGTCTTTTTTTATAAACCCCACCCGCTCGCTAGCGGGCCAACGGGCGAAGCAGTCACTCTGCACACTCTCACTTTCCTCACGCTGCCTGCTCTCACTTACCTTTGTCAAGGAAGGAGCGCACAAAGTCGAGCTGCTTGGCATCACTATGCCCTCGATCCACTCATGGCGGGACCAGACAAACAGCTTGAAGCAACGGTCGTTGCAGCGTTGCCGTCATCAGCAGCAGCACGGCCGCACTCTCTCCTCCGTAGTTGGAGGGAGCAGTTTCAACCAAAGAAAGGAAAAACGGAAGGTGGTCTTCAATTTAAGCAGCAAGATTGATTACAGGTCTCAAGAGCTCAGTTCGCAAATGGAGTAGCTTTGGCAATTGGCTCAAATTAGAGTGCCAGGGCAAGATTTATTACGCTCTCATTTGTCCGGCTGCAGATAGATAAGTACACAAACAAGAGACCAAAAACAAGGTACATAAACTAGAGGAACGGAGACAAATCAATAGGAGCTAGTGAGAAGTCAACGGCAAGGAAAAAGAAAAAGAGGAATCGATTGAGCGGGGAAGAAGGAGCAAGATGGATGAGCTCAGTGTCTCACTTATTGGCTCGAGAGAGTCGATAAATGATCTTTGGACAAGATGGAGTGCGCGATCGACTGGATGCGGGTCGCGGGGCAAGATTGATTGCATTGAGAAGGTCGTCGATCATGATGAAGTGCCATATCTGCTCTACTCCTACAAAGGGAGAGAGCACGGAAAAGTCTGGTCAAGAAGCTGCCTCAAGATGCGAAGCGGGTATGAGCGCTTGCCGATCGGAAGGACTTCTGAATTAGGAATTTTATAAAGCAAGCATACGACTTACACATGATATTGATTGCAGCGGCAGAGATTGGCTTCTGGTATTGAACAGGCAGCATGCATTGGGGGTACTGCTCAGCTTTGGGACAGAAGGAGGTCGGCGATTGACTGGAGCGGGATTGATGAACAACGTACATATGAGACATGCACATTAACTGATTGCAGCGGCAATCAAGATCAGCTTCCGGTATTGAACAGGCGAATAAGAACGACGACTTTACATTAGCCGCATGCATGCACTGTTCATACGTGATGGAAATGACAAGCGGGGAGCCTCAGATCTACAAAATAACGATTGAAATGTCGAGCGGGGTCTGTATAATAGGACCTGGTTGTGCTATTAAAGAGAAAACAGACTCAATAGTAGTTCAGTCAGTCTAAGCAAGCTAATGAAAGCAGAGAAACGGAGAAGAAGATGCACTTACCTGCAATGTCGAGATCCGGTGGCTTGGGGATAAACGCCGCACTGAACTGGGAGCGTAAATACATATAATATATGTTAAGGGTTGGCAATACGCGCTCAAAACCCCGTCCGGTCCATTCGGGGGACAAAACAACACTTGAAGCAATCTGCCCGGCAGATTGCTCTCACAGATTTAAACCAGAAGGGGCACAAATGCCGGCGCGGCGCCCTGGAAGCTAAAAAGGGGCCTAAAACAGTAAAATTTAGATTGGTCCTGTATGACCTTAAACTGCGGCAAGTCCTTCAAGACTTGGGAAAACTTTTTGCGCACAAAATCGACCACCACCATGGAAAACCACCTTTTAGCAGCAAAATACAAAACAGTTGATAAAAAGATTAGGCCTGTGAATCACGCCATGCCTCAAGACGTAAACCCCCCTCTCCAACGTCCTGCATTGTCAAGGGACCCTTACCAAACACCCCTCACAATGCGTCCTCCGGAATTCACCCCAACCTCTCAAATTACGCATGAAAGATTAGAAATGATAAACTTTGGCCCCTCCGGGTGGCTTACAGAGGAAGAATTAAAGCTTTTAAAACATGTGATAGTACTTAGGCAGAATTCTGTAGCTTTCTGTGAAGAGGAAAGAGGACTTCTACGCCACTCCTACGGACAGCCTTATAGAATACCGGTCATAGCGCACGAACCCTGGCAGAAGAAGCCAATACCAATACCAAAACCAATTATGGACGACTTTGTAGAGCTACTCAGAAAAAGAATCAAGTCAGGTCTCTACGAGCAATCAACATCTAGTTATTCCAGCCCCATATTCTGCGTGAAGAAGTCAAATGGGAAACTACAAATAGTACATGATCTACAAGTTTTGAATAGGGTCACTATCAAGGACGCAGGACTCCCGCCCAACATTGGAGAATTCGTGGATTCTTTCTCAGGACAGGCATGTTACGGATTAGGAGATATCATGGGAGGATATGATGAAAGAGAACTAGATCCGGCTTCAAGACTTATGACCACTTTTGAAACTGTGTTGGGAAGATTACAGCTTACTAGACTTCCACAGGGAGCTACAAACTCAGTTGCAGTATATCAAGCTCAAATGACATGGATACTTCAAGAAGAGATACCAAATCACGTAGGAATCTTTATCAACAAAGGAGGGATCAAGGGACCAACTTCTACGTACAACAATGAGAAACTCGTGGAAAACCCAGGAATAAGAAGATTTGTTTGGGAATATGCTATAATTTTAGAAAGGATTCTTTTTAGGATAGAGGAGGCAGGACTAAAAATATCTGGAGAAAAGTTTGCTTGCTGCGTCCCAGCTCTAGACATTGTGGGACACATAGTATCTTTAAACGGAAGAATAATGTCAAAGAAGAAAGTCAACAAGATTCAAAGCTGGCCAACTCCTGAAAGCAAGAAAGACATTAGGGGATTTTTAGGACTTTGTGTATACGTTAGGATGTTTATCAGGAACTTTTCAGCTACAGCATCACCACTCAGAAGACTCACCAGAATAGAAGTAACTTTCAGATGGGACAAAGCCTGCAAGGAATCTTTTGAGTTGTTAAAGAAGATTGTTGGGGAAGAGATACTTTTAAAGAAATTGGAGTATGGAGAGAAGGCAGGGAAAATCACTTTGGCCGTGGATTCAAGTTTCATTGCGGCAGGAGCAGTTCTTATGCAAGAAGACAAGGAAGGACTCTCACGACCAGTTGTTTATGAATCAGTTTGTTTCTCAAAGAGGGAATCTGAATACTCGCAATCTAAGCTGGAGCTTTGCGGAGTAGCTAAGATCTTGAAGAAACTTCAAACCATGCTATGGGGACAACACTTCGAACTTCAAGTGGACGCTAAAGCACTCATAGAGATGATCAACACTCCTAGTTTGCCTAGTGCCCCTATGACAAGATGGGTAGCATTTATTCAGTTATTTTCTTTTGATTTAGTACACAAGCCGGGGAAAACGTTTACAATGCCAGATAGCCTTTCGAGACGCCCAAAAGCAGAAGATGACGAGGAACCGCGAGAATTCGATGAAGAGGAAGAATGGGTTACACCACACCCAGGATTTGGAGCAAAAGAGGCAGATCTTATTCACTACTTTCCAACACTAGGGCAAATCAACATAACCACGTTGGGAATATCAATTAGAGAAAATACTCAAACTGGATTCTGGAAGAAGATGGAAAGATACCTTTTGACTTTGCGACGGCCAGCAGATTGCACAGACAAGGAATACATTAAAATTAAGAGAAGATCAGTAAATTACTTCGTGGAAGATGAACAGTTAAAGAAGAGGAAAATACCTTACAAACAGGTTGTTTTCTCCAACCCAAAAATTCAAGATAAAGTTCTCAGCTCATTGCACGAGGAATTAGGACATAGAGGAATGGCGGAAACCTATAGACGACTAAAAGAAAGATTTTGGTGGGAAGGAATGAAGAAAATGGCTAGAAAATGGGTTCAAACTTGTGAAGCATGTCAGAAGAGAAGCAAGGATCTACCTAAGGAGGAAGGAAAGCCCACGGCAACATCAACACTTTTCCAACGAGTCAGCATGGATGCAGTTCACGTCAAGGCAGGAAGATGGAAATATATAATAGTGGCACGTGACGACTTCTCCGGATGGGCAGAAACCGTAGGGACAACGAATCTGAAATCCAAGACCATAGCAGATTGGTTTCTGTCAGAATGGGTTTGCAGGTATGGAATCCCAAAGCAGGTTACAGTTGACGGAGGCGGAGAGTTCAAGAAGGATCTACAGAAGGCGATGAAGAAGACAGGCATCAAGATTCAAGTGGTAACACCATATTATCCAGAAGCGCAGGGAATGGTGGAAGGAGGTCACAAGAACATAAAGGATGCATTGATAAAGATGTGTGGAGAGAATGGAGCAAAATGGAAGGAGTTCTTACCACTAGTTACTTTTGCGGACAGAATTTCACCAAAAAGGACAACAGGATACTCCCCATTTGAACTACAGTTTGGACAACCGGCGGTCTTACCGGTGGACATGGAGCTGAGGAGCTATTTGAGCGTAGATTGGACAACTATCAAGACAACAGCAGAATTATTAAGTGTACGAGCAGACCAAATGGCTCAACGGGCGGAGAACATCGAGAAGGCTAAGGAGAAATTGAAAAGGGCTAGGGAAGAATCTGTAAAATATTGGGATAGACGACTTGCACATAGGATTAGACAACCACTAGCTCCTGGGGACTTAGTGTTAGTATATAATAAAGCTTTAGA
Organism: Puccinia coronata f. sp. avenae; assembly: GCA_002873125.1. Taxonomy (NCBI): domain Eukaryota; kingdom Fungi; phylum Basidiomycota; class Pucciniomycetes; order Pucciniales; family Pucciniaceae; genus Puccinia; species Puccinia coronata. The sequence goes on along the minus strand of PGCI01000085.1, from coordinate 243,511 downwards.
GAATCAGTGGGGCCTGCTATTCAAGAACAGGTGGAACGGTCCTTACCGCGTAGTCAAGCAAATCAACCGGGGCCCTTATGAACTAGAAGAACTGGATGGAACTGCATTGACAAGAAGATATGAGGCTAGTCAAGTTAAAAGGTTTTTCCCTAGAGGTGAACCCCTTGATGAAAATGAACAAAATGAATTGAATGAAGAAGATCAAGATGAGGAACAAGATGATGAAGACATTAATGAAGAAGAAGAAGAAGAAGAAGAAGAAGAAGAAGAAGAAGACGAAGAAGAAGAAGAAGAAGAAGAAGAAGGTGACGATGAAAATGACAGAAGCATTGAGGATTCAATTGATCAGGAAGACAACATGTAATGTGAAAGGACCAACGCAAGACCTTCTCAACACAAGAAACGGTTTGAATATCAACGGGAATAATGATGGCAAGTTTATCTAGTTATGGCAGAAAGAAATTTGATCTCAGATGTACGGAAATGCAAGATTCAGTTTGGACGACAACGGAACAAGAATTGACAGGATTCAGCAGTAGAACAAGGAACAAAATGGGTTTATTGGGAATAAGGTTATATTGGATATACGCTTATTGGTTAAATTGGAAAAGGTTCACAAGTTCTAGCTCAGGAAGGTCTGAAAATTAGGATGCCGGAGTCAGAAGAATAGGGGTATTAGTTAAAGGTATAAGAAGATCAGGTAGCTTAAAGTATAGTCAGATAGATTCACCATTTCAGTATTTTATTTGATACTTGAAACGGAATGCTGTGGACAGCATTAAGTTGGGGGGGGATGTGGTGTGCTATTTAGGTTTCAAGTATCAAATATGTCACAAGGATCAATTATCCCATCAGGGATGTCACAAAACCTGACATGTCACTACATATTTCCACTCTCACTGGTACTTAAACCATAGTCACTCACTCAAACCTCCGGGCTAGTCCCACTTAATCCATAGTTATATATACATAGTCTTTATATATAGTTTTATAAGTACATAGCACAGGGACACATAGTCATATTTTAGTCCATAGTTTTAGTCCATAGCTTTAGTCCATAGTCTTACATAATCAACTCTGACCAATCATCACGTACGGTTCAGCCATCAAGTTCTGACCAATCAACACGTAGGATTCAGAAATAGAAGTCTGGCCAATCAGGAATCACGGTTCAGACAGGAAAACTCAAAAAGAATTCAGTCATCAAGTTCTGACCAATAAAGACGCATGGCTCAGCTCTGACCAATCATCACGTAGGATTCAGGCATCAGGTTCTGACCAATCGGAAGACATGGCTCAGATGCTCACCAGCAAAAATGCCTCAAAGGATTTTCACACTAGCAAAAATACCTCACTATTCAATATAAAAGGAGGGCCTCTTCCCCCTCATCAGAATCATCCAGCCACGGATACCCACCTCATCAGGGGATCACCTACACACACCCAACCAGCAAGCACTCACATTCACAACCACTCAAACACATCCATCACACAACAGAAGAAGGCCAGAAAGGTAAAACACTTACATCTTTCTCAAGATAGTAAGTGTGATCTAAATCAGGGAAGCCTGAGAAGCTTTCATACCTTAAGGGTATTATATCTTAAAGGCTAAGAGAGTGGGGCATAAAATATCCTGAATAGTCCACTTTTCATTATTTTCATTGATAGTCATTCACAGAAAACATAAAAGGACATAAAACATTTCACTTACTCTTTTCACAAGACCTTATCATCATCGCCTCTTTCACAAAACTACAAAAGACAAAAAAAAAAAAGATTTCATCAGCTCTTATCATTCAACTCATATTCTATTCTTGATCACTTCCACTCTATCCCATTCTTACTTATCTTATCTCATCCACTACATTATATCAAAGATCCACGCACACTAAAGGTGATATTGCTGAAGAAGAAAGTTGATCTAAGCCTGATACGAGACTACTACATATCAGTTTTCCTCTATCATTAGTTAGCCACATCAAATAAATAATTTTTTTGTGTTAGCTCTTACGTAGTATATTAGAGGTGCAGGTCTTTCAAACCACCCGTAACAGTCATAATAGTTCATATATAGTTGAAATATTATCTCAGTTATTTCTCCCTCACAGGACTGCCAACCCATCCCAAAAGGAGTTCTCACACCGTCGCCACCCACCGGCAGAAGGCTTTACCCCCTTGGATCATATCAGAATGTTGCTGGCAAGAAGAACCCATCCCTTCAATGCAATCTATGTGGGAACAAGAGTGGGACCCGTGAGGAAATGGTGTTGTGGTTGACTGATTGGATTTGGAAACTCGGATTGCCTTTGTTGAAGGAACATCAACATTAAAGGACGGTTGCTGGTGGCTGGAGCAAAGATAACCCCAACAAAATCCCAACCCCCTGATCTTCTCCCAATCAAAACAATGCACGAAAGCAGACCAAGGCACCACCGGAACCTGGATCAAAATCTCCTTCAAAGGGACCAACAATCCGACCCAAGTCTTCACGGGGGAAATCAGAAGGACTCTCTAAAAAGGTGGATGAAGATCTGGAGCGGATTCGCAAAGGAACAAGTAGCACTAGCCGGAAGGAGACTCTGGAGGAACTCTTGGCAAATTTTCAGCAGGATAAACGTGTTGGATGGTTAGGATTTGCAGAATTTCTACTTGAGCAGAATCTCTTTGACGACAACTCGGGCCATATTCCAATGGATCTTGTTATTCCTACGGTATCACCTCCTGACATTTTGGATGGCTGGAAGGTCTCGCACGGCTTCATCAAGGGTGATGGGAACTGCCTCTTTTGAGCAGTGGCGAAGTGGGTCTGTGGGGATCAAGAGGCTCATCAAGAGGTGAGGAGGAAGTGTTGTAAGGAAATGGCGCAGAATCCGGATAAGTACTTGCCCTTTGTCACCCAAGGAGACTTGGAAGGGAAGGCCTCTCTTCAAGATCCAGATATCTTTGGGACGTTTTCAACTCAAAGTCAGGAGAGTGGGTTTTGGGGAGGAGATCATCACTTGGTGGCCCTTTCTTGTGCTTATCAAATCAGATTAGTGGTTCTTTCGCATGAAGGCCGGACGTACGACAACATACCTGGATCTGAACAGCCAACTAGGACCATCTTTTTATGGTATAATGGAGCAAACCATTACAAAATTATCTGGAACCCTTCGCTTCACTCTGTTTCCCCATCTTCTTCCTCCAACCCACCAGCTACCCAAGTCCCACCGCCAAAGAACAAGACCCCCAATCAAACTGTCCTGAAATCAACTGAATCAACCAAGGACCCCACTGAGACCCTGCTGCCCAAGAAGATAGTTACCTTTCAAGAAGCAACCCCCGCCAACTCGCAGCTCCGAGAACACTTTGACCCCAGACTGCTGGCTCTGGATAACATGGCTGTGGCACCAACTTCTCCTCCACTCAAATCAACCATTGAAACCATCAGGAAGACCAAGCCTGTGAACCCAGCCAACACAAGCCTTCCCAAGAGGCAGCCTGTTGTTGTTATTCCATGTCTCAACCCCGTCGAGTGCAAATTCCCCTGGAAACGGCCGCTTTCTCCAGAATTAAAGGAAACAAAGAGAGTTTGAGTGCTTGGATTGGAGAAAAATCACGGGTTGCCTATTGTAGATGGCTACTGGACGGAGGTGAATGAAAAGCTGATGTTGGAGACTTGGGAGAGGGTCCAACAACTTCCACGTGGGAACATCTGCTTTGCGCTGCCACTGGGACTTCTGGACGGCTGGCGCATCTCACACGACCTTATCGAGACAACAACCAGCACCAAATCACCTGACTCCTCTGGGTTCTACCATGCCCTGTCCTACTGGATGCATGGCCATCAGGATCTTCATGAAGTCATCAGAAGGAGAGTTGCGGATGGCTTGGGTAAAATTATCCCTCAGATGAAAGCAAAGAAGAAAGAACACAGCATCTTGTCAGCCATCTGGAACCCAGAAGATCCAAGGGGAATTGTCATCCTGGTCTCTGATTAAGCCTCTGCATGTGAGGGTAGGAAGCCTGGGAGGACTGCCCTCCTAGCAGTGGCAGGTCTCCTGAGGGTTCATTTGGTGATTGTGGGGATGGGACAGACTAGCGCCACGTGGATCAAATGCTCGCCTCAAGGTCTTTTGTTTTGTGGACTCACTTTTCCCACCATCTACCTCTTCTACAACTCCAACCTCAAACGTTATCAGATCTTGTGGTCACCAAAGGTCCATCAAGGCATCAATGAACCGGGGAGCCCAAAATGCACAACTGGACCAGGGAATGCCAACCTTCAGTATCTGGCCCATGGAACAGTCTCAATCAGTTGTCCTCCACCCCCTGCTAGGCCTCCAGCAACTGCAATAACCAAACCAGCCCTGAAGCAGACTCCAGAATCTCCAGCAACTCTCCCAACCACCAACAAAGTGCCCGAGAAACCCCAGGAGCCTTGCCAACCTCTAGCCACCAAGAAGGCGCCCGAGAAGCCAAAGCAGACCTGATTCGCCCCCCTACGCCCTAGTCCCTCCCCACAGCCCCCAACCCTAACATTTGGACCGCCAACCAAGAGGAAACCACCCCCCCAAAGACCACCCTCCATGCCCACCTCTCAAGATCTGAAGAAGGTGAATTTTACGCCTGTGTTCTATCTCCTGATGAACTATCTCTCGAGGGACGTATGCCGCAAAAGATGTGATGCAATCGATCAGTCGCCACATTTCCCTGTTGGTGATTTAAAGCATGTTGGCTGGAGGCTATCACTTGGATACTTTGAAGATGACAAGAACACTCTGTGGCGCGCTCTCAGCTTCTGGAGGTACGGCAAGCAAGACTCCTTTGCAGCGGTGAAGGGGCAATTCGATCACACTGGGCAAGCGGGTAACGTTATTATGATGTATACTTTAGAGCTCAAGGAGCAAGAGTGGGGGGGGGGCCACAGATGAAGGAACGCGATCTCAAAACAATATTGGAGAAGGTGGCAAACATTTGGGGGATCAGAATTGTACACCTGCGCATCACCAACAATATTGCCCATGTGGATACTTTTGTTCCCAAAGACAAGAGTGAACCTCACTTTTGCCCTGAAAAGCAAGCCTTCTACCTTGACGTCATAGTGGATTCAAGCAAGCACCTCAAGACATACTTCCTGTACAGCTGGGAGGGAAGCTTTGGGATACTTTATTGCAGGTTCCATTTAGGTGCAACATCATGAGTGAGTTGGGGGTTCCTTTTGGTTTCTCTTTTCTGTATAATATCTGACTAGGTTTTTTTTTGTGGCAGGCAGGCATTTCCCACCTCCAGGAATGACACATCTTGTCTTTTCTTCTTTTTTTTTGGTCCACTTTACTCCCCAAATTGCACATTCACTCTTCTCTATTGTTGAATACACATTGCACCTTTCTTCTTTCTTGTTGAGCCTTTGAATACCTTTAATGTTGTGTTGCTGTTTCCCTGGAAGTGTGTTTTTCAATGTTGGACGAAGTATACTTGAGCTGATAATTACCTTGGACTGCATCTTGAGGCTGTTGGTGGTGGAAATACATTACCTTGATTCCTAACTGAGATATGCCAGGAGGCTGGTGGGTTTCTCCATGTTGCTTGCCCATTGGTGTCTCACAATGCTGTTGGAGAAGTCTTGAAGGGGGGTTGGAAAGATGGGAACAAATCATATATGGACTTGCCAAAAAGGACTAATATTATAAAATGACACATAGCCTAACGGTTAGCTGGTGATTCAGTGCGTGTTTTTGGTTGGCAGGTAGTGAGTTCAAGCCTCACTGAGGGCAAAAAAAAAAAAAAAAAAAAAAAAAAAAAACAAGAAACAAGAGACAAAAAAAAAAAAAAACAGAAAACCACATAAAGAAAAATAATTCAGTGGAAGATTCTTCAAAACAAAGACATGTCAAAAAAACAGTTGGATGCATTTGCATAAGTGGGAAAAAAATCCAATGCATATGCATCTGGTGTGTGGGAATTTGGATATTCAATATGAATGCTATTATGCAAAGTGGGCAATATGCAATATAATCCTTAATATGCAAAATGAAGGCTGGCTGGACATGCCCCAGGCCCCTGCCCTGTAACCCTATATATATATATATGACTGGCAGTGCACTGGAGGATAGGGAAGGTGGCAGGGCCGGCAGATGCTCACCTGAACAGGCGTTGGAGGTGTTTGGGTATTCTCAGAAGGTGTTGGTCCAGCGTTGGCCAATTGGTGGGTGGGCGGCTGTGGGAGATCAGGATCGTGAGTTGGAGGAAGGGAATTTTAGAAGGAAGTAGGTGGACAAAAGGGACGGACATGACCCATGCCTGGCTGGAAGGATATCAGCAGTAAACCGGCATACAGGCATGTACAGGCTTTTGTAGATGCTTGTTTTTACATACACTACCAATGTGGTAGTGTATGTACATTAGCCAAATGCACAACTGAGCCGCCCAAAGCCGCCGGCTCAGCCGAGCCAATGGCTGAGGCGTTGTATCAGGTTGTATCTCTGTACATACCTGTATCAATAAGCACAGTATAGATTTATATGCTGGCACGCCAACCAGAACCAGCCAGAACCCCCCCTTCCAAACCCGACAGCCAATCTTTGGGCGACGCGCGCCGCCCACCCCCCCTTGATCCATCCCAAAGATCTCCTTGTCATCTTTATTCCCAATTATCCGGTTGGATACATCACCACTTGCAAACCTGGTTTTCTCGCTTGATGTCAAGGTGAACTTTTGACCCTCTTGATCCTGGTAAGTAACCATTCTTGTACCTCTTCAATCAGGTAAAAAAATGACTTCAAGCTGATCAGTTTTTGAGGCTTTTTGCAACCTCTGCAAGCCCAACCATCTCTGTTTGTCAGGTTTTGTTGGGCTGTGTGACCTCTTCCAGCGCTGGCCTCTTGGTTTGCCTGTTCTTCTCTTCTCCGCTCACGACCTCTGCTATCACCGCCGTGGCCCACTACTGCTCTTTTCCCTGCTTGCAACCTCTGCTAACACTGCCGTGGCCCACTACTGCTTTCTTCTCTGCTTGCGACCTCTGCTAGCATTGATGTGGCCCACTACTGCTCTCTTCTCCGCTCGCAACCTCTGCTAGCACCGCCGTGGCCCACTACTGCTCTCTTCTCTGCTCGCGACCTCTGCTAGCACCGCCGTGGACCACTACTCCATCAACCACCATTCATTTTTCTCTTTGCAACTCTGTCACCTCGAGACTTTTTTTTCTCCTTCCTGCTCAATTGTTTTGACCACCGTTGCTGTTCAATTGTTTGGACCCCTTTGCTGCCCAATCATTTGGACCCCGTCGCTGCTCAAATTTTTTGGACCCCTCTGCTGCTCAATTGTTTGGACCTCTATTGCTGCTCAATCATTTGGACCTCTTGAACGACTGGATTCCAAAAAGGACTAAGGATCGAAGGCCATCATGAGCGCAGAGGCAATTCATTTCTCTATCTATATAACCCCATCCTCCCTCCCAATGTCATAAGGATCTGCCATGACTTTCCTTTGGAGGCCTCCACTGGTGTGCGTAAGAACCATCCGGTTGAGGTGCCCTACATCACTGCCAGTGTGAAGGCCTCTATGATGCATGGGCAGCATGGTTTAACTAAGGGAGAGTTGATGGGGGCATTGATACTGTGTTGACAGTTTTTTCTCTTTGTCACTAGTTAAACCAGATCACCCAAACCCAAAACAATGTGCAACCTCCAAGGCGCTTAATCAGGCTTACCAAGGCCTGCGCAAAGAAATACCTTAACCCTCCCCCCAACACCCTCAAAACCCCCATTTGCAAATCCTTTCCTGGAGAGGCCCACAATCCTGTTGAGTGTGTTAACGACATCCAGCGCTGATGCCCTCAATTACCAGCTGTCTCAGAACTCCCCTTTAGAATTGGACAGTTGCCATTGATCAACCATGCCCCCGCTCCATCTGCTCCATGCCCTCAACCCGCCCCACAAAATCTCTCCAATAAGCAGCTTCGTCATCAAGCTTTCAAATCCGCCCAGCAACTTCAACACCAGAAAGACGCCAACCTCAAGTTTGCTGGGCAGGAGCAAATCATGGCCCACGTTTGCCGGAAGACCCACGACATCAACATACGTATGTTCCACAAAAGCTTCATAGCCAACGCTGTGGTAAGCCAACCCTGATTAAATAAAAGTTTTGAGGGGTTAATTGTGTGGAAAAAGGTACAGGTGGCCAAGGCTCAAGGGGGTTACAGGAATACATCAAGTACTCAGGCCCCAAACCAGGATCCAGCACTACACAACACAATCACACACCTGTCACACACAACAACCCAACCACATTTCAACCAATATTTCCGCTAGCCCCCTTTGAATATTTTCTCTTCATTTAAGCCCTCTTTTCCTCTATAATTTTCCACATGTTCCATTGTATTCCATCAATCATAGTTCAGCCCCTTTCCTCTAGTATTTTCCACTATTATATTAATTCTATGATGTCATCATATTCCACCAACCACAACTCAGCCATTTTTACTCATCTTCTAGTCATTCCATTGTTCCATTTCCTTCCATGAACCACAAGTCAGCCATTCTTGCCTCCTCTAGTTGGTTTATACTCTCATCTTCTCATTCCCTCAACCACATTTTGGCCATTCCTCTATTTTCCTCCCAAAAGATATATAAAGAGCCTGTTTCCTTCCTCCTCATTCCTCTCACCATCAGATTGTAGACATCAGTACTCATCCCTGGTCACTACTCACTCAAGTAATATCATTAATTCTTACTATCAGCCTCCCTGGGTATATTACCTGGCTCTGCTAGAGGAGTTATTTACTTGCCACCTAAGACACAGTCTTACTATCAGCCTCCCTGGGTATAATTGGTTACCTGGCTCTGCTAGAAGATTAGTCACTCATCTTATTAAATAAATAAGTCTTACTATCAGCCTCCCTGGGTGCAATTGGGTACCTGGCTCTGCTAGAAGATCAGCATATAAACCATCATCTTAGACATATCTTAGCATCCTCACCAAGCCACACTATTCTTTAAGAGTCCATACTCTTATTCTTGTTCAACAAACTCTCCCAGCTATTACGAGAGGCAGCCCTTCAAGCACACATCCCTCTCAAGCTCTATTCTACCACCAAGAGTAGTTCCACAACGCCAATAGCTGTTGCAAACACATCCTTGCCATAGTCAAGTTCTACCCGTTTGCCACAATGGACAGCTCACTCAAGGCCCGGTTCCAAAATCTCAGCCACCATCTAATTGCCCAATCCAAATTCCAGAATCCAAACTACTCAAATGGTCCAGCATACGCCGGGCATCTTTTCAGTCCAGGTTGGCGTAAAGCATGTGAATCAAAGACTACGGTTGGAATCACCAGAATTGCACAGAAGGTATCTCTTGATTGTGAAGGCTGGAAAGATCTCCAAACCCATCTACCTGAGGTCAATCAATTCATCGGTGAACAATTTGAGGCCCTTTCAAAACCTCTGTTTGACAAAGTCAAAGATCACTTCCAACCTTTGGAGGCTCCTGGCCTGTCTCCAGATTTTACAACCAATCCCAATGCTTTCACTTCTCATTTATCCTTCACCCTCAACAACTTTGCAAACTAATGTCACAGCAATCAAGACTCATCACCCTACACATTTGTCATGTGGCTCCCAATCAACAAATTGACTGGCAAATTGATTGAAGGCCCACTGGGCAGATACGGTGGGGAATTTGTCTTTCCCAAACATGGGTTTGCTATTGATTTTTCAGGTTTTCAAGGTGTTGTTGAGTGTGCATGGAAGGCAACACACTTTGCTCATCTTACTTTACCCTCCACAACTTCCATTTCTTCTTCACAAACTTGGCTTGGTTACTCTGTCCAGCTCCCCACAAAAACCCAAAGAGCTTTGCAACTGATCAAAGATGAGTACTACAAAAAAAGTGAAGACAAAAAAGATTGGGCTCCTCGTGATAAAGCTAAACTTCTTCAAGATTCTCTTTCTTATCCAAAAAAAAAAATAACAAAGATGTTGATCAACCACGTGTAAAGCCAAAAAAAAGAGTTGTAATTTCTCTATCATAAATATAGTGCTCATGTGTTATTGATGAGTTTGATAAATCAGTCATATATACAAATTTTCATTTGATTACTGAAATTGTGAATAAAGGGGTTTGATAAGATTTCTCATGTTTTGGCTGCATAAAAGCAGTATTCAGAGTGGTTTTGATGGAAAGCCTATGAGAATCCAGGGTTTCAAGGCAGAGTGGGGAATAAGTCAGTGGTTGTAAATCTATTGCTCAACTGTTGGCTGCATATCCCTAATCATCAATATGCAAGGTGGTCCTTGCGGCAGGTGTCATGGAATCCAACATATTAAAACATGAAGCATAAATGTCATGCCATTCATGGGCCTGCTCATGTCTTGGTAGAGGGTATCTGTTTTGAGTTGGTCTGGGGGCAGGAAACAGGTGAATTTTTGTCAATTGAAGAACAACAAAATGTCTCATTCCATGAATATAAGCAATGATGATGGGTGGGTTTCTGTTTGGTCCACAGAAGTGTGGAAGGGCTGTATGTGAATAATATTCTGAGAAGAAGAATACAGGGGTCTGGAATGCATTTGCAATTGGTGATGCCATTGCTGGCATGGTCATCCACTTATTTTCATTTTCTAAACATGGGCGTGAACTGGTGACAATGAGTGAATTTTCTATCTCTTCAATATCATCAATTGTGGAATCCATGATGATCCAATGTAAGATATCATTTTTTGAAGGAAGAGTCAGGTACATTGCCACAAGGTTTCCAAGATCTTGCAAAAATATTTACAACCATTAAAAGGCCTGGAAACTTGCAATTTTGAGTCTCAAAACATGATTGGAGGTAATGCTTAATCCTCACAAGATACTCTTCCATAAACCATTTTGTTTCATCTATTCTAATCTTGGGTTGGTCTCTTAAATACAGCACCTCCTAAGAAGATTTTTCAGATTGAAACTTCCAAAAATCATCTGAAAATGACAAGCGGCTCCATTCAGAAGCAAATGAAGAACTCATGGAAAAATTTCATTCAAAATCAATCAATTAATCTGAAATTATTGATCAATTGCCTTGAGATGTATCATTGATCACTCATGATTGATCAATTGGCACTGTTTGATCAAACCTGCAGAATTCTGAGAGACCAACTTGGCCAATTGTTTTCTTTTGGCAAGTAATGAGTAGGCACATCTGGGGTGTATGTATTAGAGGATAGATATAAGTCCATCTCTGCATGTTTTATATTATATTTGTGCACTGTGATCCCTCATAAGGGGGTATGAGGCTTTGTGTCCCAAATATTGATGCACAAAAACAAAAAAATCTGACCCCCCTGTCCAATTGTCAAACCTATAACCATTTGGTTTGATATAAATCTAATCGTGGGTTAATCTCTGGCACACAGGCCCTCTCAAGCGCAATTCTCAGATTCGAAATTTGCCTGTGCTAATATTACAACCACAACTCAGCCAAGCAGCCTGGAACAGGTATCCCACATATAAAGGCTAACCTCCACATATAAAGGATGTCCCACATACAAGGGCTGAACCATATATAAAGGCCCCTTGAACTCAAGCCTTTCCCTCCCCACTACCGCAGTACATCCTGGCCTCTTTGATCCCACTCAACATCCAATCACATTAAATCTCCTGGAGAAAATGCAACCTGATACAGTGAGTTAATACCATATGAAAACCATGGCTGCCCAGACTGACCCTCACCACCAACCAAATGCTAGAATAACCTCCCTGGCATAAACACTAACCACCAACAAGATGCAAGCCAGACTTACACGGTCAGGAATCCAAACCCAGTGAGTGAGTTCTCTTCTTGGGTCCCCAGTACCCTCATTTGCATTAATGGCTAAAGCATCCCTGGAACTCTCAACTGTGATTCTTGAAGGAGGCCCAGAAAAGAAGGAGAATGGAGGAGGCTGCCAAAACCAATGTGTGGCTCAGGGGAGAATCAGTAAGCCCACCAACCACCCTGATTTTCCCTCTTGTATGACACCCATGATCAGGAGACATTTAACTCACCATGATGGTTTGTGTGGTGCTGACATAGAAAGAAGTTGAGATAGTTGCTGGTGGCAGCCAACCAAACAATCCTGCTGCTACTTGGTCTTTTGTCGTGCAAAGCTTGATGCATATATTCAACAAAACAATCTATTCCAGATTCCCACACAAGGTTTGCTGCGTGCAAATGGCCACCTGGTACAGCACCTAATTTGAGATACCCTTGACTATATCAAAAAAGATGGGAATTGCATGTTTCAAGCAGTCTCCCATTGGAAGCACGGTGACCAAAATCAACACCTGAAAGTCAGAGAAGATCTCCATTGGTATGCAAAGTGTCAGAAAGATATAATTGAAGAGGAATTGCGTGAAGACAGATTTGGCAAGACGGCAGATCAATGGATTGAAGAAATGTAGCAGCTGGGTGTCTGGGGAGACTCTATAGCATTAGCCAAGTCCATCTCAGCAACAAACCACCTCGTTCTATCTGTCCATTGAATAATCATACTGAGCTAGCTATGTGTGCTTGGTCAGAACCTATCTCATTCTTGGTAGGTCAGCATCCACAAGAAATTGTGTTGGACTGGGTGACATTTTCTTACTCCATTTCTCATATTTAGAGGCCTGTGGCACATATATATCATAAGTAGGTAGATATGGCTTTTCTTGTATAGCTACAGCGAATATTTAATCTGCTTTGGGAATAATGGTTGAGTTGAAATTAAACTGTAGTCTGTACTCATGGTCCCAATGAGATCCATTCAGTCAAATTATGTCAAGAGTATTTTTGAATAAATGAGTTCTTCTGTGAGGGTGGCTTTGTTCCCCCCTCTGCAATTAATTATCTTTTTTGAATTCCCATCCATCCTCATCTTTATCCTTAATATTCAATTGAACTTGCATATTTCTCTGCCCATAAGCCTCCAAGGCCAAATTCTTTCTGCAATCAGACCAGAAGTTTCTTGAATACTGTAAGGACTCTTTCTTTCTGTTGGATTGTTTGGATCGTTGACTTGTATTTGCTCCTGGAGGGTTTGGATTCAAGGATGGTCTCAACAGGTGCAGGGAATGTTGGGAGTGATCCTCAAGGTGTTGATGGGGGAAATTTGGTGAGCATGTTCCTGGAGCTAAAAAGTTGCTAGAAAGCTGATGGGAGTTTCACAGGGGAATGGTGCGGGGCCAGGGAGCCAGGAGCAAGGTGGATATCAGGTGGGAGGTGAACTAGAGGGTGACCAATTAGTAAGCTTCCTCTGGTGTTGTTTTGGTGCACTTGTGGACGATTGGCTGATGTGGTTTTGGGCAGCCCAATGGTCCAGATGGGGATGATGGTGGCTCTGATTCAAGTGAAGATTCTGATTGGGGTCCAATGGTAAGTAATTTAACTCTCTTCTTTGCAGTCTAGATGTTCAGAGTAGATGTTGATTTAGTGAATGTTTATACAGTTGGACTATCTTCTTGGCCCTTGTATGCGCATCATGATGTTGCCAAGCCCTCATCCTGAAGACTATGACCTGGACTTGTGGTGTGTCTCTGTTGCGCCACAGCAGATTGCAAGAATTTTGGGGCCCATGGCTGTCTTGACTCTGTCATATCACCAGTTGGCGGTGCAGGACCACAAAGACCATGAAAAATATCTCCATCTTGCTGGAGGTGGCTGTACCGTGCGGATTCACCCCAGCTTCAAGGATGCTGTTCTAAAATTGTTATGGGAAAGATTCCATATAATAGCCCATCCTTCTACAAAGCAGCTTATCCTCACCAAGGGCTCTCCAGCATGCACTGTTGCAATGCTAGCAGAGGTCATGGTCCAAATCGGTGTCGAGCACATGCGCCTGGCTTCCTATGGGATGAAGTGTCCTTACCAGCTGGTCGAAGAGGATCTTGGGAGTTGTGTTCCGCGGTGCTTGACTCTCCATCAAAAGAAGAACCACTTTGACGTGGGATTCACCTACTATCCCTACCATGGAACTGAACAATTTCAAGAGGAAATTCTACTCGCAAAGTACCCAGATGGTATAGCTAGATCCCAATCTGACTCGTATCCACTGCTCCTTGAACTTGGTGAAGGATTTGGGAGTGTTAGTCTTGTGCCGGATCACGAAGCAATCAAGAGACTCAAATGTTATTCCAGCCTTGCCCATTCCCTCAAGGCAACCTCCCAGAAAGACATGAAAAGCCCCCCCACAACTGTGGTCACCTGGAATCAACGTCTGAAGTCTCTGATTGAGAAAAGAGCAACAATGGGATTAAAGGATTGTGCGGAAATATGTGGTCTGCGTTTTGAGGCCACTGTCTGGGCGCGTACGGCAAACGAGGCACAGCAAATAGTCCACTGGTCTGGCTATCCCCACCCCCGTGCCTATTCCCATTCTCCAGCCCATCCCAATGTCAAAATGGCACTTAATTTCAAGCCAATTCCAGTTTTGTAATACCTTGTCTATGTTGACCTCATGATTGAGAAGCTTAAACAAATGCAGCTCGAGATACCCCAGGCCCATGACAACCGTAAGGAAATCAGCATGCAGCAGAAACAGGCTATCTTGGATGTTGGTAATGCAATGGATTGGAATGGTGGAAAATTTCAGAGGCCAACCAGTTTGGACAAGGAGGTGGTCCCTGACCCGTGGTGAGAAGAATGTGAGTCATAATTCCTCTTTTTTCTTCTTCTTCTTTTCTTTCTTGTATTGACGGTGAATCTCTGAACACTAATCATGATTTACAGATGGAGATGGTTTGACACCCCCTACTGAAGCAGAAGCAGCCCTGAGGAGATCTCCACTTGACCTTTGGGAGTTGCGGCCAAGACAAATCTTTCCCTGTCCGCATTGCAATGGCCCTGAGACTCTTACGCTTCCGTCGCCACCCCCCGGCAGAAGGCTTTACCCCTTTGGATCATATCTGAATGTTGCTGGCAAGAAGAAACCATCCCTTCAATGCAATCTATGTGGGAACAAGAGTGGGAGCCAGGAGGAAATGGTGTTGTGGTTGACTGATTGGGTTCAAAAACTCGGATTGCCTTTGTTGAAGGAACATCAAAGAAGGATGGTAATTGCTGGCGGCTGGAGCAAAGATAACCCCAACAAAATCCCAACCCCCTGTTCTTCTCCCAATCAAAACAATGCAGGAAAGCAGACCAAGGCACCACCGGAACCTGGATCAAAATCTCCTTCAAAGGGACCAACAATCCAACCCAAGTCTTCACAGGGGAAATCAGAAGGGCTCTCTCAAAAGGTGGATGAAGACCTGGAGCAGATTTGCAAAGGAATGAGTAGCACTAGCCGGAAGGAGACTCTGGAGGAACTCTTGGCAAATTTTCAGGAGGATAAACATGTTGGATGGTTAGGATTTGCAGAATTTCTACTTGAGCAGAATCTCTTTGACAACAACTCGGGCCATATGTCACCGGATGTTGTTATTCCTACAGTGTCACCTCCTGACATTTTGGATGGCTGGAAGGTCTTGCACGGCTTCATCAAGGGTGATGGGAACTGCCTCTTTCAAGCAGTGGCAACGTGGGTCTGTAGGGATCAAGAGGCCCATCAAGAGGTGAGGGGAAAGTGTTGTAAGGAAATGGCGCAGAATCCGGATAAGTACTTGCCCTTTATCACCCAAGGAGACTTGGAAGGGAAGGCCTCTCTTCATGATCAAGATATCTTTGGGACGCTTTTAACTCAAAGGCAGGAGAGTGGGATTTGGGGAGGAGATCATCACCTGGTGGCCCTTTCTTGTGCTTATCAAATCAGATTGGTGTTTTTTTGCATGAAGGCCGGACGTACAACAACATATATGGATCTGAACAGCCAACTAGGACTACCTTTTTGTGGTACAATGGAGCAAACCATTACAAAATTATCTGGAGCCCTTTGCTCCACTCTGTTCCCCCATCTTCTCCCTCCAACCCACTAGCTTCCCAAGTCCCACCGCCAAAGAGCAAGACCCCCACACAAACTGTCCTGAAATCAACTGAATCAACCAAGGACCCCACTGAGACCCTGCTGCCCAGGAAGATAGTTACCTTTCAGGAAGCAACCCCTTGTCAACTCGCAGCCCCAAGAGCACTTTGACCCCAGACTGCTGGCTCTGGATAATATGGCTGTGCACCGGCTTCTCCTCCTCTCAGATCAACCATCAAAACCATCAGGAAGACCAAGGCTGTGAACCCAGCCAACACAAGCCTTCCCAAGAGGCAGCCTGTTGTTGTTACAACCCCACCATGTGCAAATTCCCCTGGAACCAACTGCTTTCTCCAGAATTAAAGTTTGAGTGCTTGGATTGGAGAAAAATCACGGGTTGACTATTGTAGATGGCTACTGGACGGAGGTGAATGAAAAGTTGATGTTGGAGACTTGGGAGAGGGCCCAACAACTTCCACGTGGGACCATCCACTTTGCGCTCCCACTGGGACGCCTGGACAGCTGGCACATTTCACACGACCTTATCAAGACAACCACCAGCACCAAATCACGTGACACCTCTGGGTCCTACCATGCCCTGTCTTACTGGATGCATGGCCATCAGGACCTTCATGAAGTAATCAGAAGGAGAATTGTGGATGGTTTGAGTAAAATAATCCCTCAGATGAAAGCAAAGAAGAAAGAATGCAGCACCTTGACCACCAACTTGAACCCAGAAGACCCAAGGGGAATCACCAACCTGGTCTCTGAATACAACTCCGCATCTGAGGGTAGGAAGCCTAGGAGGACTGCCCCCCTAGCAGTGGCAGGTCTCTTGAGGGTTCATTTGGTGATTGTGAAGATGGGACAGACTGACGCCGCTTGGATCAAGTGCTTGCCTCAAGGTCTTTTGTTTTGTGTAACCACTTTTCCCACCATCTACCTCTTCTACGACTCCAACCTCAAACGTTATCAGATCTTGTAGTCACCAAAGGTCCACCACGGGATCAATAAACTGGGGAGCCCAAAACACACAACTGGACCAGGGAATGCCAACCTTCAGTATCTGGCCCATGGAACAGTCTCAATCAGTTGTCCTCCACCCCCTGCTAGGCCTCCAGCAACTGCAATAACCAAACCAGCCCTGAAGCAGACTCCAGAATCTCCAGCAACTCTCCCAACCACCAACAAAACGCCCAAGAAACACCAGGAGCCTTGCCAACCTCTAGCCACTGCTTTTCATGAATATGTCATGTTTTTATGCATGTACATATTCACAGGCACAACTACTATTCATACTATAATAGTATGCAGTTCATCATTCATATTGAGTTGTGTGATGTACACACTGTTGGATGTGTTTTCACTTCCATGTAGTCTGGCAGGAATCAAAATATTGGCTGTGTAGGGGGAAACATGGTCCACTCCAATGAAACATAAACACACAACACACACATCATGACACACAACACACACATCATGTCACATAAATACACACACACAACTCATCCTCACCAACCAACTTTGACTACACACCTCACCACTCTACTCATCTTACCACTACACACCTCATCACTACACACCTCATCACTACACACCTCATCACTACACACCTCATTACTACACACCTCACCACTACACACCTCATCAATATCAACTGCACACCTCAACCACATTGCATTAACTACACAAAATTTACTGCACACCACATCCACACTGACTACACACACATGTGATGTCAAAAATATACCTACTCCATCAACATTAACTACACACCTCTGACCACACCCCTTTTACACACTCTTGAACCAGCCCACAAAAAGATTGATACGTCCACCGGGACTTGAACACGGGTCCTAAGCAAAGCCAGTATGATGGGAAGCTCAGATGATAACCCCTACACTACAAATGTAACTCAAAGCCAAAAATGAAAAACCTGGAGCACCAGAGCATTTGCGCATGGTCCCCCACCGCACTACAAACTCAGCCCTACAGTGTTTGACTGCAAAGATTGGACAGGATGCAGTAAGTTCACTGTGGTATGGCCCCAGATGAAATGATGTCTGATTTTTTGCACAATAAACCCTCATTCACAAGCCAGAGTAAGCCCCATTATGTTTCCCTATAGATGTTATAGGGTGACCATATTACTTTCTTATATGAAAAAGATATATACATGTATATATGAATGGAAAATAATTTTGTCACCTGCCCTAATCCAAACATCAATCATGGGGCAGATGAGTATTCCGGGGACTTTCTCCTTGTATAAAATTTTTTATAGCGGTGGAAAGCTGAAAGTGTTACACAAAAATATGGTCCTTGGCTAAGTAAAATCTCTAAGTACCTCTAGCTAGCCCTGAAGTCATTTTTTAAAAAACAAAAATCACCAAGTCCCCTTCTCCCTTGGGAGACCCAAGGGATACGTTTTTTCAAAAAAATCACCAAGTCCCCTCTCCCTTGGGAGCAAGAACCTTTTTTTTCACCAAGTCCCCTTCTCCCTTGGGGGATCAAATTGCCTTGGAAGGCTGATTTATGGTGGAGAAAAAATTCAGTTGTGATTGGTAAAACATACAAGTACCATTTCCTCCCCTTGGAAAGCTTTCTCCCCTGAGGAGAAAATATTTAGTTTTGATTGGTAAGAGTTTCTTTTTCTCCCCCAGCTAGCCCTGAAGTAGACACAAGACAGAAAAAAGTTCAACAAAGTTGAACAAATCTTTAGAACAAGGGCTGAACCTCAGTGGATCATAGCAACAAGGCTAGGTGAATTGGTATATGGTTGGTCTCTGGTACTTTGATCCAGGGCAAGGTTGGGGTTTTGCTGTATTCTTCAATAAATGATGTCCACTTGTGTTATTCTGCAAATCCGTAGACTTGTATAGTTTGGGTTCCGTATTGATTCTAGTTGCAATATTCAGACCTTTTTGTCCTTCTCAATATGTTAGTCTAATATTGGTAACCTTGCCTTGTGGTCTTTCTTCAGTATTTGCTTTTGTGGAGGAATGGTTTTTAGGTGAGGAGTACTACTAGAGATACCTGTTAGCTAATGATATATGATATAACAGAAGGTGGTTAAAATAAACTATGGTGTGTCACTTGTTCAAAATTTGTTAGTACTCCTATTAGTAACTAATACTTCTGTTTGGTTGGTTATAACCAGGTGATTTTACTTATAAATTGATTAATTTTAACCTTGCTATGACAACTGGATCCTATGCACGTTGGGGACTCCCTTGTAAAGCTCAAAGTGTCAGTGAAGACCTTTTTCTGAGTGCGGAACGGGATGATGTGAGGATGACTCTGCCGTTCCTATACTAGACACTAAAACAAGACCCCCCAATCTATGATTGGCAGGCTTTAATTCAAGTGATAGTAAGTTTATTCAAGATACTCCAGTTGGTATAGCAAGTGTAGGTGATTAAGGATGTATTGAGTGTTGAGTGTTGATGGTGATAGTGGTGACTGATGAGGGTGTAAAGGTATGATAAGGGTTTGTTTTGTTCAGATAATGAGTTCTGGGAGATGACACTACTACCAAGAATGGATGATGGTGAGGTGTAATGCTAAATGAGGTTTTGGGAGCTAATGCTTCAACCAAGTTGAGTCAAGATGAGTTGTTCAATGAGTAATGATGATGTTGTCATTGCTGATGTTGATTGCTTAAAACCTCAATATTGGGTGACTTATAATGAGGAGTGACCAGTGTATTAGACTATAGGGGATAGTGAAAAGTATCTGTGGATGGGGTGTAATGTGATGTGATCCCAGAATTTGGTGAGGAAGGGGAAAACAGCTAAAGGAGAGCCCCTTTTATATCAAAATCCTGACAAATGGGGGGTGGTCAACTTCTGGTTGGAACAATGGTCATGGAACATGATGGAACAACAAATGATGACTAATACAGGCTGAGTTGTGGTGGTTAATGGAAACAAATGAAACAATGGAAAAAGTGAAATTGGGTTGACTTGTGGTTCTGAACCTGATGGAACTTTCCATGGTGAATGGGGCCTAAGTTGGGTGGAACATCCTAGAAAAGGGGTTACCTGTGCCTAGTGGTTGAGTTATGGGTGGGGTTTTTGTGTGATTGCCTTGTGAAAGCACCATGTAACTGTGTGTAACTGGAATTCACCCGGGTCTAGGAACTAATATTGGCCACAACTATTGATCCAGGCATGTAACAAAGATTCTGTGAGTTGTTCCCTAGGATATGGTGGTACTGGCCCGCCAGAATGGCCAACTGTGGTTTTGAACCGCCAATCTGGCCATGCAGCGGCCCTGAGCTGCCAAGTTGGCCATTTCCCCATCAGCGCCACCCGCCATACTGGCCAACCATGGCATGGAACCGCCAAAGGGGCCAAATGCGCTCCTGAGCCGCCAACCAGGCCACAACTCCCCAATCAATGGCCAGTGTACATACCAGCCATTTGGCAGGGAGACCTCTCCAATTGATGGATGGTACATACCAGTCATCGGGCGGGAAGACCTCTCCAATTGATGGCCGGTACATACCGGTCATTGGGCGGGGAGACCTCTCCAATCAATGGCCGGTACATACCATTCCTTGGGCGGGGAGACCTTCCTGATCAATGGCCGGTACATACCGGCCATCAGGTGGCAAGACCTCCCTGCTCTATGACCAGTACATACCAGTCATTGAGCAGAAAGGTCTCTCTGCTTGATGGCCTGTTTGTACCGGCCATTGGGTGGGGAGGTGCCGGCCATTGATCAGGAAGATCACCCCAATGCCCAGTATTAAGTACACGCCAACATTTAGGAAGGTCTCCCCGCCCAATGGCTGTTATGTACAGGCCATCAATCAGGGAGTTCTCCCCGCCCAATGGCCAATATGTACCAGCCATCAATCAGGGAGGTCTCCCCGCCTGATGGCCGGTATGTACCGGCCATCAATCAGGGAGGTCTCCCCGCCCAATGGCCAGTATGTATACCAGCCATTGATAGATGGTGGCTTTCCATGTATGTACATGCCAATGTATGTATGGCATTGGCCAGTCTGGAGGTCAGAATCAACCAGAAATTGGTTTTTTGGAAATCTTTTTTCCATTTTTTGATTTCTTTTTTTAATTGGCCATTCTGGTGGGCCAGTACCACCATACTAAGATCATTTTGTCTGAAGAATGTGTTTCTGGAACAATCTATGGTATTTTGAGGGTTTTGTGATTTAGTGGCTGTAGCAGGGATTAGGGAGTAGGTGACTGAATATGTTGATTTGTCCATAACTTCTGATCCAAATGAGCCTTGAATATTCCGTGGGTTGTGTTCTGAAGTAGATTTTTCCATAGATTCTGATTCTCCAATAATACCTGAGGATATCTGAGTGGATATAAGAGAAAAAATGACAAAGAGAAAAGAAATAGAGAAGAAATAAGAGAAAATGATAAGAAAAATGAGAAGGAAAATGAGAAGGAAAATGAGAAAGAAAAACTTGAAAATTTGTGTCATTTTTGGAACACCACAGCAGAAATTTTGGTCAACTGAGGAAAGCATGATGGATTGCACAATGCGCTTGTGCGTCACATTGTAAGCACGGAAGCAGAGGTAGTTGGGTTTGTTGATTGCATCACACCAGCGTTCCTCAATAAAGTCTTTCCAGGATGTGTAACATGTCCCCTCGGGAAGCAAGCAGTCTTCATCATGGATCTGTGACGTGATCAAAGAAACAATTTCTGTGGCATTCCTATTGTTGGCAATAGAAGGAATGGCGTGTTCATCTACATACAGAGGAGCAACGTGCTGGTGTGGGCTGGGAGCTCTGGCAATATTGTTACTGGCAGCGGGATTAGCCCTGGGCCGGGAACCAGCATTTGACAACATAATGGGTGGGAAAAAGAAGAAACGGACGGAAAGGATAAAGGAAAGGCGGTGCAGTAGAGTGAGTGGCTGAAATTGAAAGAGAGAAAAGAAAGGCGGAGAGGAATGTAAGAGGGGGAAAAAACGCGGGTTGGTGGGATTTAGGGAAGGGGATAGTTTGCTTATTGTTTTTTTTTCTTTATTAAGGGGAAAACACGGCTCAGGAGAAAGTGATATAAGAAAAAAGGGAAATAGATTGGGAAAAATAGAAATCAATTGGATGGAGGAAAGAAACGGGCAAATAGTCAGAGCCGGGGTCAAGCGGATAGCTAGGCCTCTGCTTGTGCAATTTTCAGCCCTTGATCTTGGCATCCCAAGACAGGATATACACTTGGAGGGCTACTCTTTGTGTAGCTTAATCAGTGGCAGTCTACTTTGGCTGTTGCAAAATCCGGGTGGGGAAAACAGAGTTGTGGGGGTGACGTGGGAGAAGGAGATATGCGAAAAGATGTTGATGGAATGGCAGCAGAGGTGGAAAAAAAATAATGGCAATAGATGGGTATATGCAGGTCAATTACACCCTACGCTGGGATACCTTGGTGATGATGATGGAAATGACGGGATTTGGATAAAAAGAGACAAACAGGTCATTTACTCCCTACTCTGGGATACCTATGAAGCTATGAAGATTTTTGAAAAAAAAACTGAGTTGCGAGAAGTGTTAGGTGCTCATAACCTAAAGGAACCCAAGTGTGTGGTTTTTGAGAAGAATGATGATTTCATGTATATCAAGAAGGAACAGAACTATATACATGAAAACATAGGGCACAAAGGTGGCTAGCTGAGTCTCACTATGTGAGCCCTAACCAGGTCACAACATTAGGTACAATTTTCCCGCCAAAGCCACTTCTGATGGGTCCCAAAGAAATTGTGATGGAGAGATTCTATGGTTGAAAATATGAGGAGGTATTTACACCAGCAGAAAGAAGAAAATTGGGGATTCTTATAATGGTGTTAAAAGTCTTGAAAAAATGCTTTAGGAAGGGGTGCAGGACAAAAACCACCTGCAAAATTGGGCTGACTCACATGCCAGAAATGCTGGATTGTTTGGTTGCAAGTGCTTCCTTTGTGACTCACATGCCAGAAACACTGGATTAGTTTCAAGTCCATCCTTTGCCCCCCCCCCCAATTGAGGGATTTGTGTTAAGTTGGCTTGCCAATGCAGCTCCTGATATAATAGACCTGCAGGGCGCGGGATTTTTTTTTTTTTTACGTTTTGCCGAGGGCCGCGGTGCCGCACCAGCTAATTCTCATGGCCCGGGTTTTTCCGGGTTTGCCCAGCAGGGTGCAGTCAGGGTGAATCGCCGCAACACGAGGCTTCGATAAGGTTACAACGATCAGGTCTCTGCCTCGTCAGTCCACCCGTTTGTTCCCTTTGCCTCAAGAGGAAACGCTGAATTATCCAAACCCCTCATCCTAACTATCACAGCTGCCAGTTATCCGCTCAAGATGTCAAGTATTACGAGGAAGACCGCCCAAGTCGTAAGTCGTCTGCTTGCCACTCCATCTCGTTTCCTTTCTTTTCTTACCCGAGCGCTTTGTGTGAGCTCGAACACCAACAATGATCTATCTGCTTTCATCTATCAGGCCAGGAGAATGACGATCGCTTTGCCAGTGCAAAGAACATTCGTCTCCTCTTCTTCGATCAAAAAAGGTACGCCCCTCAACACCTGTCAATCAACCTTCTCGATCGTGCCCTCTTTTGTTTCTCCCCCGTCACATCTAAGCTAGGCTGCTTGCTGAAGCTTTGATTTTCTCACCCCACCCACAGATTTTGTTCAAGAACTATATTTACGTGAACTCAAATCGTACAAGCCCTCCCCCCAATCCCTTCAAACCTTGCAAACTCAAGTCCGAGATTTCACCATGCCTGCTGCACCTGCCGCCCCGGAAGTGCCCACTGCGCAAGATATTGCCCAGGAGATGCAGACCTGGGACAGCGCCAGTTTGGTCAACAGCCAAAGTCAATCGTCCGAAGCCGCCGAGGTGGATGTGACGTAAGTTCGATCAACTCTCTCTCAGTACTTGCTTCGTCCCTTTTACCATCATGGAGAACCCTGTTGATGCTCATCGGACGAAACTAACATTCAAATCATCTGCTTCTTTTGTGTTTCTTAAGTGGACAATCCGCCGATGAATTTCTGGCCTTCTTGGAGCGAGACCACCCTCCACCGGCCGCTCATTAAGAAATCCACGCAGTGTAGACAGAGGATGATAGTGAAACAGAAAGTGCAGAGCCTCATAAGTAGCATGAGCCACATCGATCCATGCGCAAATACAATTTCTGTAGATTAAAAACCTCTCCTCGCCTCACAGACTTAACCAATTCAGTGAACTAACATGTTGAATAACATAGTCCAACTGGGACCATTTAAGCTTGGTCAATATCATCTCCTCCTCCCCCTGAACCCTGTTGTGCGTCCAGCATTTCCGATGTCTCACATGTGCGTTGTTGTCATTCAATTGATAAAAAGGGGGAACTTAATCCCTCCAACATAGCCAATGTTTGAGATTTGATCAGCCTTGCGTTCATTGTGACGATAGCAGTCGTTTATCTGTGAGTCTGTTGCTGCATGAGTTTCGTACCTTACCACACAACATGAGATGGATCTCAAGGGGCCTTGCAAGGTCAGATTTTTTTTTTCATGTAAGGAGCTCATTTTATGCGACTCGATGTGGCTGATGGGTGAAAGACGATAGATGTCATGCATTCATATAAGTATCTAGCTCGGTACAGAGTTGAGCATGGACGTAGGACGGAACGAGAGAACAGCATTATACCCCGTTTAGCATTCACAACAAGCAATTGGCTGAGTGGCCCCGGAGATGTCAGAGCTATCCAATCACCTCAAAATAGTGTTCCTCGTGCTTGTTATTACAAAGCTTGTGCTGTTGCTCATCAAATAGTGAGTAGGTAAATTTAACTCTATGTTGAGCGCTGAAGTATGCTTATGGGAAAAAATGGTCTTGCCTTGTCATGCAGTCGCAAACGAGGTGAGCCCTTTTGACCTATTCCGATTTCAGAATTCGGATCAATTGACCTGTTCTCTTATTCCAAGGTTTTGGAACCTCAAAGCGAGAAGATGTATATGATGATCTCCCCGGATGGCCTCTGTAAGTAGCACAATCGCGGAGGGTGTTTCAGGTGGTGGTTTCTTATTGGGCTTCTCAAAGCGTTGAATCTCGTTGTTTTTCTGGCTTATTTAAAACTACATATTTACGTTGATGGAAAAGGCTGGGACAGGTTAGTTTTGCTTCAGACGAGTGACCCCCAACCCGATTATGTCTTAACTTCTTGCCCACCCTACCATTCCGCGATAAATACCAGCTGCCTGAAGTGATCCTCAACAGCCAAAATCTTCTAGAGTGGGCCGCCCAGAAAACCTTGATTCATGGTGTGGGTTACTCGGTACGTTCCCAGCCCATTAAATCCCGCAAATTTTGATTGAGTGCGCCTCACATTTGAAAATGTTTGTGATCATATAAGGTTACCATGCCTGGCTTGCGACTGATAGAGATCACACGGCCGGATTGGATAGAGCATGTACAGAAGAGTACGTCTTATGTGCAGGTTTGCCTCGTCTCCTCATCTTTTGCGGAAAGAAAACTAACGGAGAAATCAACATGTACCTACTTAGCGAATTTCCAAAATTATGTGAAAGTGCGCACTTTCTCGTCTCACTATCATTCCTGCTTTCTTCTCATGATTAGAGGAGACATAGCATTATTCAGATGATTGACATTGTCTGCGCGAAAAAATCTCCTGTTCTTTTCAGGGTTCGTTATTTCAGGAGGTCATGTCCGACGTCTTCGGCCAAGGAATATTTGTCACGGACGGAGCGGCTTGGAAAACGACGAGGCAAACCACTGCAAGAATTTTCAATGCAAACAATTTTAACGTATGTGTTCCTGATAATACCAAAAATGCTGAGGCTATTTTTTTTTGGCGTGATTCCACTCATTGACCATTTCTATTCTCTACATACAGAACATCATCACTCCTGCCGTGCACAAGACATTGGAATCGTTCATGCAAGTGCTTACGTTCCATTCCGAGACACAGACCTCTGTGGAAATGGATAGTCTGCTGCACCAATTCACCCTTGAATCCTTTGTAAAAATGACGTAAATTGACTCCTTCCATTTTATGTACAAGATGATGCATCTAATAATTTCTCATGAAACGCTGACATATTGTGGGCCCACTTGTTCAGGTTTAGTCAAGATATGGGAAGCTTAAAGCCTGGCCTCTCCGGGCAGCACGAGGAGCCTTTTGCGGAAGCGTTTGACTACGTCCAGAAGCAGCTGGATTTGAGATTTATCATGACTGCAATTTGGGTGAAACTGGGCCGTTTCGTAGGTAGCCGACCCAAGATGGTGGCGGCTCGTCGGACACTGGAGAACTACGCATATGAGCTCATTGACTCGAGGGCAGCGAACCCCAACAAAGAAACAGAAGTCTACCAAGACCTCTTGGGCCTTTTCATGAGCTTCACAGATGAAAAGGGCGTCTCAATGTCAAGGAGTGAGCTGAAAGATTCGGCTCTCAACTTGATCATCGCCGGAAGGTCAGCCAATTCCTTTTCTACGAGTTCATCCCAGTACCTCAGAAATGGTGGCTGATTCTTCATGGTTAACTGTATATAGGGACACCACGGCACAGGCACTGTCGTGGACTTTTTTCCATCTCATTCAAAATCCCGAGGTGGTGGCCAAGATGCGCGTTGAAATTGAGCAGTTAACGGCATCGAACGAGGAGCTGGTTGACTACTCAAATTACAAACAATTCACCTACAACCTTGCCGTCTTTTATGAAGCTCTCCGACTACATCCATCAGTCCCCAAGGTGAGCTTCTCTCAAAGCGCAAGAGGCTACGCATTAATTTGAACACCTGTCGAAAAAAAAAACTGACTATTATATAACTCTGACGCTTTGCATATAGAACGCCAAATTTGCGATTGATCACGACAAAATCCCAAACGGTCCCCTGGTACAGCCAGGAGATTGTTTACGCTGGAGGTAAGCAAGTGATAAAAGCACCATATTGTCCTGCCGACAACTCAATTTGTATCTATCTGTATATATCACATTACATGGTTTAAAATTGTATTTTTTTTTTTTTTTGGTTTTCCGCCCTTTCAGTGACTGGCAAATGGCCCGAGACCCGAGAATATGGGGCCCAGACTGCACCGAATTCAAGCCTTCTCGCTGGATAGACGAGAGTGGCGGGTTACGGCAATTTGGCCAATGGAAGTTCCACGCCTTCAATGTCAGTGTGCTCTTTTCATCGGCATACTGACGTGGGTACCACTGACACGTGCGTGTCTCTATACATAGGGCGGCCCTCGAGTGTGCATAGGCATGCATCTCGGCACGTTAGAGGCGGTCGCCTGCCTCGTTCAAGTCGTTCGGACCTTCGACCTGGAATTCGAGCCTGGATGGTAAGCCCCATTCCTACAGCCATGTAAAATCCATCTCCTCACTAAAAACAACTTATATCACACTCTACATAGGTTGGAGAGAGTGCCCAAAATTCGTAAAATCAGCCCCAACAGCACCGAGCAGACCCCACGCTACGCCTCTTCCTTGACCTTACCCATGGCCCATCACATGAGGATCTTGGTCCGGAAAAGGCAGTCATGATGAAACCCCAATTTGCATTTTCCTGTGTTGAACTTGTTACAGCTCGAAGGGAGAGAACTTATAAACGGAGCTTCAGTATAGAATTCTTACTTGTTGTTCAGAACTGCGATCCATCCTACATATTCACACGCTGTAATTTAATCTTCTGGTTTGTTTTGGATGCTAGAAAACGGCATATAAGTGTTATCAAGGAAGAACTCACGTCGGCAAACGAAGCCACACTTCATTGCAAGAACCCCAAGTTTCAAGGGCCAAGGTAGCACTCGGAACCACGTCTTATCAGAATCTCTCAACTGATTGTTGATCTTAATTCTCGGTGTGTATAAATATAAGAGTTGCCAAACAAATAAGTGAGAGACAAGCTAAAATAAAAAGACAAGTACAAAAAAAAAAGGGAAGAACATTGCTTCAGTAGGAAGCAGCTACAACGAAATGCCAAGTTACTAAGTTTATATACTTTATTAATAATATTACTGCTACTGTGGTTTACTATTAGTGATTAAGTAATATATTTACATTTTTCAATTACGACGCTACTGCGTTGCTAAAGACTGTCCTCTTTATCTATTTATAAAATGTAATAGCCAACTTCTGTGACTCCATGCGCCAGAGATATGTGGAAGCGAAGATTTTGACGGTCGGATGGCTGTCCTCCTTTCTTGGGGTGGGCTGTCTGGAGAAGAAATACTGCAATGATTATTAAGAGCGGGAAGGCCTGTCCTTTTTCTGATTTTAGTGAGAAGCTGCTGCTGTTTTTCGTATGTCTCGAGCGAGAAGCAGTGTTTGGAAGACGTTTTGCGGGAGAACAGATCCGAGAAAAAGAACTTCAAAAGTGAGGATCAGGACTAGCTTGCTTTTTGCTGGTCTTCGCTTTCTTCGCGATCAGGATTGCTGACTCTGAGGATCCGTCGACTACGGTCATAAGACAGGGATCAAAAAATTGAGTGAGACCATTGAATGCGTCGAGATTTTCAACAAGGGAACACCATAGCAGAGGACTTACCTATAGTCTTCCTCGTCTCTCAAGCTCGACAGCTCGTCCTGCTGCTCAGACCGACTCCCTTGCGAGTTGTACCCTGGCAGCACAGAGGGTTCCAGACGGTCATCGGCCGCGGGGATCTGATCCTGCAAGATCAACTGCGGCGGAGTGACCATGGTGAAGTTTTCTTGCTCGACGGTCTGAACCTCGGGCTGGATTGCAGCAGGCGAAGGATGGAACGACGAAGGTCGTGTTGCGGCTGTATGATCGGGGTCGCTGCTAGAGATCACGATTGCTGGGGCCACTGGCATGGTAGGTTCTTCATCCACCCTCACGAGCTCGGGCATGTTTCCATCTCCATACATTCGACCAGCCGCACTGCGCAACAACAAAAAAAAGACATTAGCTTCGGGGAGAAGGGCGACTTTTGAGGAGAAGGCATTTTCTAGTGTACAACGAGCTTACCTGGGGAAATTGTTGTTGATGTAATGACCCCACTCTTCAGAATTCATTGTATCCATACCAGACGATCGACCGGTGCGATTACTAAAGCGGACGGGGGGGTGGATTTCCTGCATATTCAAGTAGCTCGGGTCATCCAGGTAGCCCAGAGTTGGGTCTCTACCAGCCTGCTCTTTGGGCAACTGAGGCGTGAATTGCGGGGCATCGAGCTGGCCGGGGTATTGCGGTTCTTGGTTGAGAGGGATGGTCTGGAAGTGGTCGTTCTCAGTGTCCAGCGGCAGCATGGCCACTCGCCCATCGTCGTCGTTCTCAAGGAACTTGTCGAAGTTCAATTCGGCATCCTTGTCGTGCCTGGCGCGTAGTCTGGTGCGTCTTAGACGGGCCAGCCGCCAGATGATCGCCGCAGAGCCACCGAGGACTATCAACCCCATCGTCAAGAAGGTACCTATGACAGCCCCCCGGTTATCAAAGAATCCCGGAGAGTGGACGTCCCCCTCATGGAGTTGTGCAACTGGCTGACCACCTGAAGTGGAAATTGTGGTGACTGGCCTACTAGACGGGACATCCACGTATGAGGTAATGGTGTGTATCCCACCAGTGGGATCTGTGCTCGTCTGGTAAACAGTGCTTGTGACGAAAACGAGTTGTGAGGAGGCAGGCGGCTGGCTAGAGGGAGTACTTGAAGCTGGTTGAGATGAGGAAGACGGTGGGGCAGATGATGAGCTGGAGAAAGTATTCACGGCTGAGCTGGAAGGACTGGAGCTGGACTGCGGAGGAGAATCACTGGTTCCGGTCTGAGTGGGAGTAGGAGATGGGGCAGGCGAGGAGGCGGCTGAGCTAGTCGTCGGTTCTTGAGATGGGGATGAAGATGATGAGGTTGGCTGGACAATAGACGAGGTGGAGGTTGGGGTTGGTTGAGGATTACTTTCAGTGCTACTGGGAGCAGGAGATGAGGTTGACGTAGGAATTGAAGATGAGGAGGTGGGTGTGGGTGTTGGATCGCTCGTTGCAGACGCCGTTGTGGATGAGCCTGGCGAAGAAGATGATGTTGATGTTGAGGAGGACGAGGAGGGTGAAGACGAGGATGACGGAGACGGAGTTGGGGTGGCAGAAGCGGAAGCAGAATTGGTATTGGTAGTTTGAGTTGATTGAGATTGAGTGGTTGAAGCCGTGGGTTGGTCAGAAGAAGTTGGTGAGGGAGGAAGTGTGGATTCGGTTGTGTTCGCTAAACATGAAAACAAAACAAAACAAAAGAGCAGACATGGATGGTAAGCAAGTAGAATCAATCAAGCTTATAGTAACTGAGAGGTCAATGAACTGGAAAGGAAAGAGTGATCATGGTAATGGAAATATAAAATCTGATCGGCATTCAGCTGTGATGATGTCATGGAACTGAATGGAAGCTCATCTCCAGCTGAGAAATGGAGTGCGCCGGAAAAGACAACAAAGTGGGGAAAGGAAATGGATGAAAAGCAGGTCTCGCTTACGTTCAAGACCAGCGAATCCATCAAGAGAATTGGATCAGAGGAAGATGATGGAAGGAAGAGTGGCCATTGAGTTGAGTTGAGAGATCACAAAAGAGTCAATTTTTAGCGAACTATTCACTCCACTCGGGAGAGAGGGAAAGGGTCAAGCAAACAGTGGAGAAGGGAAAGGGGATAATGTCATCCAACGAGTTAATATGAGATGACTGGATGGAACATGAATGTTCAATGTGTGCTCGCTTCACGAGTATATATAGATTGTAGGTTTGACCCTTGGTGAGAGAACGATAAAGAAGAAAGGTCGAAATAGGAAATGTTGAGGTGGCTCGAATTGGAATACAATATTCCAAAGGGATCCTCTGCAAGTCAACACACGAACTCACCCTGTCTTGGTTCCAGCCTCGAATTCGCTGCCAGAGGCTGATTATGAGACATTGCGAAGAGGATTGTACTAGTGGAGCGGAAAGAGGTATGTCGCTGTGTTCTTGGACACGGAGTTCAATTGACGTGGGGGTTGTGGATGGTGAGAATCGATCGAAAGGCAGGCTCTGACCCGGAGGACTGAGGTAGAAGGGGGGGGGGGGGAGGATGAACTCAGTGGATGGAGTGTATTTTTTTTTTTTTTTTGATATAAAATATTCTGATGTTCAAGCTATCAACCGCGAATGACGGATAGTTTAGGTAGGTTTGGATGATGGGGAGCTGGATTTCCTCTTTTCATTGCCAGGCGACGGTCATCATCTTGAAGGAGAAGAATTAACCTTTCTTATTTCTTGCGGAGGAACAATGGAGTTCACTTTTCTCCTCTCAATGCTATTCTCATTCAATTTCGGCTGTGAGTTTGTTTTGTCTTCTATGCTTTATCTCAGAAGATGCTTTTTGAACACGGGTTCGACATTATGACCCGGGCATCAGGATTGTTATGCATGGAGTTTTCTATTATTAGCCGTACTTTTGTTCGGAAAAGCATCCCTCTTGTTGTTATTTTTTTTGGCGTAAGCAAGTCATAATATAGGGAATCAGCTCCCATTTGGCGGTGTTTAACTGGAGAAGCCCGACGAGCGAGTGGTTCATAAAGCGAAACAAAACGGACCAGCAATCTAATAAGACGCAAAAAGAAGGTGCACTGGGAGTAAGCACTCCTTTTGTCTTGACTCTCTTTTGTTGTTGATGATCACTTCCGCCGAGTGTATGGCACGAAACCTAAAAAACAAAAAGACTTGAAAATTGTGGGGTCATGATTTTAGTCCAAAAATAAGTTGGTCCGCTTCCCCCTTGACGTTGTGACCGATAGCTAGTGTTGGGTGTGCCAGTTATTTATATGCTTGAGGTCGATAAACGGAAAACCGGAATGGACCATGAAAAGGGAAGCAGTCAATATCGTAGTGAATGATCACATATTGAAATAGATCACTCCCTTGCGGATTCTCAATTATTCGACAGTTTTTTCAAGCACCATCAAGTCCAACTATATTTTTACTATCTGCAATATGGTCTCCTGTAGCGAGAATCAAACAGGAAAGGGGAAGGTGTATGCATTTGATCTCTCCAGAGTCCAATGAAGGAAGGAGTGGAACATTGAGAAATAGAAATCCCGCTGCTGCAAGAGCGCCGTGCGCCGTGGGCTCGATCGGGTCTGCAGGCCATCATCCATCCTCTGTCAAACTCCGCTTAATCAGGATAACCTGAGATTCGCGCAATTCTGTCATGATGGCTGCAGATCCATATTCTCGGCTCGCAGCTCATCAGCGCCGAGCGGAGTCATCATTATCATCACCGAGTCCCGACTGATCACTCCGACATAAACGCGAACTATTTTGCAGCAAGGATTAAGTGGTACCCCAGTTTTTAAGTAATAAAGTAAACTTGAACTTTCAACCATACGTAGTCATGAACATACCTCGTTGATTTTTGTTTTCTCCTAGAGAGACTCACTCCGAGCTCGACCAAGCCTTCACCGGGGGCGCCTGATAAGTCCGAACATGCACAAGACAAATTTTGGATTTCCCTTCTCTACTCCCACCACAGTTTTCCGGGCAAAGCATCCCATTCGGCCGAGCAACGGTTATGAAGGAGGTCTAAAAATACGTAATCAAGCCGCTTGGGACTGGCTATCTACTCCACTTCGGCGTGTTCATATACATACGACCATCCTCTGCCAAAGTATTCGTGGTAATTCGGACTCTGATCGGCATCTCTTCTCTTGCCCCACAGCAGTTCTATACGAAGGCGTACCAGTACCAGGCCTCGACGGCCGCAACAGATTGTGACGAGTCAGTTCATGAGCCATATTGTTTTTTTTTTTTTTTCGCGCTGTAAATGCTCTCATATACATTTACTTGTTGGCGATGAGCGAGAGCATTCCAATAGACACATCCACGACATCTAACAACATCGTTTCTCTTCTTGTTTGTTTCCGTTGAAGCCAGCTTAAAGGACAGCTTGACTTCTCTTGACTTCCATACTGGCCATCAGCTTTTCCTGCGCTAGGCGAACCATTTGACCGGAAACCCGTGAACTGCTGCAGCAGGCAACAAGGAAAACCTACGGCGATGACAAGTGAAGCACCCGGACAAAAGCTCGAAAGGGTGGCACTCCGCCTCCAATGGCCCATGTCTGTGTCTATCATGACATTCTTCGATATAAAATTTCGAGTCAATCATAATTGCGATTGACCTTCTCCATTACATTACTCTCCCCTTGTACTCGATGTGAATGCCTCATCAGGTGTTCCCCATGATCCAAGTTAAACGATGTCAGAGGAGGAAAATCACCAGAGTGACAACTCTGTTTCCTCAAGCGAGACCCCACCAACGTCATCTGACGGAACTCTCGGAGAGTCGAAGTCGGACACCTTCGAGTTCGAAGTGTGTACGCCGTACGAAGGAAAGCCCCGTAAGTTCGCTGAGCACGTAGTTCGGCGTTCGCTAATCTACCTGATGTTCTTGTATACTGATTTCATCTGGAACCTCAAAATGAAGCTCACACCGCAGATCCCCAGGTAGAAAGGTTTCATATTTGTGTACCTGGACGACCCTCTGCGCCACGTCTGAAGACCGTCCACCGTTAACACACAGATCACCATCCATGAATGCTATCCTTACTGGGACTCGTACCCACCGAGCGCGTGTAATTAGGATAACACGCTCTGATCAACATATCCATAAAATTTCTTATCAGCCAAAGAAAGTGGATCAACGATACGCTCTCCATCGGTCCGACTATCCCTGAGCCTGGAAGAATTGCTAGAAGAGAAATGCCCTCGTTTATTCCCACCATTTCATGGTATGAGGATTCCGATGCATTGGTTGTGTCTATCAAGCGGAAATCAGATCCAGAAACTTTTTGAACGAAGTCCCGCCTGGAAAGACCTTGGATAAAGCAGTGCTGCCAAGAAGATCCCTACTGGGGCAGCAATGTTCTACTGTTTTAATTGCAGACGTTGATGCAGACAGAAGCGGGTTTTCCTCTGTACAAAATCCATAGACATCCGACAAAGTTTTCAAAACATTGTGATATGTAGGAAGGAGATACTAACGATGAAATTGATTTCATGATGAATGCCACCCCATAACAATTATCCTCATTTTTTTTTTGTCCTTGCCTTTCAACACCGCGTTGATGCTGTGACTTGGCAATCCTTCGCAATTCTGCATGCCTATCTCAGGGATTGATTGTTCTGACAACCAGCACCAGAATACATAAGTATATTAAAGTCAGACTGATACAATTCGATTTCCACCAACCGCCCGCACTCTTCCCCACTCAACCCTCCATCCAGCTGAGCAACGATTTTCAAGTGGTCGAGACTGTTGACGTAAATTGCTGTGCCTATCTGCCATGTCTCTTTATTTTGCTGGGAACGATGAACCCACAAAGTTAGACCTGTGTTTGTACGGCCATCCTCTGCCTACGCATTAGATATTTGTGGTACATAAATAAATAATTTGCCCCACAAAAGTCATACGACGGCGTGCCACCAGGGCCTGCCAGCCCGAGTGACTCTGTTCGCGCTGTGGGGGGTCTCAAAACCATTCACTCTAGACCATGAGAGATCATTTCGATGTATACACCCACTCCCAGTGATGTCTGGTTTCTGCCCTTCATTGTTTCCGTTCGAGCAAGATCCAAGGACAACTTCAACTGGGTATAGGCTTTACGGCGCTTAGCCGACCATTTCACCGGATAACCGGGAACTGCAAGAGGCAAGAAAAAAAACCTGGTAAGGGCCGCACAGGCATTTTAAACCCGACACCAACTATAAAAGGATGGCACTCTGGTCCCCGCTGCTGGCCTGGCAGTGGATCTCTTGGTCTTTCTTTGATATATGTAGTACCGTACTTTGAGTCAAGAACGATCGCGCTTGATATTCCAGTCCATTACATCACACTCTCCTTCTGTTTACTAAAAGAGCACGCATCATGAATACCTCATCAGATGCTGCCGATATTGATCGAAGTCGAATCATGTTAGATGAAAAGAATTACCAAACTGACTTTGATTCCAATAGCGAGACGCCACCAGCATCAATTGAGGGAACGCTTTCAGAGCCTTTAGAGCCTGAGTTGGAGACCTTCGAGTTTGAAGTGTGTACGCCGTACCAAGGAAAACCGCGTAAGTTCAGTGATCCGCATGTACTTGACATAGTGCTCTTTTTTGCCAACTAATTTCGCCTGGGACCTCAAAATGAAGCTCCCTACGCAGACCCACGAGAAGAAAGAGTTGAGATTATAGGGCCATATCCTGATGACTACCCATCCTACTCACTCTTGGCACAACGACCATCACCTTTGAATATATGGAGATCGCCCTCCATGAAAACCCTCCGTACTAGGACTTATGCACCCCAACAGCGTGTCATTAAGAAATCCCGCTCTTTTGATGCGACGTGGGAAGATCGAGATGAGGGAAACAAATCAGCACTCAATCAGACTCGATCTGTTCCATGTGACGGTTACACCGTACCTTATGTCTCAACCTGCGGTGTTGATGGCGACTTTCTGGACCTCACTGTGAAAGAAAATAGCTCCCCAAAATCTGGTGTAGGGTAAGCATATTTCTTTCTTTATTGTCTTTTTTCATATCAAAACAGGGCGTAGAAAGAACACTAGGCATTACTACAGGCTACTTGGAAGCTAACATATGTTAACACAATGAATGCACGTATAACCTATTCATATACATATGAGTAGCCAGTCTTTGTGCTTTGCTGCGCTACTTGAGCTTGGGGGTACAAAGGATAAGGCTTTCGTATCTTCAACGACAGTCGGGTCAAAATCTCGAAGAGAGTTTCCCTTCAAGCTTTGGACTAGCCCAAAGTGCGTATGAATCGCAAACTGAACTCCAGCCACTTTATGTAAAAGTTGACCTTCTTTCATTGCCCTGACAGGACATGGGAGTTAACCTATGATGGCATAACAAAACTAGGTCGCTTAGAATTTCACCCGTGAGCAGTTAATCGATTTTTCTTTGAAGAAGAAACTGTAAACCAAAGCTGATGAAAATGAATCTAATAATAAGATCTTCAAGCCTCCCCGGCGCGAGTGAAGAGAACAAAATGATACAACGAAGGACGGAAACCGATTTCCAATCAAGCAGGAAACCAATAAATGATCGAGTTATTATGAATTCTTTCATCTTTTGTCTACTTATTTTGTACTGTGGTTTGATTGTTGCTTCCATTAGAAGTGAAGGACAGCTTGCTTTGTTTTGGTAGTAAATGCCTTGAAAGAATATGTACTTGGAGGAGAATGTGGAAATATCGACGTCATTTCCTTTTCAATCTCATTGACTAAAAATCCAAGAAAGAATTGACAATTTATAAGCTTGTGGTAAGAGAAATAACCCGTTGAAATTGCGTTGGAAAAGAACAAATCATAGCTTTGAGGCCTCCCAGAGCACACTATGTGCTCATTCCACACAGGGCAGGTAGCCGGAGGCATCAGGCCCCTCCGACCGTACCTATGGTCAATAGGTTCTCCATCCTCAGCTACCACTATACGCTCCTACACGTTGCCACACAGATCGCCATCTATGAATGTCGCTTGCGCATTTCTTCCTGTGATGGTACAGCGCAGCATCGTCAAAGACCGGAGACCCGAGGGAGCTGAGTGAGGAAGAAATATAGGGTTTCAACCTTGTCTATCTCTTGATTAGGTTTCAGAGTTGTATCTACAGTTGCGCAAGGCATTCCGCTGTAACAGTTTTGGGCTATGTCCAAAATTTTGGCCAAAAAATTTTCAATTTTCTTCTGTAAATCTGTGTCATAAAGCCATAATTTTGCTAAAAATTGCCTAAAAAATGGATAAAACCCTTTGAAATGCCAATCTTCAATGAATGCAGGAATCAATACTATGCATTTAAAATGTCTCAAGTATGACTAAAAGCCCTCTAAGTACATTAATATGGTTTTTTGTGCCCTCTTTACAGTGCGTGTCCGAAATGTGACCATTCAAAAAAAAAAAAAAGAACCGCTGGGCAGAAACCTTAGCGGACTTAAATTTAGAATGTACATGGTCTGAAACGCACAAAAATGTGGTCAACATGTTTGCATGGCCCTAGTCATGATTGAACATCCGGGCCGCGCATTCAAAAAAGTTTTGCAGGAAAGGTGTGACAGCGCAATGCCTTGCGCAACTGTAGTTCTAGTCCATTGGTTGTGTTTTTCCTTTTTCCTCACTCATCTTCTCCCTTTTGTTTTCCATCACCATTAGGTGATTTCCCTTCCTCGCTTTGTCCCTCCCATAATTGTTGTTCCTAGCTCACCACCCGCGCTCTGGTTTCCTCAGGTTAGCTTCATCATTCCTGTTTCTCTTTGTTTTCTTCTCCTCTTGTTTTTCCGCCTTTGCTTGTCTTCTGCTCATCATGCAATTCAACTCACTCATCTTCTCCCTTTTGTTTTCCATCACCATCAGGTGATTTCCCTTCCTCACTTCATCCCTCCCATAATTGTTGTTCCTAGCTCACCACCCGCGCTCTGGTTTCCTCAGGTGATTTCCCTTCCTTGCTTCGTCCCTCC
Source organism: Puccinia coronata f. sp. avenae (assembly GCA_002873125.1). Taxonomy (NCBI): domain Eukaryota; kingdom Fungi; phylum Basidiomycota; class Pucciniomycetes; order Pucciniales; family Pucciniaceae; genus Puccinia; species Puccinia coronata. Next base: position 206,179 of record PGCI01000085.1, on the reverse strand, counting down.
CATAATTGTCGTTCCTAGCTCACCACCCGCACTCTGGTCTCCTCAGGTTATGAGCCCAGCGCAATTGAGCTAGAGAAACAAGGAGAACACGACGGCCCTTCCCTTTCCACCTTCCTCCACCAATCACTGTGGCTGAACTCCCTCCTCAGCCTAACCAGAACCCCGTAGGTGCTTCCACTGAGCAGGAAGATCGCAACCTACTTGAGTCCAGTGCCGAATCCTTCCAGAACATCAAGTCGGAAGAATTAGACGGCCAATCATCATTGGACTTGTCTTCAGACAAACAACAGAAAGTCATCTTTGTTGAACAGGTCATAGTCATGTCATCCTCCAACCAAGACATCACCTCCATTTGCCTCCACACGGAGAAGCTAGATGTCGACAACTTCTCAACCTGGCGATGGGGCATCATCAACACCCTAGCCTACAAAAATCTCAACGGCTACATCTTGGCCCCTCATACTCCCGAAATGAAAGCCGCGACCAACTATGACATCAAGCGGAAGCAGGTCACCAACTTCATCCGGCTGCACCTCTCCTACAGCAACCTGGATTGTTTTGTCCCAAACATCATGGACTACAACCCAAAGGCCCTCTGGGACTCAACCGTCTCCCACTTTGCCGCAAAGACAGTGGAAAACTCGGCCAATGCTCTTGACTGTCTCTTTGACTCTCAATTCTTGGAAGGGGAGATGGAGAACTCAGTGACCGCCTTTTGCGCTGCCTTCCGCCGGGTAGTAGAGATCAGTGCCAAGTTTGATCGCAAGTCCCTGGAAGCCGTGGCAGTAGTCTTTGCCCTCAAACAACTCCCGGCCAGCTTTGCTGTTTTCAGACAACTTCAGTTTGCCTCATTCAAGGACGACGAGATCAAATTTGATGACTTCTTGACGGAGCTTGAGGTTGAATTACGCCGCCAAGCCAAGGCCCAACTTCAGCAAGCCTCAGCGGCCAGGGCTCTGGCTGTCTCCCGCCTGCCGGCCTCTCAGGCACCCACTCCCTTCCCGGCGCCGACTCCTGCCTCTGTCCCCCCTCCAGCTGCTTCTTCCAACAAGCGCCAAGGGTGGCGACCGCCACCATGTGCAAATGGCGTGCATGACCCGACATGCACCACCCACACCAAGGAAAACTGCTGGCATCTCTATCCACACAAGGAGATGGAACACTATCAGAAGGCCATTGACAGGGTGAAATCCAGATCCAACCCAACGGCGAGCCTTGGCGTATCGACTGATCTCAGCGACACCATCATCCTTGACAGCGGGGCTTCTGGTCATTTCCTTAAGCACAAGGCGTACTTTCACACTCTGTCAGCCACTTCCTCCTCAGTTTTTGGAGCCAATGGGGCTGCCATTCCAATCCTTGGTTTTGGACCAGCCACCATCCACACCATGGCTGGACCGGTGCAACTCAGTCTGGCCTACTACTTGCCCCAGCTATCCAACTCCCTCATCACCCTCACCCACTATGTTTGCCTGGGTTTTTCTGTTTTTCTGGCGGCTGACAACACACGTTTTGAATGCAGATGGGGTGCCGAAGTCATCTTCACCGGCACCACGCAAGAAAATGTCTTGTTGATTGACACCAATCCTCTCCACGCATTGTCCATCAAGCTGCCTGAACCCATTGACATTCATCGGGCTCTTGGTCACCCCAGCCTTCCTTATTTAAGTAAGGCCTTCCCCAATCTCCGCGTCTCCGAGCTGGCGTGTGAGGACTGCAATTGCGCAAAGATGCACAAGCAGCCGTTCAGTGGTGTCTTCCCTACCTTCGAAAATCCACTGGACTGTGTCCACATGGACCTTTGTGGTCCTATCACGCCGGCCTTGCGGGGGGGAAATCTCTATTTCCTTAAGATTATCAATGGCTTTACAAAGTATCAATTTATCTATCCCATGCGTTGTAAGTCCTCCACTTTCAATCTATTTGCCTCCTTTCTTTGTCAGGCTGAAAATTTCACTGGTCGTAAATTAAAACAAGTAGTCTCCAACAACGGGGGCAAATTCTGTAATAAACCCTTTGCATCCCTCTTTGATGAACGGGGCATCCAACACCTCACGTCTGCACCCTACACTCTGGAGCAAAATCCTCTGGCAGAGCGTGGAAACCGGACCACCGTCAAAAAGGCTCGCGCTCTTCTTTCCACCAGCGGTCTCCCTCTGCAATGGTGGGGGAGGCAGTTCAACTGTCTGTCTACCTGGAGAACTGTTCCCCGGACAGCTCTATTGGATTTGCCTTGCCCTACAAGAAATGGCATGGTTGGTCAACGGACTTGTCTCACCTGGTCCCTTTTGGGTGCAGAGCAGTGGTGCTCCAGGAGAAGAAGAAGCGGGGATCAAAGCTGGCACCAAGCAGGGTGGAGGCCATCTTCATCAATTATGATGTTCACCACCATACCTACAAGCTGTGGGTGCCAAAGACCAGTGAACTAGTCGTCTCACACCACATTTGATTCTTCCCCCAAACCTTTCCTTGGAAGACGGTCTCAAATCCGCTCCCTAGCCCTCCGATTCTGTTTGACTTCCAAGCGCTGGATGATGCACACCCGACGCCTGCCCAATCAGTCACTCCTAGGTTGACCACTCCTGACCCTGACCAAGACGGCGGTTGATTAGCGTCCCCCACCCCAGCACCCAACAGTCCTGACATTCCCAAGAGCCAACCCCTCCCAGAAAAGAAGGGGTATGCATACGTTCCTCACTTTGACAAAGCGCCAAAGGACATTAGTTCTGCGGTTGACGAGTTGAACATAATTGAAGGGTCCCGTCGTTGTCACCGGGCGCTTGTAATTTTTGGCGAGCCCTCCTCCATGAAAGACCCTAAGATCTATGGGGAAATTTTGGGGCACGTCGACAAGAATGAATGGCTGCTAGCGGTGGAAGTGGAACTGGGCAATATGAAGCGCCACAAGGTGTGGGTGGTGGCACCAAAGAATCCGGGGACCCGGGAACTGGACACTGTCTGGGTGTTCAAGAGGAAGTTCAATGCAGATGGCGAGCTTTTGAAGTGCAAAGCTTGTCTGTGTGTCCGGGTTTTTTGTCAAATTGAGGGGATTGACTATAACGACACCTTTGCGCCCACCCTCCGATTACTCCTTGGCATTGCGGCCGTGGAGGACTCCAATATCCAGCAGATGGACGTTTGATGCGCATTCCTCAACGGGATTCCCGAGGAGGAGCTGTTCATCAAAGTTCCCGACGGTCTCGGCGTTGAACTGCCTGCTGGTCACGGTCTCAAGCTCCAATGTTTGCTTTATGGCCTCAAGCAGTCTCCCCAATGCTGGTACAAGGCTCTGAAGGACTTCTTCTCCTCCATCAATTTTCACCCCACGGTTGTCGATCCTTGTCTCTTTCATCACAACTCCTCCCAACAACCATGTTTTGTGTTTGTCCATGTTGACGACCTGGTTATAGTCGGTCCCGATGTGCAATTCCTCAAAGATAAAATCACCCAACGATTCGAAATGGAGGACCTTTGAGAGTGTCGATATGTTCTTGGGATGCGGGTAATCAGAGATCAAGCAGCTCGCACCCTCACCCTCAGCCAGGATAGGTACAGCCGGGAGATCTTAGAAGAATTTGGCATGCTGGACTGCAAGTCTGCGTCAGTGCCGTTACCACTCAACATTCTCTCTGTACCAGTCAAGGCCGATCCTCCCGATGCATCTTTCAACTGCCGCAGGGGGGTTTGTCTCCTGCAATACCTGGTGCAGTGCACCCGGCCAGACCTGGCCTTTGCTGTCAGCTATCTCTCCCAATATCTCAACAAACCAAGCAAAACCCACCAAGAGTTTCTTGTGCACACTCTTCGCTACGTTCAGCACTCAAAAAATCTTGGCCTCACCCTTGGAAAAGTCTCCCCGGATATTCACCACCTTGTTGCCTACAACAACGCTAGTTATGCTACGGCCGTCTTGGCAGATTCTTTTGCAGGCAGCGCATTGCTGTTCAACGGGCTCATCGGATGGTGCTGTCACAAACAAAATGACAATGACGCTCCGTCCCTATCCACCATGGAGGCGGAGTATCGCTTGTGCTTAGAAGCCGGCCAAGACATTTGGTGGGTGGAACAGCTCCTTGATGAAATCCTTCCGGCGTTGAACATCCAGCCAAAGAGCATCTGCCTATAATGCAACAATCAAGGCGTGTTAGCCTTACTCAAGAACTCCATCTACCAACACCGCACACAACACATCAACGTTTGCCACCACTGGCTTCAACATCACATTGAACAAGCAGAAAACTTTGAGGCGGCCTATGTCAGAACCAATCAAAATCTTGCTGATTTTCTGACCAAACCACTTGCACCAAAACCCACTTGCCTTGCCATAGGCAAGGTCCATCTGGGGGGCCTCAGTGCCTGATGAGCAGGGGGGGCTGTGACGCTACGGCGCAGCATTTTCGAAGACCGGAGACCCAAGGGAGCTGGGTGAGGAGGAAATATAGGGTTTCAACCTTGTCTATCTCTAGATTAGGTTTCAGAGTTGTATCTAGTTCTAGTCCATTGGTTGTTTTTTTCCTTTTTCCTCACTCATCTTCTCCCTTTTGTTTTCCATCACCATCAGGTGATTTCCCTTCCTTGCTTCGTCCCTCCCATAATTGTCATTCCTAGCTCACCACCCGCGCTCTGGTTTCCTCAGGTTAGCTTCATCATTCCTTTTTCTCTTTGTTTTCTTCTCATCTTGTTTTTCTGCTGTAGGACTCCTTGTGGGACAAATGTTATATTTGGTAAAGATCCGGCTGGGGGAAATAAACTGTGTTACTAGGTAGAAAGGCTAATACAACAGTTTACGGGTGGTTTATTGGCCTGCCCCTTTATAAATACTACACTATTTGTAAGGAATCTCAAAATCAATAAAAGAGAAAAGAGATATGGCTGATTTCAAGATTGAACTACTTAAGTATAGTAGTCTCAATCAGACTTAGATCAATGAATCAATGAAACAAGTGGATGGTTCAACTAGTAAGATGGATAAACAACCCAGTGGGGTTAATTTATGTGGAGTGATGATGATGGAGTGATGAGATGATGTGGATGGTTGAATGGTATGATGGTGATGTGTAATGATCTACTCCTATGGTTTGTTGTTGACTAATACTAATAAGCTGATAAGGGCTAACTTATTATGGTTGGTTGTTGTTTTTGATTATCTATTGTTGGTTTATGTTGTTGACTAATCTTTAACAAGATGATGATGGCTAACTTATTATGACTGTTGTTGACTGACTAAATAAGCTGAAGATGGCAAGCTTATTGAGGATGATGGTTGGTGACTAATAATACTACTAATCTTGGCCACTAATAATAAGAGAATGGGGACAACTGTAACTTATTATAAGGGTTGGGGGGTTGGTTGATTTACTAACTGAATAGCTCTAACACTTTGACTTATGATGACTGACTTAATTTACTGACTAACTGACTGACTGATTGGTTGGTGATGGGGTGATGTTCCCATGACGGGGGGAAAGGAAAGTCCTGGTGAGAGAGGCCCTCCTTTTATAGCAAAATATGAGGCATTTTTGCTGGTGGTGGTTTGATTTGAAGCATTTTTGCTGGTGTGAACTTGAGAACTGCACAGCATTTATGCGGGCCGTGCGTTAATTGAGCTGATTTTGTTGGTGGTGAAGATCTGGGTTGCACAGCATTTATGCGGGTCGTGCGTTAATTGAGCTGATTTTTCTGGTGGTGAAGATCTGGGTTGCACAGCATTTATGCGGGTTGTGCATTAATTGAGCTGATTTTGCTGGTGGTGAAGATCTGGGTTGCACAGCATTTATGCAGGTTGTGCATAAATTGAGCTGCATTTGCTGGGGGTGAAGATGTAGTGTGTGTATGTGTATATATATGTAGCTATGTAGATGTAAATATACTATGTATGTAGCCTATGTAGATTTATATGTAACTGTAATATCTATATGTAACTGTAATATCTGTATGTAACTAAAATATATATATGTAACTAGACTTATGTACATGTAACTAGACTATGTAAATGTAAATAGAATATTTAGGTAAAGCTTCTTGGCATTTGGAACGTAAATGGAACACCACACCGCCTTTGCTTGTCTTCTGCTCATCATGCAATTCAACTCACTCATCTTCTCCCTTTTGTTTTCCATCACCATCAGGTGATTTCCCTTCCTCGCTTCGTCCCTCCCATAATTGTTGTTCCTAGCTCACCACCCGCGCACTGGTTTCCTCAGGTGATTTCCCTTCCTCGCTTTGTCCCTCCCATAATTGTTGTTCCTAGCTCACCACCCGCGCTCTGGTTTCCTCACTTCCTTGTGTAGTTACTAAAAAGGGATTCGCAAAGATCCATTAGGGTCAAAAAAGTGGATCAACTAGACAGCCCTCATTGGTTCCATAGATCCGTCAACCTGGACACAGTTCTAGAAAAAAAAATCCGCTCGGTTATTTCATCATTGGCTGGGCTTTGAGTTATTTCATAGTCTGACTGATTAGGTGCTGTTGCCAAGTCCAACGAGTAAAACAACTGGGGATTGGATTTGAAACAAATTGTCGGAACTTGAAGTCAAGTCTGATTAATAATCACGTTTTTTGCACAAAGTTGATTTATAGTGCAACAGTTTTTTTTTTTCAATTTGACATAGTGATCAAAAAAACCGTGAAGATAATAGGAATGATGGAAATAGTACATTTATCAATGTCAATAATGGCCAAGCCCTTTTTTGTATGTTGTTCTTCCCATTATTTTAATTCCGCCTTACTTTTTTTTCTTGCAATCCTTCTCCACGTACGCTGCTGCTTTCTCAGGAATTGATTTTTCTTACAACCAAACTCAGAATGAGTGTGATACGGCATGTAGATGGGCGTTGATTTGTTCCCCAAAGTTACTTGTTCCTTACACGGAGTCCATATGTATGTGCAAGACTGATGAAAACACATTTCCACATCACATTCTGATAGGATAGCCAACTTTATGTCGGTCACATAGAACGCCGACCGGTTGCTCCGCATTCCCGCAACAATGTCTCGCCACTTTCGGCTTACCGGCAGGGTAAATAAGCACAGTCGCCAGTTTTCCCAGCAATATATCACGTCTCCTCCGAGTCCCAATCTGTCGAACGGCGATTTTGAAGTGGTCGAGAATTTTAAGCTTAATAAAGTTGCTGTGCCTATGAATACAACTTATAGTTTCCCCAGAAAGATAAAGCTATCAAATTTGACGTGTGTTTATTCGGCAATCCTCTGCCAAAGCATTCGTGGCAGTTGAGACTGATCACCATCTGTTCTTTTTCCCTACAACAGGTATCCGAAGTTGTGCCACCAGGCCTTGCCGGCCGCAACGGAATTCTGAAGAGTCAGTGTGATCCCAGTGAGTATGCTCGCGCTGTGGATTTTCTCATATCCATTCCCTGTTGGCCATGAGAGAGTATTACGATCAGCACAGTGATGTATGACTGGTTCCTTTTCTTGTTTGTTTCCGGTAAGGCAAGATTAAAGGTCAACTTGGCCTCCATACCTTCAGGCTTTCTGCGCTAGGCCGACCACTTCTTCACAGGAAATCCGCGAACTGCATGAGGGAAGACAAAAACCCTGGTACGGGAGACAGTACAGGGATTTAAACCCAGACGCGAGCTCAAAAGGATGGCAATCCAGCTCCAATTGCTGTCTGTATCTTTCGTCTTTCTTGGATATTGTATGCAACCTCGAGTCAATAACGATTGCGCTTGATAGTCCAGTCCACTACATCACACTCCGCTTCTGTTTACTAAATCTTACAATATGAATACCTCATCAGACGCTGCCCATGAATCTGATCAAGGTCAAATGATGCCAGATGAGGGAAATTATCAAATTAACTCTGTTTCCATAAGCGAGACACTACCAACATCAATCGATAGAACTCTCGCAGAGCCTGAGTTGGAGACCTTCGAGTTTGAAGTGTGCACGCCGTATCATGGAAAACCCCGTAAGTTTACTAGATAAATTCTACCTGATGTTTTTGTTAATACTGACCAGGGATCTCAAAATAAAGCTGACACCGCAGATCCTCATGTAGCAGAGGTCAGGATTGTCGAAGCATACGCCAATCGCTACCAATCCCGCTCACCCTTGGTGCGGAGCCCCTCTCCCTTAATGAGGTGCAGATCACCCTCCCAGAATGCTGTGCCTACCGGGACCCCCGATGGGTTCCTACAGCGTGTCATTAAGAGATCCCGCTCTTGCGATGCGATTTGCGAACATCGAGAGAAAGGAACCGTACAAAAACTATACCATATGCGCGGTGGGCTCGTCTTGTCACCGGTACGTCTTATTGCTGGATGTGGAAGAAGTGCTGGGGAAAAAATGTCACCGCGCACTTTGGCTTGCTACATAGTATGTCTAATCTGACAAGAGTGACCCAGCAGTCATCGAATGCAGCTTGTCTTTCCATTCCAGAAACTCCTGAACATAGTGCCAGACAAGTCCGTCATCGTTTTCGCTTGCACAGCCAGGCCCAGAGAGCTGCTGCTGGCCCCACCGTCGAAGTCGGCGAAGCACCGCCTGAAAACCGGGTTCAAGCACTACCTCAGAGGCAGAGTGCAATTTACAATCCTTTGATTGCAGATGTTCGTGTATCCAGAAGCAGGTTAGAAATCAATAAACTCGATCATTCTTATCTTGGATTCAAAAAAACTTGGTAACCAATTGAATCTTCATGACTGACAAGAGGGTATTCTACAATCTCCCCACTGTTTAAACCAAATTGACCACAGCCTGATAATCTACAAGACGCACTGCTTGTACCCAGAGGTATCATCTTTGATACCGTTTCCAAGCTGTTTGATTGGTGCTTTCTTTGGTTCTCTTCACGTCTCAAAACAACCTTTGGTTCCTCAGTAGTCTCTACTGGAATTGACTTTGATTCAAGTACTGACTTAGTTATCGCTATTCCTACTCACCATAAAATTTCTCTTAATAAACCAGGTTTCAAACTGGTCGTCCATCCACTCGATCCAAAATCAAGGGTCAAGCATCTTCACCTCCGTTTGCGCTTGCGGAACAATAATGAAAACCAATCCGCTAGGCCACCTATCATTAGAGTTAAACCTCCCTTTTCTTTCTTTCTTGATCATGTTGTTTTCACTTTCATGCATGATTTTCATGCGTGATTTTCGTGCCAGATTTGCGTGTATCAGTTGATCTCATTGATTTTCCCATTCTTCACCCTTTCTACCGGTTTACTTACAAATTCCCGGCTCTATGTATTCTTGAATAAAGGCAATCTATCCCCGTGATGGCGAACGACATGAAACTGGTGAGAGAACTTCAGTTCACGAAACACGAGCAAATTCGATTGGCGTTCATCTGGGTCTAGACCAAGTGTGTGCTTCTTGCCATGTCTTTCATTCAAGTGTTCCTCTGACGCAGACACTTACTGGACTTATGAGCTGAATGACTGGACTGAATATATGATATTGCCCTGTGACTCTGGAACTAATTGAGCTATATTCAACCAGTATGGCGCAGCGACACTCAGTCAAACTCGATCTGTTGCACTTGATAGTTACACCGTAGCCTGCGTGGAAACTTCTGGAGTCTGTACAAGTTGTCTTGATCTCACCATGGATGAAGACACCTCCTCAAAATCAGGTGTAGGGTAAGTACAGGAAGAAGTTCATACGGAATAGCAGGTATTTCTACTTGGAGCTAACATATGAACCACCATGAATGCACGCATAACACATTGAACTATATAATTAGTCGGTCTGTGTGCTTTACTGCTCTACTTGAGCTTGGGAGTACAGAGGATAAGTCTTTCGAAGCTACAATGACGCTCACGTCAAAATCCCGACGGGAGTTGCCTTACAAACTTTGGGCTAGCCCAACGTGTGTATAAATCACTGTTCTATTTTGAAGTCCAACATGATCTTTGTCAGAGTTGACCTTCATTTATTTCTCTGACAGCAAACATGAGCTAATTTATGATGGAGTAAGAGAACTAGGTTGCTTAGAATTTCACCTGTAAGCATTCCTAAACAATTTTTCTTTGAAAAAGAAACTATAAAACACAGCTGATTAAGATGATCCTACTACCAAAAAGTTCAAGCCTCCCCGCTAATGACAAAATTGTGCCCGTATATGATCAACGCATATTGCTTTCCTCTATTTTCTGCGCAATAATTGTGTGCTGTGGTTTAATTGTTCCTTACATCAAAACCTCCTGAGCAAGACACCTTCCTTTTTTGGTGATAAAGGTCTTGTAAGAATTGATTTTATAAATGAATCTTCTTGAGTAGCAGAATGTCAATATTCATGATATCCGTTTCCTTTCAATATCATGGTCTACAAGTTTTTGACAAAAAACACTATAATCAATCTCATTGTCTAAAATTTCTGATGAAGATCAAAGAAGTTCTCTCAGGCCTAGCCAAGCACCGGTTTATTGTTGCAACATCGACCCCCTTGTTCTCTGTAATAATGGAGAAGTCTTTACTTTTTGGAAGTAGTATTATAAAAAAGCTCAATAGAAGTAACAACTAAAAAACATAACATCAGTAACATAGTTGACAACATTGAGAGGAAAAAGCAAATACCTAATGATTGAAATAAAAAGGAAACAAGCCTCTACTCGACAACACACTACGCGACGCCTTTACACAATAGGATTATCACAACGTGCTAGCCTGCCCACAAGCTAGTACTAGCTCCTCCTGAGAGTGATAAGATACCAACAATTGATAGTTATCAATCTGTAGAAACTGAACGTTTTACCAAAGAAAATGATTTGAATTGATTTGCATTGAGGATTGCTGATGGGTATTTTGAGTGAAAGCGAAAATGAGAATGAGAATGATTGTTCTGAGTTTGATCTTCGGACTACACCATGGGCCCGCTTGAGGCAGATTGCGCCCGACAAGCGGACGAGGTGCCGCAACACGCCGCAGCAAATTGCGGCACCTCGCAGCATCCCCGCTCCGACAGATGGGTTGGATCGGATTTTCCCTTACTGCCGTCTGCCAGGTGACACGACAGGGCAATGAGGGGACGGCAGGAGCTAAAAACTCATCTCAGACGAGGCAGCCCCCCCAATCCCCTTTGTCAAACCCCAGTCACGGATTCAACTTTGATGGCCACATCCGCGCCCGGTCGATTCTGGACGTCAGCCGCATTCCACACCACTGCACCTGATTTTTTGACATGGCCACCCCGTTGGCCAACGCTCATGATGAGGCAGCGTCAATCACCACAATCCACAAAGCCCCCACCAATCAGCACCTTGATCCACACCTATTGCCTTTGAATGTGAGTCAGCTCCCTCCCCTGAATGGTTCAGGTTGCCAAAGAAAAACCTAACATGACTTTGCCAGGTGGATCTCTGCGAGTTCAGGACCGTTGACATGGTGGAGGAAATGTTCCAATCGGGTTGGGAGGAACGTGCGGAAAAGAGCCGCCGCTTGTTCGAATGGAACGATGACTGCATCGTTGACTTGATCCGTTTCATTGGACGCTTATACAACACCCACTTGGATTTGATCCTTCACACAGATGCCTCCTCTTTGGAATCTGCTTACACAGAGAGGTATGAGTTGCTCCGCAGGGAATACACACATTGGTATTATGTTCGGCTCAATGGGATGCTCACTGAGTATACCCAGTTGATCAAAGCTTGGGTGGTGAGGTTCTCTTTTGATTTGTTCAGTGGCAGTGCAGATTCACCACCAAGAAAAACTGACTAACAATGGCGTTGATATTCTAGATCATCCAAAAGGATTTCCAGACTGCTGAAAACAATGTACAAGACGACATGATTACTCGCCTGGCACGAGGGATGGACTCCACCGTATGTGCTTCTTATTGGCTATTGGATTGATTGGAGTCCATACAACTGATTCAGCGTGTTTGTTGGGGGGTCAACCACAAAGATATTCTTTTTGTTAAAGAATGCCATGGATGATCATCGCGAGATCCACTTGTTTCCCTTGGTGACGGCACTGGGGACCACACACCCGTCCAAACGACTGGCAAGAGGCATCTTTTTCCTGTTAGAGGCAACACGGGCCGAGTACAACGCGCGCAAACAAGTTTCAGGCCCTAATTGCCTTCACAAATGGCAGGCATTAATGAGCCACAAAATGCTCGAAGAGGTGCGCTATGATCAGTTGTTCAGGGAACAAGAAACGAGACACAGGGCGCTTGTGGAAGACATCGAGTCTAAAATTGAAGAGCTCAATGGAGAGATATTTGACACCAAAGAAGAAGGACGGACCCACCAACATTATATGCGTAAGATCAGCAAGTTACTATATGCCCCCGCGTCTGCAGCCTCAAATTCTTCCTCTTAGTTAAAAAGGGGTTTTCCCCAATGGCATTGCACCCGCCGCCCCGCCCCCTTCAAAGATATCCCCTCCGTCCCCCCCCCCCTTCAAATATAACCCCACCGCCCACCCGCTTCCAAAATAACCCCGCTATTGATGTTGTGCGCGGTAATCTGCACCATGCATAATGCATAATCCTGAGACCTAACCCTAGATTGTAATTGCCTCACTTATACTTGTTTCAACCAGAAGATTGAAGACCAGGATCAAACACCAACCGCTACGTTCAGGACCATTGTCAAGGACTGGAACGAAGCCAATCCGTTAACTCCCCAAGCTCAAGATCACAGGTAAACATACATATCAACCCAACCTCACAAACCCGTATTGATCATTCAATACTACTCAACATTAGATTTGTGAAGGAAACTTCAGGTTCAGGAGGAGTCAGGATAAAAAAAATCATCAAGTCTATCACTGCGAGTTACTTGTCCTCTCAGCTTTTTCACTTGTTGTTTCTTTTCATCTCAACTTCACTCATTAACACTGTTGTTTCACTTCTTTCATCTAGTGTGTGTTTGTGTAGTTCATTTGTGTCTAGTGTATTGTGTTGTCGTCTGCGTGTTGCTATCATTCATAGGTTTACCTTTTAGTATTGTGCTTACTCAGTTATTGGTTGGTCTGTTGTGTGTTTTGGTCTCTGATGGGGTCATATCTTTGGTTTTCATTTGTTATTTCTGTTTCTACAGTCTACTACTACTGGCGAAATAAATTATCTACAACAAAGAGTTTCCAACCATCATCACAGTTGACTTGGCAAACACATATGGGTTTGTTAGCTAGTGGCATGTGCTAGATTACCATGTACTGTTCCTTTCTTTTCTGTATTTCCTTGATTACAGCCGTTCTCACAAAGGTTGTCCAGCTTATTTGGATTTACCAGCTCAAAAAAAGGCTGGATTTGCCAAAAAACTCAGTAAATTTTGCAGATTCTATCTTCAGAATTAACCTTTCCCTGCCAAACTGTGTGTAATTCAGCTGCAGGGTTAAGTTTGGCTCAGTTTTTTTAGAAAATCCAACCTTTTTTTGGCCTGTGGATCCAGCCGACACGACAATCTTTATGAGAACGGCTGTAATTTATAAAGTTGTTATTCAAACACAACCAGCTGATAAAGCATGCTGAAGAGGGTGGGACCACAATCTGCAACCCACGCCAGCCAGATGTGCCGCCCCTGGCCGCCCCAGAGCACTGTGGGCGGAATGGGAACAATGTAATCCATGAACTGGCCATGAGGGAGCACACCCAGAATAACTGTGGACGCCATTGCCAAAGATTTATTTCTTTGATGGCCTTGCAATGGGCAATTTTTTATGGTCATTGTTCAGAAACCCAGGCAGACCTCACCTGACCTGAGCGGTTGACCCGTGGGCAATGATACCCGCTGTCAGCTCCCTGCTAGTACAGACATAGCAGAGAGCCAACAAGGGAACGCAGACGCATCCCTGAGGGCAAACAAGTAGACGCGCGGCTATGCCACGCAAGTCATCCCCAACTCCCAGCCGCGCAAACAGCGGCAGGGAAGTTGGAAGAAGAAAGGGGAATCCCCTTCCAGTTAAAAAACTGGACCTATCTCCGGAGAAGAGGATCCCCCAGACTTATAGAAAATCACGCCCAACCAAATTACTGCTATCCACTTCCTGGATAGCTTGTGATTGGGGCTTTTATCTTTAGTCCACCTTCCAGTAGTCCTTTTCATTCATCCATCCATCTTCAGCTCCCCTTTGACTTGACCAGCCTACATCCCTCCTAGCCTTCCTCTTACCTTTCCCCGGTTTCCCTTCAGAGCGGCCCCTTGGACTCTCCAGGTAGGCCGTCTCCGCTCATTTCCTCCTTTCTCATTCCACCTGGGTCTTTGACCCCGTAGGCCTAGTTACCTACCAGCCCCTCCCAGTGCGAGGCGCGGCTAGCCCAGGCAAGTGTACCCTGTGAGCTTTGAGTAGCTGAACGCTCTCCCAAGGACTTCTGTCCCGTTCGCCGCCGTTTCTGCCGTCAGCAAGACAGGTGTTTTCATTCAGGACCCGTCACTGAAGAGACGCGCCCTGACACCCGCAGCCTTGCGGCAACGGTTCAACTCTGAACTGGCAACTGGCAGGGTATTGCCTTTCAATCACCCTCTTAACAATTGACAAGCAATGAGGCAATATCCCAAGGGTTGGGATATGCCCGTCCAACCCAAAGCGGGTCTATATCTTCTGCGTAGAGAGCAGCGGACAGGGTATATGAGCCCCAGAGGTTCTGCTCGTATGCAGATTTATACCCACCCATCCCAACAAGTTCCTTCCTTGATTGACATCCTCACCTCGTGAGGAGACGCATCTTTCACCCCTGATCCCTCTGATATCTAAATCATGCCAGCCATCAGCTCCCCATTTGCCACGGCTCAGGTTGCTCCCTCCCCCACCAGGGAGGAGCGCACCATTCATGACCACATAACCGCAAATCCAGAGCAACCCAATCGCACCATCACTGGACCCAATGGGGCCCATCATGAGACGGACAATACGCAAGGAATGGATGAGTCACATCTCATGGCCTCAAACTTCCTCTTGGCACGCCTGATAACAGCAGTCTGCCGCGCAGTTTTGACAGCTGTCCACGCCAACTCCACCAATGTGTCTGCGGCGCCGGCAGTCAATATGCCCACGCAAGCAAGTTTCACCATTAACCATCCCCATAAGCCAGCATCTGCCAGTCAGCTATCTGTAAATGTTGGACTCACTGCTGACTGAAAAGCCCAGCTGTCCTTTCAAGTCCCGCGCAAATTTTGCACTGGGCCTCTTTGACCGCACATACGATTGCGAATACTTGGACAAAATGGACGCTGCCCAAGCTTATTACCAGTTGTACCTCAACTAGTACGTTCGCCGAGTGGCCAATCCTGCCAGCTTGCTCCACAAGGACGGCATATGCCCAGTTTGCTCCGGAGACCCCACACTTCCCAAACGTGAATTGTAGGCTCAAAAGCAAGCTCATGATTTTCCCTTCACTCATATCATTCATGTCTGCCCTTGTAACCCCATGATGCCCATGTCTGGGAATGTCACCCTTTTACTTTACATGCATGCAATCCGTCTGTGGCTTGTCAAACCTCAATGTTTTCTCATACAAGAATGTTTTGGCAAGAGTTGCATGAGACTGAGGATGAATAATGTCATTGGTCATTGATAATGTCATTGAAAGGGAGATTTCTGGGCTGTTCATGGCATGTAAAAACTACAGACTCTTTCATTGGGATGATCTCCAGCAATGAGCACAGGTGTCAGGGAAAAAAAAATCAATCTTAATAGGAGTGTCCAAGGCTCACCATGTCCATATCATGGTTACAATATCACTATAATAAATGGAATGGAAGAGATGAAAAATTGTCAAATGGACAACATTTCATTGTCTAGATGTGGAGGCCATGGCAGATGCAGTGTGCGATGATAGAGAAGTGGCTGCATGTGGGGTCTTGGTACCCCAATTGATCATGCCTTGTTGGATGCCACTCTTCCATTCATTGGTGGTGACACCAGGGTGAGTCACTGATGCTATTTTGCGTTGCCAAAACTGTGATGAAACGGCGGCCAAATTTAATATGTATGTGTTATCATCTTTGTGGTCAATGAATCTTTGGCTTGGGGAACCTTCTTGAACAGCAAGCTGCTGAGGGGTCTTCTTGATGGGCACACAGTTGGCTGAAAAGCAATCATGTTGCACATTGAAGCAAGCAACAACTTCCTGTCACGTGTGATGTCCAGAGAATCATTGTTAAGCATTTGACTGAAACATGGCACATAATGGTGGTCAATCGACGGGCTTACTGAGGCATTACACAAAGCCTTGCGGTTCTCATTGTGTAATATGTGCATCTTGTAGTATGAATGAATGTTCCCCATTTTGAAACCAGTAAATTTGAGGAAAAGGCTGGATCTTTGGGGAGATGTGGCCTTCCAAATAGATTCCACGCGGCCAATGAGACAGGCTTCCGGGTTGTCTTATGTAACTAACTGTAAATGAGGCATCAGACATGAGGCATATTATCCCAAAGGTTCCTAGATAAAACACCACACCAAACTTACCAGAACAAAGAAGCCCTTTTTGCAAACTTTCTTGGAACTGATGCGCAGCTGATGAATTTGTTTGATTGTGGAGCCAGAAAACCTTTCAATCAAGTATTGTGGAGTTGGTTCTTTTTCATCTGCAGGGAGGCGGGAACTCATCTCTATTGGATAATAATTATCTTCTTGAAGAATATGAGCATCATACCCCATGGACTTTTGAATCATATGGTTCTCTTTGAAAAGGTTGGTGACATTGGGTTGGGCATGGAAAGTTTGGCCGGATTGGTGGTTGATCAGCTGAGCTCCAGATAATATCAGCTGGATGCTTTGAAAGTTGACAAAGCTGATGGCAATGTCCCGGCCGGGGTGGTTTTGATTTGAGTGAACAGATGCCAAACGCATAATCCTGTTGAAGCTTTCAAATTTCTCGGTGGCAAACAAACTTGGTGGACCAAAACGTGCAATGGACTCGGGTAAATGGAGCAACATATGCCACTTTGGTTTGTTGACCCATCTGGCTAAATTCTTGATTGTATGGTAGAGAAAACTATCAACGTACTTGAGGACATCTTCCAAGTAGCGTGCCATGTCTTCAATGTGTGTGGTGAAGACATATGTTGATAAGTCACATAGAGCATGCCAGTGATCCCTCTGAGATTCTGTCATAAACTTAAAAAAGACAAAGGGGGCCACCTGGACAACCATCTTGAAATCCTTACCAACAAGGCTTTTGAAGTGACTGATTATGTAGTTGGGATTGATGGTTGGAATCTGGAATGTTCAAGCCATTGAGGTTGACTGCTGCCCACCAATGACACATTTCATCCAGTTTTTTGGTGGTAAGAGATTGCATAAAGTCTCTCATCATGTATTTGATGACGCCCAGAGAGAAGACATGTAGAATTTCCACGGGAGTATCTTGACAACCATCGAATCCTCTATAATATAAAGCAGTGGCTCAGCTTCTGGGAAATTACGCAATGACAGATTTTTGCAATTAAGGTCTCATTTCATACCTTTGAGTCTCAAAAACGGGTTGAAAAGCTTCTCTTTAGTATTAGGATTCTTCTCGAGTGTGTCAATTTCTTTCTTCCAATCTGCTTGCTCTGGGCCATGGAGATTTTCCACAAGTTGATGGTTGATGCAATTGCAAATGCCATGTTCTGCAGTGCTGGTGTTGAATTGGGTGGAACTTTGTTCCTTGCCAATAATCCACAAAAGTTTGGATTTGGATTGGATGGAATGCCACTCCTGTGGGACCAGAGGTACCTTCCAACCAAAAAATTTGGGTTCAAACAATTAGACTTGGGAAAGAAGACAAAATGCAACTAAACATTGAATATAGCAAAATATATACCCGTGCGCCCTGAGCATTGCGGCCTAAGAACCTGTTAACATATGAAGATGTCTTCCGATCTTTGGTATTGGCTGCCTTCAAAGTGCACATATGGCATGCATGCAGAGCCATTGTAAAACCCCCTCCTCCGTTGGGGTTTCACAAAGTAACACAGACTGATTACATGAGCACATCTGGTGTATAGAGCTCCCATCCTCCCTCACCTAGACGGCAGAGATCTTCTCTCCTCCGTCTAGGTAAGTGTCCCCCTTCCCTTCCTTTCCTAGATTTCATTCTTCAGATTCTCTTTCCTTTTATCTTGTTCATGATCACTTGTACTTACAGAGAGATCTTCTCTCCTCCATCTAGTGCATGCAATAACATCCCCACTCAGGTTCTTGAAACGTCAGGCTTTAGCCTTTGTCCTTCCCGTCCCCTGTGAGAGGTTCAGTGAAGGGACTCAACCCTTACAGCCACCCCAGGAACAGGGGTGCTGGTAATTTCAGCATCCATTGGGGAGTCACCTTGGAAGCACAACACCACACTTATCACAAGAACATTTTGTTTCAACCCCAAGTCATAAGTCACAACCCCCTCAGTGGCCATTTCACTACATATCAGAGCCACAGCACAAAGATGCATCAGTGAAAGATCAATCCCCAGTTGGTACATTCTCAGGCTTACTTCATCTGATCAACAATTTGGTCTGCAAGCTCAAGGGCTCCTGCAGTGTTTGATGTGCACAGGAAATGACAATTGTACTCCATGTTTGAAACTCTTGGAGGCAATCCAGAGAGTGTAAAGTAATAAACCATTTGCTTGTTGAACTGCTTGGAGACATTTCCTGATGTGTCATCTGCGTATAAGTTTATGGTCACATGGCGGATGATCATTCCATTGGCCTTGGTTCTCCATGGGTCTGGTAATGGAAATACTTTGGTCAAATGGCCTTTCTCTATATCCAGATGACATCAGTTTCTGCTGCTCTCTGAAATCCTAAGAAATTAACATTAGAACTAACCAAGTAATTCATAGCTGCAGGCCTGGGCCAGGTTCCCAATTTGGTTGAGATTGATTTCCAAATAATTTGTCAGCCTCTGTGATGCCAAGGGCTAGTACCTTTTAGCTACACAAGGTGATAAGGGTTCAAAATAAGGGTATAGTGGGGTAATTTCACGTAGAAAAGTAGTAAAGAAGAGATGAAAAGAATATAATTCTTTTTTATAGAGGGGCCTGCTGGCGCAGGGGTGTTTGTAGGTGCCCTCTAAATCAGAGATCTGCTAAGCAGGGTGGTATCTGATTAAGCAAACAATGGGTTTCTGCGTAACAGAAGGTGGTACCAAAGTGCTTTTCCAATTAAGGAACCAGAATGGGGACAGAATGATGAAAGAAGTACTCACTATTGATTCTTTCAAGCCAAAAAGCCACGTAGGGGGGTTAAGTAGAGCTGCTGGGTAGACTGAAGGGTTTCTGCGTAGGAGCTGGACACGTAGGATGGTTGATTTAAAGAGAACACCACGGATAAAACAGGCAAAACAGGGCAGAGTAACTAAAATAAGGACAGGACACGGCGTAACTGATTGACTGTAATAATAATTGATGATGGGGAACAACTTTTGGCGTGGAAAGAGGGCTCTATATATACTAATTTCACTCATAGTGGAGGACCTTTCTGCCTGTGTGTGTGTAGTAACTGGTTTTCAGCGCAATGTGGCCAATTTGGGAGATTGGCACTAACAAGGCTCATCCCAATGACTTCTGCGTCACAAGTGCTTTCCATGACTTTAATAAATTATTTAGTCATTGTAAGTAAGGTACATAGCAACACTGACGTGTGAATGTATCTGAAATGGGCCACAAATGACGCAAATGGGCCACAAATGGCTAACAATCTTTAAAGGCCACGCTGGCTATGTTAACCTTATGTATTCAAGGTTTTTATTAATGAAACCTTGTAAATAAACCACGTAGAATCTACTTTTACCCTAGTTACACTTGTGCATATGTGGTAACTAGGGGATTAGCTATTTCCACGCATTTGGCCAATTTCCAATTGGATTATATAATCCACGCGCGGGGTTGGAGGTTTAAACCCCAATTGGGCCTAACTCCCAAACTATACACAACACTTCAATTATAAGTCCATAATTGGTCATTTCACACATAGTATGCATATATAACAATTACATACGTGTGTAATGTCCGCGTGACATATGTTTGTGGCCAATTCTTACGGGTAATTGGTTCAAGGTGAAGGAGTAGGAATTTAGGGGTACTTTCAGTGGGGGGCCCTACATTAATTTGTATGAGGATTCAGAATATGACATAATATTCTAAGTTATCCTCAAGGTTTAGAAGTTATTTAGAATTTTTTTGTAAAAAGTAGTTGTTATTTTAATTTATTACTTATTTTTATGGTGCCAGGACTTTGCTAAGCTCATTGGATAAAAATAAGTAAACTGAGTTTTTGGTGCATTATTAATCATATAAGTGGGTCTTAATACTGTAGTAATAATGTCTCTTTTTATGTTACTTTTGTCAGGTTGGCTCTGTCATAGTAGCAAGCTGACATAATTCAAAGAGAAGTCTCTAAAATCCACACTTCTCAGATCATTGGAGGAGAAGGCCATGTTGGAGGGGATGGAGATTTAGATTTTGTTGCCTGCCCCACTCTGAACGTGTATGTCTGCTTTGACACATCAAGCCTTCAGAAGATTGTCCTCCATGAAGAAGTATAGTGGGACCACAATATGCCTGCTCTTGAGCTGCACAGGTTCAAATATATACCAGTGCTTGTTGTTGCAATTGACCATCTGAACTCGGAGATTTGGGCTTGGGTCCTCACACCACTTGAAACTTTGAGACATCTTGAACACATTCTTCCCACCTGTGAAAACCGGGTAGAAGTCCAGATGAGCATGCACAAATGGGTTGGCTAGTTCCTGTGGGAATCATTATATCTCAATGAATACTGCACTTTGCCAATGGTTTTTTTGGTTTGATGTTCCAAAGTGTTGGCAAACCCATGAAGTGGGATCTGGACTCACATGACTGATCATTTGCTTGATGTTAATGACATAACATTTGTTGTGTAAGACACTCTCTCTGAAGTCAATATCTGACTTCAATAACCTGCAAATGCAGAGGCGACCAGCACATAATCCATTCCAGTGTGGTAAATCTACATTTACCACTGACAGGAACATACACAGTTGGGCATACTCCACACGAGACATGACATGCCGCATATATCCAATGATCAGGTATCCTAAGAGATGCTGTTGAATCATATGTTGGAATGAAAAATGCCAAATAAGTGATCATATGGACTATTTTCCATTGGGGCTCATTGGGCATGATCCAAAAAATTGTATTGAGCTGACCTCTTGTGTTTTGAAAGGGAACTACTGGGCATTTGTAGGTCTTTCCAATGGGAGATCTTGACCTCCCACATCTAGAGCATTGTTGTTGATGTTTTCATGTGTTTCAAAAAGGAAAGTGTCCCAATCAATTCCACCCACGTCCTCTTGTTCTTCTTCATTTTCAGGATCAAAGAGGGTCCATCTGGCCTGAAAAGCCACGGTCAGAAAATCCTCTTGATCTGATCCATCTTCTGAGCCCTCTGGATTGTCCACTCCGTGGGTGACAAAAGCCAGGGAGTCCAACACCATTGGGGCTATATTGAATCCCAAGCCTCCTTGATGTCCTTGCGCCAATGTCTGCAGAAGTGAAGCCTGCGCGTGGACATTTTGATTATGGGCAATGGACTGTAAATGGCCCAGGTAATCTGTGGTGGCCCTTGTTTTGCATGTGAGGCAGAAGTACAATATTTGGCCAAAACCATCATCCCTTAATTCAAAACCTGGCCAACATAATATAATTAGGGTTCTGCATGTCCTTCAAAAGTGTCAAAGAGTTTTTATTGAACTTCTGGAGTGTTCATTTTGTCTGACTGGGTGGATGGCGTGCACGCAAGAATGGGGGGCACGGCACAGGCCCCGGGCAATAAAGGTGTTACTGGCTTGGAAGTCTTTGCGTGAATGTGCAATGTGGTATGTTCTGGTTGAACTACCGGATGAGAGTTGACTCTGCGCAAGCCAGGGCGTGGAACTGGGCTTTGGGTGAGTAATCCCCAATGTTAAACACTCGTCCCTGTGTGGGGGATTTATTGTTTGGGGGGGGGGTGGTACTTCAGACAAACTTGCCAAAGTCTGGGCCCTTTTATGCCCCATCCTTACGATTGCTTTTGTCTCAGATGGGATATTCCCTGTGGTTCACCAGAAGTTGACGCTCTCTTAAGATGCCAGTTGAACTCGGTGAGTCATTGTTCCCCTCCTTCATTTTCCTTCTTCATTATTTCCCGTGACAACTGCCCCTGCCCAATCGTTCCCCTTCCTTGCCATTTGCTTATTCATTGACGGGCCTTAGAATTGAGGTGTTCCCTTAATATTGTGATTCATTTGTATCTTCCTTGTCTGACGTGGTTTGTGCGGATTTCTCTCAATGGGTTCCCGCCTTTATCAGTTGCCATCTCACCTGAAGTTGAATATTCCTGTCTTTGTTGCCTAGCTTTGGATTAAATCTCTGCACGACCAAATGGCTGGTATGCTATGTTGTTCATCAGGCCACCGTTGCCATAGCCTGGCTAAGTTTTCATATGCTTGCTCTTTTAGAAACTTCCCATTTGCATCCGGACTTCTGCCCTCTGCAATCCGCCCCCGCCATTGGAGGCATGCTGCCG
Source organism: Puccinia coronata f. sp. avenae (assembly GCA_002873125.1). Lineage (NCBI taxonomy): Eukaryota > Fungi > Basidiomycota > Pucciniomycetes > Pucciniales > Pucciniaceae > Puccinia > Puccinia coronata. Next base: position 183,735 of record PGCI01000085.1, on the reverse strand, counting down.
GATGCCAAATTTGGTGATGCCTTAGGCGCGCCTCCTTTAGCAGATCACCTGGCACCCCACGACAGTGACCACGACTCTGAACTCCCCAATGACCCCATTGGGGACTTTGCCCGTGCTACCACGCCTCCCAGCAGTCAACCTGAGAATGTTGCTACCGAGCTGCAAGCCCTCCTCCACTCAGGCAAGTCCACCGCCAAGTTTAAATGCCATAAGTCCCTTTTCTCTTTTCATTACGGGTTTGGAATGGTCCTGAACCCCATGGCCAGCAGATGAACGGCCGCAATCAATGGAACGTGACCGTGGTCATGTTCATAGATGTAAGCTGTCAACTTCACCGTCTAGTCGGTGCCCTTGAAGCAGGCAAGGCCTCTGCAATGCCCGCGGAATTTAATTATTCCAGCCGGTTCAAGGTTGGTTTTGCCCTCCCCTCCTGTTTCTGCATTCAAAAATCAAGGGACTGACCGTCTTTCCGCCAGACTTTCTGCCACTTCAAGATCCGCAAGATCCTCACCACCAGCAATGTGGACTCCTATACAACCAATTCCACCCTTGAAGGCATGCTGATCTCTCGCACCCCTTTGGTCTTACTTCAGGTAAGTCACCCAGGTCTCCCTGTCTCTCATGTCACTCTCTGGATTGCGTGTTTGCATTGAATCCATCCTGCTCTGGCCCCATCATTGCAGCCCCACATTGACTCTCAAGATCCCCAGTGGATGCGCAACTACTTACCCCCCGGTTACCCCGATCTGACCACTGCCCAAGTGTCCTTGCTTGGCCAAATGCGGCTTTTACTCAAGTACAACCAAGGCCTTGTGCGCAACTATGTAAGTGCCACCATTTCCCCATCCTACTGGATTGTCACCGTACTTACTTCCTCTTCTAACAGCTCCTCACCAACATTAAGGAGCTCAATTGCCGCCCCATTACCGGCCCAGTGCCTACCATGGATGACTTGATTGTCCTCGTAAGTCATCCTCACGTGTTCCTGCCATATGTATTTACTGACCCATTGTCTCTCAGATTGACCACGGTGTGGGCTCACCAACCCTCCGCTCTGTGCCGTCCATCCGCCTAGCCTATGGTGGCACCGGCAGAGTGCGCATTGCCTATTTGCGACTCAGCATTGCTGAGCAGATCTTTCATCCCGACCGCCTGAGTTCACTGACCACATGGGAGATCATTGACCGACGCTTACAATACGTCAAGACCCAATCCCAAGGGTTTCAGTTTGCGTCAGTCCCAGTCCCTTTCCCTTTCCCCGCGGTGCTCTGATTCCTACCTCCCAGAGATAAGTTGAACCAGCCCCACACTACTCTCCCAGCTATTCTCAAGTGGTCCTTGAAAAAGATGTGACTGCTTTTGATGGCGCCCATCAAATTGAACAGATTGATCAAGCTCTCCTCCACTTACCCACCAATGCGGAAGTTGTTGCTTACATGGATCAATCACCCGACGCCCCCCAAGGTGCCTCACTCGTCTCCAAACCTTTTTCTAATGTTCCTTTTTCCAGTTGGCATAGATCGACCAAACAGAATTCCCAATGATACCCGCAAACTCACCTTTTGTTTTGGCTACCCCATTTTTGCTGCTTTCCTCTCCTTGAATATCCAACCAATGTGCCCATGTGTTCAACTGAATTTCTCTTACCTGCTCTTCTAAAGTTCTACCCACCCTAAATTGTCCCCTCTGCCATATCAATTCAGTTTGCCTCCCCCGTGTAGCTTACCCTCAATACCCATTATGGCCCCCAAAATCCTCCGAAAGGAGCAAAAGTAATCCATTGTCTGAAAACCATGTTTTTCCAATTCAATATTCCAACATTGAAATCCATTGCCATTTCATTGTATTCAGTTGAGATAAGTTAAATGTCAGTTAAGACACCGGATTACAGTAAGATGAGACGAGGTTAAGTTGCGTCAAGTTAATAAAAATGGACGTCTCTCCAACATGCCACATCACACCATGAATACCAACTGTTTGGCGGCGGAGGCGCGTTGCCGCGTGTTTGCCAATTTGAGGACACCAGTTTTGACGGCGAATTGCCCGCAGGAACGCCAACGGTCAAAGTGTTGACTGTTAACCGCGGGCCAAAACGCAGACGGTCAACGCGGTCAACGCGTGGTCAGTGTGGGGACTGCAAGCGCCTGCAGGGGTCAGGGAGGTCGTCCCGCCGCACTGGCGGGCCGTCCCAGCATCGGCGAACGCGGGCCCTGGTGTACATACTTCATTGACGCATGACAAATCAATCATGTGCCGGGTTTTTTGGGTTCGGGGGACCAAATCCAACACTCCTCCTAAACACGCACATTGATTAAATGTAACTGTTTGAACGCTGCCGCTAGTTTGATCTTCCCAAGGGGCTTGTTCAATATATCAGCTATCATATCAAGTGTTGATACTTGTTCAATCTCCATCACCTTCATTGAAACAAGTTGCCAAAGATATTGAAATCAAATTTTGATATTTTTGGTTTTTGGATTGAGCTGAGAATCTTTAGAAATGATTACTGCACCAGAATTGTCATTGTAGATAATTGGAATGTAAATTCTGATGTCTAGAAGCGTGATTAGATTGGACATCCATTGCAGTTGTTTTGCGCATTCGTTGATTTCTATAAACTCGGCTTTGGTGGTAGATTGAGCAACCACAGGTAAGCCTACCGCCCAAACACCGGCACCCGTGTGCAATACCCGGGTGCAGGCACCCGGGTTCTGTGAGAATCCAGAAAACTAAGATTGATTTGTCATCAGAGTCTGTTATGGCTATTTACAATGTAGTGATGAGAGAAACAAAGGGAAAGGAAGAAATGAAGCACAAGTGGTTGTGCTGAACTTACTTAAGACAGGCGCGACTTAGGTAGAGACAAGAATAGAGACCGGGTGGTTCAGGGTAAGGGAGAGGTGAAGAAACAAAGAAGGATTGCGTGATGCAATAGAAGAAAAGGGTAGCTCGAGGCTGATGAAAAAGGAATAAGAAGGGGGTGACGCTTGAAGCGACTGAAGATAAGAAAGGAGAAAACAAGCTACGGATACTCTAGGCACATAGACAGAGTTAAGGGGATAGTAGGGAGTTAGGCTCTTGGGTTGAAGGACAAGGCTTAAAGCAAAGAGATAGAGTTGGCAAGAGGTTGATAAGCTATCGCTGGAAAGTAAAGTTTAAAAGGGAGAAAAAAGTTGACAAGCCAGAGTCAGTGTGTTGCTCACGGCTCTTGTCTTTATACTCCTGTGAGTGGTGGCTAAGGGTCCTGCCCTTTTACTCACAAAAATGGAGATGGGCCTAAGTCGCATTGCCTGGTCCTGACCATCAAGTTGGTCAGGGCCCTAGGCGGTTCCTTGGCTATGGCTGTTGCTGCCTTGCGCGTTAAGTCCTAACTTGTCACCTGTAGGTGGTTGAAAGGGTGTACAGATACAGAGTCAGCTTCCACGTTGCTGTGGACTGACTTCATGTATGTATTTTATGGACTTACAGATTGAGCGCATGATTGTGTCAGCGTCATGCGGGGTGACAGAGTTTACACTCTGACAGGTTTATGTGGTCAAAATTGGAAAAAATGGATTGGGTGTCACCCGTGTGGATGACTCAGTGGTTATTTAAGCTGACAATAGCTAAAAAAGTGTGTAAGATGCATGTCAATTCTGCTGTGGTTAGGGTTCCCCGCTATTAGCATATGTAGATGTTATATGCCTATGTTGAGTTTTTTCTTTCTCTAAAAGACTCATCCCTGAGATGCCGGTGATTTCTCTTTTCCTCACTCTTCTTTGTTTGTCTCACCGTCATCTCAGGTAAAGTTCTCACTTCACACTCTTCCGCATTTCTCTTGTTTTATCTTCCTCATTGTTTTTTCCTTCATTGCTTCACTCTTATTATTTCATTGTTTACACTCTCACTCACCATGAAATACACTCTTCTTTGTTTGTCTCACCGTCATCTCAGGTGTAAGGCTAGCGCTTACAAATTCCATGCCGAGTGAAAAGGTGCTACACGGTTTGGCCAAAAAATGGAAAGTAAATAGATCAAGGAAGATAACAAAAGCAAAGTGGGGTTCTGGGTGCGGGAGAGGTCCCCCAAAAAGTTGGCAGGAACCCTCTGCACACACTGCTTGGATGATTATCCTTGGCTCAAAGACATCACTAAGCTCAATCTTGAATTACAATGTAGAATGATTCATCCAGAATCAAAAGGCTGGTCCTAAACATCAAATCTGAACTAAAATGCGAAGGTGTTTCGTCACCCGTGTGATTTACCTTGTTCAACCGAAGAACACGGGTTCGGATGGTCGGTATGACAAAAGTGGCCATCCAAACACACGGGTGGCAGGCCTAACCACAGGTTGTTTTTTAGTCGTCCAAGAGATAGGATTCCCATAGAAACAGATCACATATCCGGACATCGACTTCTTTGACACTAGAGACGTTCCGTAATCGGCATCAGCCCAGCCGTTTAATATGGCGCCCGGATCGCTTGATTTGGAGAACTCAACACCTATGTTGATCGAACCGACTAGATACCTGAGAACGTGTTTGATCATAGACCAATTTCTTGGTGGCGGGATCAAGACCCACGCAGAGCAGAAAATTTGCCAAGGTCATCTCGACTCTCGACTGTCATCTAACGTGGAGGATGCCATCAAGCAGCACCTACTCGCCTACACGGACAGTTGGACTCTATCAAAACAGGTGCACCCTTGAGGGTAAAAGTTGTGCATGTAAAACCAAAAGAGCCTTTCCCCAAAGTCGTGTCGCTTAAAGCTCAGTAATCAAGCTGCCCGGGTCCACCATTACAACTATTGCTTCTTTCCCCCACGCTGAAGATTCCCGGGTTGCTTTAAACAGATGGCTCTTGCGCTTCGAAAGAAAGTTTTCCATCTCTTGAAGCTTAGGATCCTAGCAATCCACGTCAACGGACAGCCCTTCCAAAAGGCAATACCGCTCCAAAAATCAGATTGAGCCAAATACTACAAGCTGGCAACAGTCAGTGTTGAGGACCGCACCAAAGCCCATTTTTGTTACCGTGACTCCAACAAATTTACGCCCTATTACGCCTGCATGTCAGTTGCTTCGGGTACTTGCAAATATCCATGTATTCCCTTCCGGGAATTTACATGGTTTCTTCAGTCTCAGAAAACAAATATTAATCCCCGTCCGCAAACCCTGCCGCTACCGGCCACCATGCTTCATCATGAGAGTGTACATTTTGAACTCTCACGACAGCGGCCTTGGCCGCCGTTAGACTCGCGCTAGCTCCTCTCAAGGCAGGGCAGTCACTTGCCGGGTACCATGCGGACGGACTTCGTCGGCCGAGGTGGGTAGATTAATCTACAAATCTGTGCCGAAAGTTGAAACATATCGAAACAACGCATCGAGAGAACCAGTGCTTGGCAGCCTCATAGCAATAATCAATATGAAGGCCTTAAGAGACTCCTCCCTCCCTAGCTTGTACATTCTCGACAGGAAGTAATGATTGATACTTAACATCACATTATGATTGCCTCTACATAAACAGCTGTTTCCACTATCTATTCCATTGCGCATTCCTGTTCCATAGTTTCCAAGCCTGAGTTCTGGCCTCACCGTACCAGCGTACACCGCCGTTTGAATCAAAAGTCTAGAGGGCGGCAAAGGATCCAATACATACTTAATCCCGGAAGTGGACACTGCGGACATGTCCTCCACGATCCCTTTTGTCGCTCACCCTATTCTAATGCTTACCGGTGTTGAACAACTCAGCCCACCCGGCCCCGACTCTAACTACTGGAGCTGGAGTTGGGTCATGAAGATCCAATTCCAGGCCACGAACGTGGCCTATGTCCTGGAATCCGACGATGCCAGACCTCGCGATAAACCAACGTTTACCCAAGACAACATAGCAATCTGTGCTATCTTGTCACGCACGATACATTCTGCCAATATTCGCTACGCGCGCCGATACGACAGCGATGCCCGAGGCATGTGGAGGACCCTTCAAGACGCCCACCAAAACGCTACCCCTGTTTCTTTCTCAGTCACTCCACCCAAATCCAACGCGTCAACCTCACTTTGCCCTGAATCCGGCGGGCCTCCGTGCTGCACTTTCTGCTCACTCGAAGGGCACTCCCTACCTCGATGCAGGAAATATGCCCGAATTTTCTCCAGCCACAGGACCTTAACGCCTGCCGAATCATGCAGACCCGACCAGCCTTCAACAAATCATCCCCAAAACCCCTCGCAAGCAAATTCAGGCTCGACTTCCGCTGTCCAGTTGGGAGATGGCTCACTTGATAAAAAGGAGGGCCCTCACTCCCCGGGTCTAGATGTTGAAGTCGCCAGAAACGCAGTGGCTTCGTTGACATCACGTATACAACTTACGAGGTCCGGTGACGCGAACTTGGATTCGGGCTGCTCTATTTCCATGACCCCCACCCCCGCGCTTGTTCACTCTCTCCGCGACGACCAGACCCGGGTCCGCCTCGCAGATGACTCTACTGTGAATGCCACTCAAAAGGGCATCATGCCTCTTCATCTAGCCCTCCCAACCTCAGTGGAAGCTCTGGTTGTGCCCACTTTACACGAGCCCCTCATCTCAATTGCTGCCTTGTGTGACAAAGGATTGACGGTGGTATTCAACAAGTCGGCCTGCGAGATCTACAGTGATGAGCTTCCCGATCTGGTTATCAGCGGGTCCCCCGTTGGAGGAGGATATCGAAAAGGGAACCTTTTCTATCTACCCTCGAGTTCAATCCCTGTAAGACCTCGTCCTCACCCCAAGTTTGGCTTTGAACCTCCCTGCAGACAATTCACATACTTATTCCCACATTTTTGTTTTGATGACTCCCTTTTCAGCTATCATCATTGTCTTCCCCACTCACATAGGCCTCAACCCATCAAGGAAACTGTCCTCCGGGAACTCAAGGTCCAACCATTGGTCATGAATGAAGTTTAATGTATAAAATCTTTTCACCTCTGTCCAATCAGAAATGCATTCAACTCTTAGGCCCCTTATCAAGCGACCAAACCTGCTGAACTCCCCTATTCTGATGTATGCTCCTTTGAGCAATTTTGCAAGAACAGGATTCCTCCTTCATCACATCTGTACACGACTCTCTGTATCTGCCTCCGTCTATGTATCCAATCAAATAAACAAATGATTCAATTTCTTGCTTTAAAATCATTCTAAAAATTATGAGATGTCCAGAGATGTCCGCTATGCATGCACCATCAAGATATCATCATAATTGTATTTGCATGACTGTTACATACAACTACTTAAATGGATGTAGGCAGCAATCATAAACATTTTTTGAGATTTTTTCAAGAAATTTTTTCAAACTGAAAAAGAATTCAAAAAAAGTTATGTAGAAAGATTTCAAAACAAATTCCAAAACACGTAGAAAAAAAATCTGCACTTATAAACCCATTGGGCCCGCAGGCCACAAGACCTGTATTCAGGTAAGTTGCACGCAATATCAGCTGAGTTCTTCCAGGGCCCTGACAGAGCTGGTGGCAAGAATGGGTATGACGTTCAGCGGCAAAAAAAGGCAGGATTTGCCAAAAAAACTCAGTAAATTTTGCAGATTTTATCTGTAAAATTAACCTTTCCTTGCTAAGTTATGTCTAATTCAGCTCCAAAGTTAAGTTCAGCTCAGTTTTTTTAGAAAATCCAACCATTTTTTGGCCTGTGGATCCAGCTGACACGACAACATTTACAGCCGTTCTCACAAAGGTTGTCCAGCTTATTCGGATTTACCAGCTCAAAAAAAGGCTGGATTTGCCAAAAAACTCAGTAAATTTTGCAGATTCTATCTGCAGAATTAACCTTTCCCTGCCAAACTGTGTGTAATTCAGCTGCAGGGTTAAGTTTGGCTCAGTTTTTTTAGAAAATCCAACCTTTTTTTGGCCTGTGGATCCAGCCGACACGACAATCTTTATGAGAACGGCTGTATGAGAACGGCTGTATGTCCTACATAGAAATGCAGCCGCCATGTAGATTCTCACTCTCATATCCATTCCTATCAATTGAGATTCATCTGGCCACGACTGATGAGAGCTTGTTCTGATATATGCACATGCTTGTAGACATATGTTTTCGTCTAGGCAAGTTTGAAAAGTTAAAGGACATCTTGTTGGCTTTGATATTTCAGGCTTTACTGCGCTGAGCCGACAAGTTCACAGGAAACCCGCGTACTATGTACAGCAGGGAACAAGCGAGTCAAGCAGAGACTCAACCTACGGCAACACAGGGATTTCCAAGGATTTCCAGCACCCTGACCAACGCTTCAAAGGGTGGCACTCCGGCTTCAATTGCTGTCCGTATTGTCTTTCTGTGATACTGTAGATTGAGTCAGTATAGCGATTGCACTTAATCCACGTTCCAGTCCATCCCCTTCTGTTTACCAAGTCACACGTTATGAGTATCTTGCCAGACGCTGCCCATGATCAAGGACAAATGTCGATGCTAGATGGGGAAAATCACCCGATTGACGCTGTTTCCCCAAGTAAGACACTACCAACATCAATTGATGGGACTCGCGCAGAGCCAGGTGTGAAGACCTTCGACTTTGAAGTTCGCGCGCCGTACCAAGCAAAGCCCCGTAAGTTTGCTCAACATATAGGTCATTCAACTCGGTGTTTTCGTTGTATACTGATTTCACCCGGGACCTCAAAATGAAGTTTATACTGCAGATCAACACGTAGAAGGGGTTGGATTTATTGAGCCATACACAAGTTGCTACCAATCCCGCTCAGCGTTGACACGGGCACCGCCGTCCATAGCTGCTCTCCTTCGTGGGACACCCACATTCCGACCGCGTGCCTTCCAGAGATCACAGTCCGTTGATGCGATTGAGGAATCTCCGGATCAGGGCATAAAACTGAAACGGTGGAATCGCCACAGGGTCTCCTTATCACCGGAGCTGCAAGCAGTGCTACAGAATAAGCGCCCCTGGCTATTCCCTCCTAACCCTAACTCTGATTTGACCGAGCTACCATCGAATCTCACCGAGCTACCATCGACCGTGATTCGTCCGACGGGTCCATCACCCCAATGCAGTGCCGACTGGTCCGCCCAGCCTCGGCAGCGGCTCAGGGTTCCTAGACGTGTGCCTGATTCTGATGTTTTAATTGGAAATATGATGGTAACAAGAAACAGGTTAGAATTCAATAAACTTGGTGATTCTTAGTCGGAACTCATTCGACTTTTCTTCCAACTAACTGTCACAGAATGATAATCACGAAAACACACTGTTTGTACCCAGAAATATCAACTTTGGTACCGTTTCCAAGCTGTTTGATAGGTACTTTTTTTGGTTCCCTTCACACCTCAGGCAAAACCTCTCCCTTAACTCTGATTCAAGTACTGGCTTCTTTACCTACTCACGAAAAAATGCTGGGAAGCGATCAGGTTTCCGACTAGTTGTCCATCCACTCGATCCAAAATCACGGGTAAAACACCTTCGCCTCCACTTGCACTTGCGGGGAAACGATAAAAACCAATCCGCTACGCCACCTATTATTAGAGTTAGGCCTTCCTTTTCTCATTTTATTTTAACATTCATGAGTTAATCTCATTGCATTCTCTAATCTCTACCCTTTCGATCGGTTCATTTTCGACTTCCCCGGTCTCTTCTTCGATGAAGGCTATCTATCCCCGTGATACTAAACTCCATGAAACTGGTGACAGAACTTCTGTTCGTAAAACGCAAGAAGATTCAATTGGCGTTCAGCTCGGTGTAGACCATGTGAGTGATTCTTGCGCTGTCCTTTGATAATTCAGGTGTTCCCCTGACGCCAAACTTAACTGCCTTACTAACTGAACAATTTGACTAAAAACCTATTTCGCTCTGAATCTGGATCTAAACGCGCTATACGTTAGTCTGGAACAGCGACACTCGATAAGACTCAATCAGTCGCATTTGACAGTTACACCGTACCTCATGCCTCGACTTCTGGCGTCTACACAAACGTTCTTAGCCTCACTATGGATGAAGATAGCTCCTCCAAATCTGGTATAGAGTAAGCGTACTTCTTTGTTTCTTTTCTTCTTTCAGTTATCCAGGCAAAACCCTACACATTATATTAGGCATTTCTCCTTGGAGCTCACATACGTTAACACCATGAATGCACGCATAACTCATCCAAATGTATAATTAGTCGGTCTTTGTGTTTTGCTGCGCTACTAGAGCTTGAAAATTCAGAGGATAAGTCTTTTGGAGCTACAATGACGATTGTACCAAAATCTCGAAGGGAACCGCCCGATAAACGTAGGACTGGCCAAATGTGTGTATGAACCAGTGTTCATGGTCCTAATTTGAACTTCAACTTCATCTTGGTGAAAATTGGAATTCATTTATTTGCTTCAACAGGACATGGGACTTAACGTATGACGGCATGACAGAACTGGGGCGTTTAGAACTTGACTCGTAAGTACTTATCATGCTTCAAAAAGAGATTGCACACCAAAGCTAATGAAGCAAAATGATTCCCCTATCAAAATCTTCAAACGTCCCTACAAGTGAAAAAAATGAAGCAACGGAAAACGGACAGAAAGTAAATTTCAAGTCGAACAAGCAACCAATAAGTTATTGGGTCATTTTGAATTGCTTCATTTTTTGTTCAATAATTTTGTGCTGTGATTTGCTTGTCTCTTTCATCAAAAAAATTCTGAGGAGCACGACTTGATGTACTCTAGTGGTGATACTATACACAAATCCCTATCAAGAATTGCTCTTTATCTACTGAATATGTTGTATGAGAGGGAAGAACAGGGCTCAATCACAATGTCCCTCCAGATTGATTGATAAAAAAAATGCAAATTGTTCAACGATTCCACCAATACAGATTTTTTCTACACTAAGTTCCAGTAATATGGCACAGAAATCTGTTTCAATGGCGGCTTTCATAATCACAACAGTAAGATAATACTGATTGTGATGAAAATAGAATGATGATGAATAACCAGGCAATTTTTCTTTGAGTATTGATGTATTGTGGATTGAAATAAAGCTCATCATTTTCTCAGCTCTTTTTCATTTTTATATTTTCCTGTCCATTGTTATTGCAAAATTGGTCTTGAGTGTTTTTGTGCAATTCAACATCACCATAATGTTGTGTCCTTGCCATCCTTCTGGCTGTAAGTCTGTCTGCCTGCCTCAGGGATGGATTATTCTTGTAAGACTGATGAAAACCAATTTGGCAATTTCCACATCACATCCTGAAAGGATATCACCGCATGGAAAACCACTCGCACTTTTCCCAGCTCAACACATCCGACCGAGCAAGTACGAATTGTCAGGGATTAAAAACGCAAACAGCTGTGCTCAACAACTATTTTTACTTTGCTGATAACAATGCAATTCTGGTGTCCCTCTGACCCAAACATTGACTTGTCGCCTTGGCTGAATAACCTGACTTGAAAAAAATCTCGCTCTAGAATTCTTTATATCTAATTATGCTGTTGCCTGTTTGTCTCAGGGATTGATTGTTCTTATAACAACTCAGACAGAGTTTGATGGGGCATGTTGATGGGAGTTGGTTTTTCCTACAGTAGTTGGGACACTGAGTCCAGACAGTTGTGTCAAGACTGATAAAAACCAATCGTCACATCACATCCTGAAAGGATAGGCACCTGTATGCTGGTTACGTATAATTTTGTGTTCCTCCGCATACCGCAGGGTAAAAGAGCACAGATTTCCCAGCAAATTATCACATCTCCTCCCACCCTGCCAAACGTTGATTTTGGAGTGGTCGAGAGTATTAGGACGGTTCACATTGGGATGTGTAACCATCACTACAAACATTTGTAATTTCACCTAAAGAAAAAACTACTTTTTGGGTTAAGCAAAATGTTAACTTTTTTCAAAAAAATGGCTCAGTAATAAAAATTGAGCAAAACTGAGCATGCTCAGCAAAATCCCCCAAAGTTGCCATAATGAATAAAAATCATTTCTGCTCAGTTTCTAAAAAAAAAAAAAAATTGCTGAGCATGCTCAGTAAAGCTTATTTTTCACTTCTGACCATTTTCTGTAAAATTGGGTATATGTTTTGCCCATCCCAATTTTACATTTTCTTTCTGGGCAGAGTTGCAAATGTTTGTAGTGCATGTTTAAACCCATTTTTAACACCCTTAATGCATAAAATTTTGCAAAATTTTCATGCCTCTGTATCTGGACGTTTTGGAAGATTAGGATCAAGTCATTTTTTGAGTGAAAATTTTATGACAAGTGTCATAAAATTGGGGTTAAAGATGGTCATAGTGCCCAACGTGAACCGTCCTATTAAACTCAATAAAATTGCTGTGCCTATGAACACATAGTTCCTTCAGGACGATGAAGTTATCAAATTTGACAGCATCCTCTGCCAAAGCATTTGTGGCAGTTGAGAGTCTGATGAGCATTGGTTCTTTTGCCCTACAGCAGATATAAAATCTTGTGCCACCGGGCCTTGCCGGCGGCAACGGATTTTGATGAGTCGGTGGAATCCCAGTGGCTTTGTTTGCGTTGTGGATTCTCTCATATCCATTCATTGTTGGCCATGAGAGAGTATTAAGTGTCAGAAGAGAATGGCTCCACCGGGACTCAAACCCAGGTGAGACTAACTCTAGGAGCCTGCTTTACCACTAACACCCTGGGCATTTTGGTGTCGCTGCAGGCCGCAGCAACATCTGACAAGTCACTGGGAATTGCAAAGTCGCCCGCGCTGCGGACCAGTGACACCGCTGCAACACATGGATGCTTGATGCGACAGTACCATGTCGCGGCCATCACAAACTCCAATAACGGTTCCTCAAGACATCAAGCCTTGTACCATGCCACCCCAACTCCGTTCCCTCAAGAAACTTTGCATCTGCTCAAAATGCGCTCTCAATACAGTCTACAATGAACAGGGACAACCGATCTCTGGACAGTATCTAGCACCCCGGAATATAGCAATCCATCACTCAGAAGAAATTCGAAGATCTCGCGAAATCAAAGCTTTTAGTGTCAACCAATCAACTACTGCATCCTCACACTCACAAGAATAAGAGCAAAGCCACTACTCCGAAGAAAGTGGCGCATTTGCGGGATTTGACAAAAATGAAAACCATTTCCACATAAGTGAGTTTTCATCACTTTTCTCTATTTTCATGTTTCACGCTTTATTTTGCTGAATGCTTCTTCTGTGCATTGTACAGCTTTCATTATCTTGTTTATTGCCTGGCTTCACATCTTCTGTAACGTGAGCCGTGAGAACTGTCAGACAGCGGTTGCCATCCTGTACAACATTCTCCAAGAAACGCTCAAACAATCTTTAGCCTCAGGGAACCAAACCCTCTCAAGAATGCCGCGGGATACTCGTACTTTGGTTAAAAAGGCAGCAATCAAGCCACATCTAGTTGAAATGGTATGCTGCAGGCTCTGCTTCCACCTCTACCCCATCAAGCAGCAGCGGCTTCCACCAACATTCTGCCAATACAAACGTTTTGCAAACTCTGACCCTTGCAATGAAGAGCTCTGGGTCCAAAAACCAACCCACAGCGGCCTGAAGGACCTGGGTCAATTCCCTCCGCCAAGCAAGAAAGACTATCCAGCAAAGTTTGGTGTTCCCCAATGTCTTCTTGTCACTCAACCAATACTGGCTTGGCTTGAATTGCTGTTGAGAAAGCCCAATATTGAAGCTGCTATCAACACTTGGGCTAGTGAAGTTCTCAATTCACAAGCAGAATTCATGGACGTACAACACGGCACAACTTTTCAAAATCTCAGCCAGGTCGATACTCCAAGTTTCCTCAACTTGAAGCTTTCTCTATTCATTGATTGGTTTGATCCACATGGAAACAAAACTAGTGACAAAATGGAATCTACTGGCGTATTTGCCCTCTTCTGCATGAACCTCCCTCCAACCTCGCGAAACAAGATATCAAACATTGGTCTAGCTGGTATCACTCCTGGGCCCTACTCACCGGATACCAACACCATTAACCACCTCCTGAAGCCACTTGTTGATGAGCTGATCATGCTAGACTCAGGTGTCATAATCAAGACACATCAACATCCTGAAGGTCGCTTGGTTTGTGTTTGATTAATGTGTTTGCTTGGCGACCTTAATCTAGCCACAAAAAAAGTTGCCGGATTTGCGTCACCAACAACAACTAGCTTCTGCTCTTGGTGCCATGCAAAGTGTCAGTCTCTTCAATCGCTTCAAGTTGCGGAAAGTCGGACAAGGAACAAGACAATCAAAGCAGCAGAAGAGTTCAAAGATGCCCCCTCGAAAAATGCTCAAGGAAACTGGTGCTCGCTGGTCCGAACTAAACCATCTGGCCTATTGGGATCCAAGCCTGCACACTGCCCTTGGCATAATGCACAATTGGCTTGAAGGTGTCCTACAGGCACATTGGCAAACTAGATGGCAATTCCTGGCAACTGCAAAGCCTAAAACATCAAAACGAGGCCGCCCACCGACCACAACTTGTGGTAATAAGCGCCAACGGACAGACATGTCTGACCTGATGATGTTATCAGCTAGCGGGGATTCTACAGAAGATGAGAACAATGAGGACGGTGAGAACAACATCCCGCTGGATGGTGGTGAAAATGGCGGCTTCTTCTCACAGGACGACATTGCTTGATTTCGCCAAAGCATGTCTCAAGTGGTACTTCCATCAGGGCTGTCAAAGCTCCCGCCCAAACTTGGAGAGGAGCGACATGGAAAGCTGAAAGCTTCCCAATGGTATTGTCTATTTGCTTATGTCATACCATTGGTGATTTTTGATCTGTATCTTGTTGATGTGAGTGACATCAAAATTGATTCAAATCGGGGAAAGTTCTTCATGAACACTGCATACTTGATGCAGTGTACGCACATTCTGTTTGCTCGGGAAATAACGGGGACCCTGATCAATCGATTTGGCAGCAACTATCAAAAATACTGCAACACTGTAGGAGGTCTCTTTAATGATGTTAAGGCGCAGCCAAATCATCATTTTGCGTGTCATATTACGGAGCAAATGCGTGGTTGGGGTCCTTTGCACGGAGTGGCGGAGTTTGCAGGAGAGAGGTTGATTTGTTTCTTGCAGAAGATCAAGACAAACAATCTGATTGGTATGTGGCTGTTTATCATTTAGATTTATTTGAGGAAATGTTCCAAATCATGTGCTTATTTGGCAGACAAGATGAACGGTACTATGATGCGACGTGGCTGCCACTTACAGAACCTGTTGGAGAAGGACAAATTTCAAATGATGGTGAAAGAAAACACCACGCAAGATCAGAAAGATGCAAAGATAAAGAGGAAGCCAAAAAAGATCAGCTGGACAAATCCGATGTACACCAAAGTGTTTGAGTTCATTGCCCGGGAAGATCCTTTGGTAATTTGGAGAAATGCCGCAAAAATCCCAAGGGGGGGACTTGTTTTGTCTGGGTTGGCGACGCCTATCCGATTGGTCGACGTTGAAGGTCTCAAAGTCACCACAACCAGACCCCAAAATTGTGTGGTTGCCACGGTCAATGGGATGCCATGGTATGGAATCGTCAAGCAAATATACTCGTTTTTTGATCACAGGAATGAAGAAAGGACCCTTGTGATCTTGTCACCTATCACCAATATGTACCTGAAACGCTTTAACGTACCAACGAATCGATTCCGGTATTATCTGTATCTTTATAAGGCGGTGGTGGGAAAAATTGAATATCATGAAGCACTGGTGGTGGCACCATCATCCATTCGATCTGTAGCTGCATATCACATGCTTCCACCCAATGCGTTTGGGATTGGGAAGGATGGGATAATCCTTGTCCTTTATCACTGGAAGAAAACTAAACTCGGATGGCCGCATCCGAGTATATATTGGATGCAGCCATCTGAGGCAAACTCGGTTTTGGCCAACCGAGGTAATCCCTCTTCCAATTTAAAATTGGTGAGGGACCACCGATTAAAACTTGCTTGAGGTGTCAACCGAGGGAAATCATTGCCTTGGTTGACACCCAAGCAACGTTGCCTTGGGTGCCGGGCACCAAGGCATCATCCATCGGTTTGAAAATCACCGATTCAACTTTGAATCGGTGATTTTCCAACCAATGGAAATGTTAACTCGGTTGAGATCATCCAATGGAAATGTTCCATCGGTTGATGTCAACCGATGTAAATGTTCCATCTGTTGATTAATCAACAATTGGAGCATGACACTGTTCATTCACGTTAACCCGCGGGTGAACATGAATGAACAGCTTCCATCTTCCTTGCACACCTGCTCACCAAGGGCTCTCGGCAAGAAGGTGCACACGTGCTCGCTGAGAGCTCTGGCCGCAACCAGGCACACGCCTGCTTGCCAAGAGCTCCGGTGAGCAAGACACACCTGTCACCGGGAGCCCCGACGAGCAGGCACACACCTGCCCACCGGGAGCCCCGGCAAGCAGGCGCACACCTGCTTACCCGGAGCCTCGGCGAGCAGGGATACACCTTCTCGCCGAGAGCCCCGGAGAGCAGGTACACACACACCTGCTAGCCAAGGGCTCCTGGTGAACAGGTGCACACCTGCTCGCCAAGGGCTCTTGGTGAACAGGCGCAAGCCCTTGGAGAGCAGGTGCACATGTGGCTTGGCAAGAAGGCTGACCCGCTTGATGCTGTACCAGGCCAGCGAGCAGGCCGACCTGCTCGCTCGGCTGGTACAGGTACCAGCCAGGTGAGCAGGCCGACCTGCTTGCTCGGCTGGAACAGGCACCAGCCGGGTGAGCAGGCTGACCTGCTCGCTCGGCTGGTACAGGTACCAGCCAGGTGAGCAGGCTGACCTGCTTGCTTGGCTGGTACAGGTACCAGCCGGGTGAGCAGGCTGACCTGCTTGCTCGGCTGGCACAGGTATCAGCCGGGTGAGCAGGCTGAACTGCTCTCTCGGCTGGTATGACCTGCACGCTGGGCTGGTACATACCAGCCCAGCGAGCAGGCTGACCTACTCGCCGAGCTGCTACCTGTACCAGCCCAGCGAGCAGGCTGACCTGCTCGCCGAGCTGGTACCTGTACCAGCCCATCGAGCAGGCTGACCTGCTCGCCGAGCTGGTACCTGTACCAGCCCAGCGAGCAGGCTGAGCTGCTCGCTGAGCTGGTACCTGTACCAGCCCAGCGAGCAGGTCAGCCTCCTTGCCGAGCTGGTACCTGTACCAGCCCAGCGAGCAGGTCAGCCTGCTTGCCAAGCTGGTACCTGTACCAGCCCAGCGAGTAGGTCAGCCTGCTCGCCAAGCTGGTACCTGCACCAGCCCAGCGAGCAGGTCAGCCTGCTCGCCAAGCTGGTACCTGTACCAGCCCAGCGAGTAGGTCAGCCTGCTCGCCAAGCTGGTACCTGCACCAGCCCAGCGAGCAGGTCAGCCTGCTTGCCAAGCTGGTACCTGTACCAGCCCAGCGAGAAGGTCATACTAGCCGAGCGAGCAGGTCAGCCTGCCCACAGTGCGCCTGCTTGCCGGGGCTCCCGGTGACAGGTGTGTCTTGCTCACTGGAGCTCTTGGCAAGCAGGCGTGTGCCTGGTTGCGGCCAGAGCTCTCGGCAAGCACGTGTGCACCTTCTTGCCGAGAGCCCTTGGTGAGCAGGTGTGCGAGGAAGATGGAAGCTGTTCATTCATGTTCACCCGCGGGTTAACGTGAATGAACAGTGTCATGCTCCAATTGTTGATTAATCAACCGATGGAACATTTACATCGGTTGACATCAACCAATGGAACATTTCCATTGGATGATCTCAACCGAGCTAACATTTCCATCGGTTGGAAAATCACCGATTCAAAGTTGAATCGGTGATTTTCATACCGATGGATGATGCCTCGGTGCCCGGCACCCGAGGCAACGTTGCTTGGGTGTCAACCAAGGCAATGATTTCCCTCGGTTGACACCTCAAGCAAGTTTTAATCGGTGGTCCCTCACCAATTTTAAATTGGAAGAGGGATTACCTCGGTTGGCCAAAACCGAGTTTGCCTCAGATGGCTGCATCCAATATATACTTGGATGCGGCCATCCGAGTTTAGTTTTCTTCCAGTGTATGATCATTGTGCCGCCCTTAATATATCTGGTGAGGGATCCGGTTAGCGTCTATAGCGCTATCGCCCTAGATATAATTGTCTTTTCAATTTCCCATCATGTGATGTCCCCGCTTTTGTCAGAAATGCAACCCCTCCTACTACAAACATTTGTAATTTTACCCAAAGAAAAAACTACTGTTTGGGTTGAGCAAAATGGTAACTTTTTTCAACAAAATGGCTCAGTAATAAAAATTGAGCAAAACTGAGCATGCTCAGCAAAATCCCCTGAAGTTGCCAGAATGAATAAAAATGATTTTTGCTCAGTTTCTAAAAAAAAAAAAAATTGCTGAGCATGCTCAGTATAGCTTATTTTTCACTTCTGACCATTTTCTGTAAAATTGGGTATATGTTTTTCCCATCCCAAGTTCACATTTTCTTTCTGGGTGAAATTGCAAATGTTTGTAGTGTCCAGTCTGAGTCCAGCAAGCATCTAACGCAGCTTCTTACCAGCGCGGCGAGCAGCTACCACAGCTTCTTGCCAGTAGCTTCTTGCCAAGCTGACGCAGCTGCTTGCCGAGCTACCACAGCTCCATGCCAGTGGCTGCTTGCCGAGCCACCACAGCTGCTTGCCAGTGAGTTTGGCAACAGCACGTCTCAAAATAGCACATCAGAAGAAATCAGGCCCTCTGATGATGTCACAATTTCCCCCTTGGTGAATAGCACTCAGTCCTCTGCCAGAAACCCTCGTCAGGAATCCGCTGTGCTGATGAGGCGACCATCCACTCCAACTCTCAGAAACAGGCACAAAGAAGCCCTGAAGTCACTCAAGGCCCCCCAGAAAGTTCTCGAGCATAAAGAGAAAGGCTCTGTCAAGTACAATGTCTACAAGACCTACCGGAGAGCAAACGGGGTGGCCAACGTTGCGATCGCTCTAGCCTCCACGGTTGTCAAGAAAGTCTTTTCTCTGATGACCACCCTATGGCTCAAGCACTGGAGTTCCAAAAACCAGCATCCATCAGGCAATCCGCAACTTCACCTTGGATACTATCTGGCAGTTTACAGCCTGCTGGGCTTTTTCACCGGTCTGGCGGCATTTGTGAATGGCGTCACTCTGTTTTCCGTGTGGGCTGTTTGCAGTGCAAGGGTCTTGCATGACCGCATGTTTGCTAAGGTCTTGCGGGCCCCCATGTTGTTCTTTGACAGTTGAGGGTTTGTTCACCTCCATCCAATCCCATCATGTAATAACTCAATATTTTTTTATTGGTTTGAATTCTGATGTCTTGTTGCAGTCACACCTATTGGGACAATCTTAAATCGATTTTCAAGGTGAGATACTCCATCCATACATTCCATTGGAATCCAGAAACAAATTTCCTCAGACTAATCATAATGCAGTTTGAAAAAAAAAAAAACATCAGGGATGTGTTTGTCGTTGACAAAGTACTTGCCTGAGTTTTCAATGCTTTCCTGCAGAACAGCATCAGTCAGTCCACCATTCTTTCTAGGGATGTGTCCGGCCTAAAACATCTCAAGAGTTGCCTTTGATCATTCCCATGGGTGTTGTTAGTACTATTGCAATAGTGTCATGGGCTGTGCCGCCATTTCTCCTGGTGGTCATACTGCTCTTGTTCATCTACAAGAGGATACAGTCGCATTATCTTGCCACCTCGCGGGAAATCAAGTGCATTGACGCCGCTACCAATGTGAGAAATCAAACGGGCGACGTAGATAAGTGACTACAACTGCTGTGGCGCATGAATATGTACAAGCTTTGGTCTATCACAAGGTTATAAAAAGATTCAAGAAGACTAAGATATAATTTTCATTAGACTCTGCTTCAATTAAAGAACCATGCTATTTACAATGAATAGTTGAGTAATGAAATGAAGAGAAAAGCTTTACCTAAGAGCAGGACGTGATGCCGCTGACTAGGAAAGATGGCTTTGTGCCGATTGGGAGTAAGGGGAATATAACTGATTTAATGGAGATGGGAAAGAACAAGATAGTTGAGATTACAACGCAGTGGTGTTGTTAGGAATGAGGGGAACAGACTACGCTGCTACGCCTGATTGTTGTGGGTGCTGACAGGAGTTCTTAGGGAACTGGGGTGCTTGTTCTGTTAGTGCAGAAACGAATAAGCTTGTTAGCTTGCGTGGATGCTGTTGATCCTTTTGTATCCGTGCGGATGGCTTACTCGTTGGTCTTAGGACTGATACGAGCTGAGAGACCGACTGCTGGCACAGTGATTCTGGAGATGATGGGAGTGGCACTACGGTGGTGGGAAGAACTGCTCTGGTCAGCGACCTGGCCAATGGAAGTGTGGAGGGAGAGACTTAGTAAAGTACTCACGAGAGGTTCCCGTTTGGGTGAACCTCCTCCAATGGTCCAGCCGACTGTGCGGCTTGTTTGGTTGGTTGGTCCGGCTGATTGTTTGGCGGCCTTCGTTCCGTTTTGGTTGTTTCAACTTGCCTTGCCTGTTTGATCAAGGGGGTAGAGTGTTGGTTAATCCCAGTTGGGGATGTATTGATTCCCGAAGGGAATGACATGATGACATGTATGGATGACAGCTTACGTGACTTGGCATTGTAGCTTGTACATCCTAAGCGCTGACGCTTTGGTTGATTATCCCTATTTGGGAGAATCTGACAGGTTAGGTCCACAACATATCACAAACGTGTCACCAATCCATCCTACACCACAGACGCACCCAAAGTTTATGGGACTCGATCCAAACCGTTTCCCATTCAAACTCAAAATCTTGAGGTTCTCAGGGTTAAAAATACATTGTCCCACCAGACGAAGTGTTTTTTTTGTGGGAGAATGGTCTTATATCTGGGACAATGGTCTTACATCTGGCACAATGACAGCCAAGGGATTTCAGATCCTGATCAAAGGTGCACTGGGGCCAAGTTTTGATTGACCCAGCCAAAACAAATCCAACATGAGTGACGGAAATCAACCCGCAGGGCCAGCCACCATCCAATTTGCGGTCCAGTACCTTCTTTACACTCAAATTCCCGAAATAGGCTTGCCGTGCGGTGTTTTAGCTAAAATCAAATCTCCTCGTCTGGGCAGAGTCGTTGAGATCGAGGCTGTTCAGTCATTGTTCAAGACGTTCAAGGCCCTCATTTTTGACCATCTCCGGGCCAGTTCCAATAAATACCCAGTCGATGAAATTGGACGGCATGCAGACCATAAGGGACTACTCAATTGGTACTACGCCATTTGCGAGCCTGATTGCGAGCCGGTGAAAGGCTTTCTTATCAGCCTCCCCCCGTATTTTGCCAAATTTATGAGTCGGGTTAAGCATGCCTCTACCAATGCCAAGATTGCCGTCAAGCTCTGGATGAGCCATATGCAAGCGCGTGAATTGCCTGCGGCAATCTTAGAAATATCAGTGAGTTCAAGCCTGCTTGTATATGTATGATTGCAAAGTTTGTGTAGGCTTACACTGCAACTCATCTCTACAGACTATAGTCAATACCAAGTCCCACATGAACAATGTGAGGCGTAACAGTGCATCTCCAAGCGTGTAGGTTTTGGACCAAGGCAATGATGAATGCAACACGGCATCGACACCAGCCTTTGGCTCAAGATCTGCGTCTGATTCATTGGCTGCGAGTGATTGTTCCGGCTCAATGGTTATTGATACGGTGTAAGACTCAAAAGTGTAAGTTAATACCTTTTGCTGAATGGAGAAGGGGAATATGGAGGTGCAAGCTCTGCCCTTCTATACTATCAGAACAACAAGACCACCAAGATCGCTTGGCAGGTTATTTATAGTGATAGGACTCGTCTGGTTCAGATAACTGCGGAATGTAAGGTATGTATATAGTTGATGATGGATGTTGTTGATGATACTAGATGAATGTTGACTATGACTGATGATTTTGACTATGACTGATGATTTTGACTATATTGACTGATGATTTTGACTATGACTGATGATGTTGACTATGACTGATGATGTTGACTATGACTGATGATGTTGACTATGTGACACAGGTATGTATCTGAGGTAAGTATGTGATGATGTTGTTACTAGGTGTATAAGGGTAATGGATGAGTGTTAATGCGAGTAGGTGATAATGATAAGAGGTGATGATAGGTGATGATGACAATGGTGGATGTCGAGGGTGTATGTATATGATGGAGATGTGTTAAGCTGACAAGGGTTGGGAGCTGACGCTACTACCAAGGATGGATGATGATGAAGGTAATGAGTTCTGGGGGCTGACGCTACTACCAAGGATGGATGATGAATGGATGATGATGTTGTTGTTGATGGATGATGAAGGTGTGTTATGCTAATGAGGTTTGGGAGCTGATGCTACTACCAAGGATGGGTGGAGATGGTGATGAGCACCTGGGCACGTATGGGAGCTAATGCTTCAACCAAGTTGGGTCAAGATGAGTTGTTATGGGTAAATGATGTTGTTGTTATTGTGGATGTTGATTCCTTAAAACCTCAATACTGGGTGGCTTTTAATGAGGAGTGACCAGTGTTATTATACTATGGGGGATAGTGAACAATATCTGTGGATGAGGAGTGAAGTGATGATATATTCTGATGGTAGAATCTGGTGAGGAAGGGGGGGGGGAAACACCTGGAGGAGAGCCTCTTTTATATTGAAATCCTGACAAATGGGGGGTGGTCAACTTGTGGTTGGAACAATTGGTCATGGAACACAGTGGAACAAAAATTGATGACTAATCACAGCTGACATGTGGTTGATGGAAACAAATGGAACAATGGAACAAGTGAAATGTGTGTGTCTTGTGGTTCTGAATCTGATGGAACTTTCCATGCTACTATGGGCCTAAGTTGGGTGGAATATCCTAGAAAAAGGGGTTACCAGTGCCTAGTGGTTGAGTTGTGGTTGTGGTTTTTGTGTGAATACCCCGTGAAAGTGCCGTGTAACTGTGGGAAACTGGAATAAAATTGGGTCTAGGAACTAATATCAGCCATAACTATTGATCAAGGCATGTAACAAAGATTCCATGAGCTGTTTCCTAGGATCAATTTGCCTGAAGAATGTGTTTCTAGAAGAATCTATGGGATTTTGAGGGTTTTGTATTTTGATGACTGTAGTAGGGATTAAGGTTTAGGTGACGGAGTATGTTGATTTGCTGATACTTCCTGATCCGGTTGAGTGGTGATAAATCCGTGAGTTGTGTTCTAGAGTGAATTTTGCCGTAGATTCTGATTCTTCAATAATATCTGAGGATTTCTGAGTGGATATAAGAGAAAAAATGAGAAAGGGAAAAGAGATAGAAAAGAAATAAGAGAAATATAAGAGAAAATGATAATAAAATAAAAATTAAAAATTTGTGTCATATTTGGAACACCACAATGGAAGCGGGCCCAAATTAAAATAATGCCAACAAAAATAATGCTGATGCTCCCAACCATCCTCGCTCAGCAACACACACCTTCTGTTCAGAGAATCTTTGCTCCCCGCCAGAAAAGCTCGTGATGGAAGATTTTTTGTCTTTTTGCCACGTCCCTGCCTCCAATGTGCAAGAGACTATCACCAAACATGAAATAACACACTGGACTGCTTTCATAGGCGCAAAGGAGGAGGAATTAAAGCGCATGGGGTTTAAGTGGGGTAGCAGGAAATTGTTATTAGCAGGGGTCAGAAAGGCCTGCAAGTTCTATTGTTATGCCTAGCTGTTGTCTTGTCTTTACTATCTCTATCTATACACGCAACAAATTTTTTAACCATCTCCTTTGAACCATTATGCTGGAATAAAAATCTGATAATAAACATCAAAATGAGTTGAGAAGATAGGTGTGATAGTGAATTCCCAAATTAATGAAAAAATATAAAGGTCTTAATGAATCACAAAGTAAAGAGGCAATGTGTGAAGTGATATCACCCCCTGGATGTGTGTGATACTCTTTCCCAATTGAAACATGTTGCATATCTTGCTGCCCAGCCCCTGGCTCCATCAGTTGCACTCCTTTCCCAATTCCTCAGATATCTGGGTGCAGGAAATTTCTCTGGATCTTTCAATTTGAGAGCAACAAAGTGCTTGAATTCCCCAATTTCTATGTAAGCAATGAAGATGGGTGGGTTGCTGTTGGGAGGGGAAGAGTGAGGAAAGCATGTTTGAGATCCTCCTTGTTTTGCAAAGTAAAAAACTGGGGTTTCAAATGCATCAGCCATGGCTTCACCCATGGATGGCATGACCATATGGTGTTCTCTTGTACAGGGAATGTTTGATCTTGCATTGATCTGGGAAAGGGACCATTCAATATTGGGAAATGTACCTTCTTTTTCATAAAATTTTCTTCTGTATTTGATTTGTGCAGATAATTCTTTTCTAATTGCCATGTAATCTTCTTGCCCTCTTCCCAGGCAAAAAGCTGTTGCACGGAAGCCACAGTGACCGTCAGCAGAGACATCATGGATACTTTCTACATGGGGTTGAATGGATTGAGGCAGATATTGCATATATTTGGGATTTTCTTTTGGGGTGAAATTTGTATCTTTGTATCTACTATTTCGGTCGGGGCTTGATAGCGGCACGCCCAAAGGGCGTGCGCACGCCCCCCCAAACGCCTAAAAAAAAAGGCGTGCGGGGGCTGCACGCCTTTTTTTTAGGCGTGCAATCTCCCGCACGCCCTCCCCCGCATGCCGCACGCCATGTGCACGCCTACAATAGGCATGCACATGGCGAGCAGGCGTGCCAGACAGGCGTGCAGAGCCTACACGCCTGTGGGCTCACGTAAGCCTCTCGATTTGAGAGGCTTACGTGAGCCGCGGTACCCTTATAAGGGTACGCGAAGTACCCTTATAAGGGTACCGAAGTACCCTTATAAGGGTACGGGTACCCTTATCGCCGGGCTCACGTCAGCCTCTCGATTCGAGAGGCTTACGTGAGCCGCGCGATTGGGACTACATACACCGTAGCTCCGATCGCACGGCTCACGTAAGCCTCTCGAATCGAGAGGCTTACGTGAGCCAGCCCAGGTCAGTTCCGCTGGAACTGACCTGGGCGCGGGTACCAAAACCCGCCACCAACCACACAAACCCAAGCCCACGCACCGCACCCCCACTCAACGGACCCACCACCGCGGTAAGCCCCCCCCCAGGCCCCACTTTTGGGCAAAAAGGGGCCTCCTGGGCCCCTTTTTGCCCAAAAAAAACCCACCCAGGGCCTTGTGTTGGTCCAAAAGTGATTGTTGTTCAGGATTTTTTTTCATATGATATTCTTGGACTAATTTGGGGGCATTAATATTTTTATCAGCTGTAATAGTGTTTGATTTTCTGAATATTTGATTTTCAGGATATAATGGGGCCATTGGAGCAGGATAATTTGGCTGGTTGTATGATGAAAAGTAAGATTGAGGTTCATTTGCTCCATGGTTATTTTTTATGAGTTCATAATCTTCAGGTCCTATTGTCTGGCTTGTACTTTGAAAGCTTGGATATTCTTGACGCAAGGATGATCTTTTGTTTTGAGTATTGGTGGATTCACATGCTGCAATGACATTTTGATGTTCTTTTTGTGCATGAGTATAAGCATTATACCCTTCAAACTTCATGTTCTTGTGAATCATTGGATCTTCTTGATACATGATTGGTTCTATGGGGTAGTCATAGCTCTTCATAGTAGGTTGAGCAATGTATGGTTTTGGGATGTTCTTGGATTTTGTGATTTTATCTGGTTTGTTATTTGGTTTGGGGATGTCATTTTTCTCTATTTGCCATTTTAAAAGACCCTCCTGTATTGCAATTTTCATCATTTCATGACTTACAGAAAAAAAGCTCATTTCTAAATGGATTTGGTGAAAGTATGGAGCATGATGTGAAACAGAATTCAACAGGTAACTGTTGATATCTTTGTGTTGGATTTGATTCATGCTAGAATGAGCTTCTTGCCTACCCACTTTTGGTAATTTTTTGTTGATTACCACACATTCACCCTCAAAACAGTTGTGCTGAACATTCAGGCAACAGATGATTTTCTGAATTGGATGCACACCAACAGCATGAGGTCAAATTTTCTTATCAATAATCTGTTGATGATTATAGCTTAGTTGTTCAAAAAACTGCTAATTTACATACCTGGGCTGGGGAATATGAATATCTCGCTTCTTTGGCAATGATTCTCATATTGTTATCAGGCTGAGTGCCTAATTTTTTACATGTCTCTATTTTTGCATAGAATTGGTTGTGGGCCACTTCCCAAATCTCTTCAACACATCCAATATGCCCATGGGGAGTATTTGGAACGTCCTCCTGCATTTTAGAAGTGATTTGGTTAGTCCTTAGGCACCTCAATCTTTCAATTCAAATGAAGTGATTCTTACAAGTACAAAGGTACCTTTCCTGACAATATCTTTTCCCTCAATCCAGATGGAAGATATGCTCATGATATCAAAAATTGGGAATCTTTTGGTCAAGGGATAAGGTATCTCATTCACATTTTTTGGCTTTTTTCTTGTGCCATGTATTTCTGGTCTTTGGTAGTGCACCTTGGTTGAGCTGTTGTTGTATCCCATACTAATTTGAAGGAGAGGGTGCTTCTGGAAGAGTTCTGTTATCAAAGGTGAGGCTTCAAAATATATTTTCCTTTCATAATCATATAATCTTGCTCCAGATAACAAAAGCCTCATGATGTTGTAATCCTTAAATCTGGTGGCAATATCTCTTCCTGGTGCCTGGCGGTTAGAATGAATAGATGACTGACGTATTACTCCATTATAACTTTCAAATCTTTCAGTGGCAAATAACCTTGCGTTTCCAAACCTTCTAATGCATTCTGTTATATGTTTTAGGTGATGGAATTTAGGCTTGTTGAATCACCTACCTGACATCTTGGCAACATGGTACAAGAAGATATCAATTTGATGGTCTAATTTTTGGATGTAAGATTCCATATCTATGATGTGTTTTTGAAATATCATACTTCTAATGCAGCACAGTGGGGCCCATATCTCTTTTTGTTCTGTTGTCATGAAAGGGAATAAGAAAAATGGGGCTGCCTGGATAATCAATCTGAACTCCTTTCCAATCAAACTGCCATGGTGTACAACCATGTATCGAGCCTGAACAGGTGAAATCCGAAGGCCTGCAGTGTTGAAGGAAGCCCAGCAGGCCTCCAGTTCACCAAGTTGGTTATCTTTCACATTACTCATAAAGTCTCCCCACAAGTATTTGACAACTCCTAGAAGGTAAACATGCAAAGACTCCACTGGTGCGTCTTGGCTCCCATCAAACAACTTCAGATGTATGAATGGGTTGTAAAGCCTGTCTGGTTCCTCTTTCTCTAATTTTATGATTCTGGTTCTATCTTCCAAATGATCCCTTTTGAGCTCCATCAATTTCCAGGCAATGTTATCTTTGAGATCAAACTCTTGTGCTTTCTTCTCAAACTCTTTCCTTGTA
Source organism: Puccinia coronata f. sp. avenae (assembly GCA_002873125.1). NCBI lineage: Eukaryota > Fungi > Basidiomycota > Pucciniomycetes > Pucciniales > Pucciniaceae > Puccinia > Puccinia coronata. The sequence goes on along the minus strand of PGCI01000085.1, from coordinate 156,385 downwards.
TCAATTTGGGATGAGAGCCACAGTTCTTTAGTATTCTTGATGGATGATTGCCATGACCTATGATGTGGGAGTTTGGGATGTCCAAATAAATCTTGAATATATTTCTGACTGCTCTTTTGCTCACCTTGTGGGCATTTCAAGTGACACATTCTGCATGGATTGTTTGATACGCCTGGATTGGGGGTATTGGTAACTTCAGCAGCCATAGGCAAATAACAAAGGAAACAAAGTGGCACAGTCATAAATAAAACTTTTTGTTTGAGCTGTATATCATATGCAATAGCCCCATTTGTGCACAATTCACTACAAAAGTAAACGATAAGATGGAGTAGGATTAAACAAAGAATTAAAAGTCAGTCAGTGAAGTATTTTTCTTGTAATGAGTGCTCACCATTCACTCACTTTAACTCCTTTACTATAGGCTCAGCAAGTTCCAGAGCCCCTGCGCTGTTTGAGGTGCATAAGAAATGGCAGTTGTACTCCATATGAGCATGTGCTGGGGGTAATCCACTAAGCGTAAAGCAATATGACACATGTTTATTCCAACGCTTTGATTTGTTTCCTGATGTATCATCTGCATATAAAGTGATGGGGACATGTCGAATAACTTTCCTCTTTTGCCCGGGTCCTCCAGGGGTTTGGAACTGGGAACCTGTGAGAGGGGCCTCCATTCCCTATTCCTGAACTCATAGAAGCCCCATGTGTAAGCAAATTGGAAAGCCATTACAATATGAAAGACTTGGAAGACCTACCAAATATTTGATGCCCACATCTCTCCACCAATGATGTGCCATCAATAGTAATGATTTCTGAATATATCAGGTCAAAATCTGCCACTTGAACAGCCATGAGGTCTGGATCATTGAATTCAATGTTGTTTGGAACATATAGCACCAATCCATTGGGTGAATTTGAATACTTGGGTCTGATGCATTTTGCACATAAAACATTGTCTTCCTCATAGAAAAAAACAGGAACCACAACTAGTTGATCATGCCCCCTGAGAGTAACTGGTTCATAGATGTAAAAATGCTTTGATGCAAAGGACACCATCTGAACTCAAAAATCTGGAGATAGGTCCTCCTCCCATTTAGCACTTTGGTGGAGTCCAATGATGTCCTTACCCCCAGAGTAATTTGGATAGAAATGGATATTGTTGACCACAAGAGGATTGGCCAACTCCTGATGGGATTTCATAAGTGAGAACATCAGAAGCAGATTACTAGATTGAATCTTTATGAAAAATACTTACATTCTGAATGATCTTTGTTAAGCCCATCAAATAAATCTTGTTATTCAAAACTGTTTCAGCAGGCTTAACATCTAAATCTAGCATATGGCTAATCCTTTTTTTTGTTCTCCCAATAGTCTCCCAGTGAGGAAGATACACATTGCATATTGACAGAATCACACGTATTTTTTCATAAATTAGGTGAGATATTATTGACCGCAGGTGTCCAATGATCAGGGATGCTACCAAATACTTGAATGGAAAACAGAACAGATAAAGATGTTGGTCAGCAGGTGAACAGACATCATAAAACCTATGATACTCCTACAAGTATGAAAACAAACCTCTTTATTGGGGAAAGGATACCAGGCTGAATCTAACCTCACATTGTGACTATTCTGAATATTATGTGGTGATTTTCCATCACCAGTGCCAGGGATGTCATTGAAGGACATATTACAATCAGAATTCTCATCTTCTTCATTGCCTGATGAGACCATATCTGAAATGCCCAGACTGATATTACTGGAAGCATGTGCTGAATCAGAGTCCCCAGGAGCCATCCCAAAATCAGCCGGATTTGTGCCATCAAGATCCATATCATCTTCAGAGGCCACATCAGTCAGATCCATGGGCTCATGAAAATCATCATTACCCATGGGTTGTGAACCATCCAAAGAACCCTGTGCTGGCTGGGACAATGGGAGGGCCTCGGAGTTGTACAAAGCATTGATCTGCGCCAGATTATTTCTATGAGTCATACTGTTTATGTGTGCACTTATGTTCTTTTTCAGACAATCCCTGTTACTACAAATTTTGCATCTGTATTTGACTTGACCATTCCTCTTGGTGAGAGTTTCAAAACCTTAAAAAAGCCAGAAAATTGATCAGCATGAACATTAGTACCCTTCTAAGCAATAGTAAGCCTATAATGTCAATGTACCTACCTGCTATATCATCCATGACAAAGCCAAGTATAGTGTAACATCCTGCAAAGATGCTGGAAAATAAAATCCAACACAAGAAGTGAGAACTGGAGTGAAAACTTTTAAGGAAGGTTTCAGATCAATTGCATAATTTTTCTGTCAGTAATCAAAGAATTGAAGCCAGGATTAACAGAAGGAGAAGGGTGCAACCATCTTTCTTTCTTTGAATAGACTTAGAGTAGAAAGTTTAATCCTATGACCAGAGAGAGAGGGAGAGGAAGAGAAGGTGTGGTACTGTCTTTTCAGAACCAGTGAAGTGACCTTGACTGGGGGCTCCACCAAACCCCCTTTCCTTGTACCATCAAAAACCGTGCCACGTCAGCGTGTCCCTCAGGGGTTTTTTTGCACAAGTCCTCGCTCTTGCTTGTATCAGAATCTTCAGCAAGTTTCAGCGCAAACATCACCCGGAAGTAAGTCAATCAACATAACTCAGATTCATACTTCTGACTAACTCTATCACTTCTGCGCGTGTAACAGCACCACCGACAGGTCTTCCAACAAGCCAAGCTCCAGCCAAAAGGTACAATCTGACCGGTCAGTTTATAATCTGTATGCCTGTATTGCCTGTATTTCTTTGCCTGTCTCGCTTCTCCTGGCAAGCAACTGTAAGGCAGCGTAAGGCTCATTACATACTGAAACCTTTATTATAAACCGCCCTCAAAAAAACAGCGTTCAAGCCAGTCTCATGTACGTATGTTGTTGCTGTCATGTGATGATTCAGCCCCTGTACATCTCCTCACTTCTCCGTCATCCAATCTGACATGATGTCCCCAAAGACATTCCCAGATATTCCCAAGCTCGAGCAAGTACGTATGTGACCTCACATGTTTGTACATACATAGAAGGTTAAATTTATCCCTCTGATTCTTACTTATGTAGCTACCGGAATGCAGCACCAAGGCGATCACCTACGTCACCAAGCTGGGCAGCCAGCATGCCCCTCCCTTGAACATGAAGGTTGGGAGACACTGCGGGATGAAGGGCCACCATTGCTTGCCCCTCGTGTGACGTCAAGGCCAACCACCAGCTTTGGACAGCCCTTGTTTCAAGGGGACGACCCACCCAGTGGAGGAGGGAACCAAGGGCACCTCGCCAGAACAAGTGTACCCTTGCGCCAATGTCATATTGACCTCTGGAAACAAGCCCTCTGTACGTAGTTGCAGCGGCATAAAATCAATGTGAAATTACTCACCGGCACCCTATCCAGCCCAGCGAAGTGATGACCCACCCGTGAGTGGGGTAGGGAATCAAGGGCACCTTGCCGGAACAAATGTACCCTTGCGCCAAGGTCATAATGACCTCTGGCCACAACCCCGCTGTATGTAGTTGCTGCCCCATATCAACATTGTGAAACAACTCACCGACACCCTATCCAGCCCACCCAACATCAGCTGAGCCAACCATTGGCCCAATCCGGAATCAGACCTCTTGCGTGTCTCACCCAGCACCATACACCTACAAACCACGTCAGGCACGGCCAAGGGGGCACCTTCCCCCTTTTGTGGACCACACACAAGGTGTCAGCTCAGTGTCAGCTGGGGCAACGTCCTCCCTTGCCACAAGCCAGTCCTCCATTAGCTCAGGGCCTACCTGGACTCCGCCTCGCAAAGAGACTATCGCCTGTATACGTGAAAATCTTTGCGCACATCAGAAGAACGGGCCACATGACGAAAACCACAACAAGTATCTCGTCAAGCTTGCCAAGCCATTATTTAATGTAAGCAAGACTGTGAGATTCAAACTGAATCTCATCACTTGCGCTGACGTTGTTTGGGGCACAGCTCCCAGAGCCAGAGAGGTGGCCTGCGGCAGTGTTTGCAATCCTAGCTGCAAACACTCAACGAGCAGCTCCAACCGAATCCACAGACACAAGCAAACCCAAAAATGCAAATTCAACCCCTCCCCCTTCAGTGAAAAGCTTCCTCCGATCAAACATGCGCCAAATCTTACTAGGAAGTGACCTTGACTGTTACAGCCGCTCTAGCCGCAAGAATCACGCCTTAGAAACACCGTTTTCACTGATAAAGGTCCGCTTGTCTTGTCTTCCTTTAATCCCACTCAATGTCCACTAACTGCTTGCATTGTAGGCCCTGCTTGACAAGCAGAGCAATGCGTTCCTGAAGCAGCTGCCACCCAACTATTGAGACAACCGTCTGTGGAATGCTCAGTTTGAGAAGCTCATCACTGAGCAGCTAAAAGCCGATAAGCACAAGCTCGCTACCTTTATTCAATCCAATCTCCCATCGGTCAGCTCCCCTCTCAAACCCGTCCCCAAGCTGAGCGAGCTGGTTGCTGATACATACAGCGGGATGCTACCCCGCTTCAAGGATTTACCTAGCCCTAAGATCAACAAAGAAATAACAAAGGTCGATAAGGCCAGATTAGCCTACTTGAGGCTCATGATCAACCTCAACCAACACCGGCGCAACGTGGATGGTGACCCCAACACACCCACTTTCTGGCATCAGATCGATGATGATCTCAAAGCCCGAGCAGGTAAAGGCAAGTTGTACAAGTTCGCCTTTTCGCAGCTTGTTCTCAGGAAAGATTGCGCCCTCTGGAACAGAAAACAAACCATAAATGATGTCGCCGTTGGGGATTTTGCACTTCCCATCAAGAACAAGATTGCTGCAGAAGTCAACCGATTGAACGGTCAACCAACCCCAGAAGACAAAGAGGAGCCTGGAATAGAATAGGGATTGAATCCTAACCCTCCCACCACATTGGCTTATTTGTTCCTCTCACTCTCTGGTCTTGCTTGTTGACTCACCCCACTCGCTTTTGCTTTAACATGCTCCTCTCTATTTATCCCATTTTGTACTTCTTCTTGACTTACTCCTCTTGCTTTGTGCATGAGCTGATTGCTTTCATAAGCTTTCATATCATATGTCTCTCTCTCTGTATCGAAGTTGTCTTTGATTAAAGACGAACAATGATGAACAAATATCCACTCCTGCATTGCATGTCTTATGCTTAACTTTACCTTAGCAATGAAAGTGGTACCGTGCAATATTTCATGATCTATATACGGTTTTGGCCGGCGCCGCATTTGGTAGTGGATGTTTTGGAAAAAGAACGTTTGTAATTAAAACGTTTTTTTTCTCGGCTGGTTCCCGCTGGGGTGCGGGATGGGAAGGGACTTTGCAAACGTTCCACCGAGCGCTGCCGGAACGTTCCCGAAAAAAACGTTCACATCCGGTTATGTTCACGGTATTTGTTCCGTGGCGCATCCGTGTTGGAGAACAGTCATGCAAACATTCCAAAACTGGTTTCCGCAGGGGTGTCAACCCAACGTGCCCTGCGGATTCAATGGGGAACGTTTGGCGTTTGGTTTCAAATACAGATCGCAAACGTTCATTTGCTGCCGTGGTGTAACAACCAAGTCACCCATTTTTGACATGTTTGGCGAGACGTTGATGGGCGTGGGAACCATCCGAGCTTTCCGAGCGCAGGTAAGTAAACAGTTGCATTGGTTTTCTTGCATCCCTCCAGCTGTGCTTACCTCATTCCTCTTTGCAAAGGGCCGTTTTGTCGCCAACAACGAGGCTAATGTGGATTTCAACCAGGAAGCATGTTTTACTTTGGTTGGGGCAGACCAGTGGCTTGCGGTGCGGCTCGAGCTGATTGGCAATGTGCTGATCCTGAGTGCAGCATAGTTGGCGGTGACGAGTCTAGTTACTCGTTGACTTCTTGACAGTGGGATAATTGGGGTCCTGATGTCGTACGCGGCGTCCACCACGCAGACGCTTGACTACCTTGTCAGAAGCACGACGGAGGTGGAAACCAAAATTGTGTCTTGTGAGAGGATGGTCAAATACACGCAACTGGAGCAGGAGGGCCCGTGGGAGACAGCCGCACACAGTCGGCCATATCCCAGCTGGCCCGAGGGGGGAGAAATAGTGTTCGAAGGTGTGGCGTGTCGGTATCAAGACGGGATGGAGGAGGTTTTGAAGGGGGTAAACTTGAGGGTGCATGCGCACAAAAAGATTGGGATCTGCGGGCGCACGGGCGCCGGAAAGTCGACCCTCACATTGCTCTTGTCCCAATTGATGGACCCATCTGCCGGCAGAATCCTTGTCGACAGCCTGGACATCAGCAACATTGGGCTGCACGATTTGAGGGCCAGGATCGCGGTCGTCCCTCAGGACGCCCAATGCTTCCAGGGCTCCTGGAGAGACAATCTGGACCCGGAAGGCGCGCAGAAAGACAATCAACTGTGGAGGGTGGTGGAGGATTGCGCGCTGAAAGCACATATTGAATCCCTGGTAAGCCTTTAAAAAGACGAAACACTCCCCGGTGTGGCCCACCACCACCAAACTCATGCGCTCCCATTTTCTCATGCTTCCCCTTTGCGTGCCGGATGTGTACACAGGAGGGAGGACTGGATACGAGGATCAACGAGGGCGGGAGGAATCTAAGTAACGGGCAGCGCCAGCTACTGTGCTTGGCAAGCGCAATGCTTGCGACAAGCCGGGCGGCCAAGATCCTGGTGATGGACGAGGCCACTAGCGCGGTGGATCCGGAGACGGATGGGCAGATGCAGGCGGTGATTAGAAAGGGATTTATGTCGGTCACTGTCTTGGTCGTCGCGCACAGGCCAAAGTGAGCCCCCCCCCCCCCTTCTCACGTCTCGCTTGTCTCTCTAATCACGGACTGTGTATTCCCCCAGTCCACCTGCAAACAGACTTCCGTTTTCTCCCGGAGCAGTTAGCTGATGCAGTTGTGTGCCCGCAACAACTATTTCAGCACGTTGTTAGAGTGCGATAGGGTGCTCGTGGTCGATCGGGGTCAGGTGCTCGAGTTCGACTCGCCCCGCACCTTGATGGCCAACACCGAATCTGCGTTTTATGGCTTGTGCTTGGAGGCGGGATTGGTTGGGTGAACTTGTGATACACCTGGGTTTTAGCTCGCACCAGCGTGCCGCCAGATCTTCTTCACTCTGTTTTCTTTTTTGCTTGGTTTGCAATCCTGTCTCGTAGTCTGGTCTGTTCTCTTCACACATTTGGTTCAGCTCTGATTGTGGTCACTCTGACCACCACCCCCTCCTCTCATCTTGTATATGAATATGTTCTTCTCTCTGGTCAGCACGGGATATTTGGAAGGCTTCTATTTAGTGACGGCCGTGGATGCAGTGGTGGTGGTGGTAGCAGCAGTAGCGCTGCTCCACTGGTGTTTCTCAGGTCTGCTCTCTCATCCTTTTCTTTCTCCTTTCTTTCTTTCTCTCATCTTCCTTGTTTTCACATCTCTTCTCTGCTCTCCATGCAATCGCACACTCACTCATCACCGTGTCTCACGCCTTGTACCTCAACTAGGTAGAAGCCCTTTTTCTTTGCTCTCTGCTCGCTCCCCTTGGAGCTCTCACTCCTCGTTGCTCACGTTGCTCCACTGGTGTTTCTCAGGTACAAGCCCTTTCTCTTTGCTCTCTGCTTGCTCCCCTCGGAGCTCTCACTCCTTGTTGCTCATGCTGCTCCACTGGTGTTTCTCAAAACTCAATCTGTTGTGCTTGAAAGTTACACCGTAGCCTGTGTGGAAACTTCTGGAGTCTGCACATTGACTCTTGTCCTCACTATGAAGGAAAACACCTCCTTAAAATCTGGTGTAGAGTCAGCACAGCCAAAATCTTGTACAGAATCTCTTCTTGGAGCTAACATACGTGAACACCATGAATGTACGCAAAACACATTTGAATATATAATTAGTTGTTCTTTGTACTTTGCTGTGCTACTTCAGCTTGGGAGCACAGACAATAAGTCTTTCAAATCTCAAATGAAGTTTGTGTCAAAATCTCAAACACGTTTTCCTTTCAAAATTTGGACTAGCCAAAAGTGTGTATGAATTGCTGTTGAAGTCCTGAATTGATATAACAAACTGAACTTCATTTATTGCCCTAACAGGACCTGGGATTTGACTTATGACGGCATTAAAGAACGGGGTCACTTAGAAGTTCACCTGTAAGCATTCCTAAACAACTATTCCTTGAAAAAGAAATTGAAAATTCACGCTGATGAGGATGGTTCTGATAAAAAAAATTCTCAAGCCACCCTGCTAGTGAAGAAAATGAACCTATAAATAATAAACTTATATTTCTTTCCTATATTTTTTTTTTCTAATCAGCTTTTGTTGTGGTTTAGTTGTCTCTTACATCAAAAATTCCAAGGTTTGCCAAACCAATTCATCCGCTTTAAACCAAAAATAATGGCGCCAGTATCTTTGTTTTGAGACCAAAGAACCATCAGAGCTGGGCGAGCTGAGCTTGGCTGGCTGCTCATCCAGCTCTATATACATAGATCTATGCCTATATACATGATGTATGTATATAAAAATACAGATGTATGCACTCACATGTATGTATATACACCTATACCCACATATAAGCAAAATGAGGTCAGAAATGGCCAAAACTGGGCAGAAACTGGTTTTTTCTCAAAATAACTAGTTTTGGGGGGTTTATCCATACCCCCCCGGGATTCTAACGGGTGGCCCTAACCTAACCTAACCAGACCTAACCTATGTTTACCTCACCTAACCTAAGCTGAACCTAACCTAACCTAATTGAACCTAACCTAACCTAACAGTTTTTTTTTAATCTGGCTCCGTCCAGCTCATCCAGCTCTGCATAATCTTTGGTCTTAAACCAAAGATACTGGCACATTTATCTTTGGCTTAAGACCAAGGAAATTGGGTTGACACAGGTGAAAATTCCTGAACAAGACACTTTCCTTTTTTTTTGGTGGTAAATGTCTTGTAACAATTTATTTTATCTAACTGAGTAGTGGTGTAATTAATCATGAAGCCATTTCCTTTCAATCTCATTGGCTAAAAAATTCTATTATTAAACATATTCAATCTCATGTTTTAAAAATTTAAAAATTGTTCAACTAGATTCCCTCAGAATTATCAAAGAACTTAGAAGCTAGATGATTTTCAGCCCTAGCCAAGAACTTGGTTATCATTGCAACATCCCTGGCTTGTCGCACACTCCAATGATTTATCTCTTTTGTTGGCAGGAACAAGAGCCACATAGAACAGAAAACTTGCCAAGGTCAACTCAATCCCCATCTATAAACTGCCAGAAATTCTATCTGAGTTGGTTTAACCCAGGAAATCTAGGTTACACTCAAACAATTTGAATTTGGTTGAGTTTGACACAATGTAATATGCATCCAAGTCAAACTTGGACAGAATCAATGGTGTAAACAAATTACCAATATACTGTTTTGATAACTGTGTATTGTATTGGAGGGCCAACCCCCTCATTACCTCTCTGAGACATCAGGTATTGGAGTGGTTATATTGGTGGGCCAATACACAGAAAAAAATTATGTTTATTGTACTGGGCCTGGCAATGTATCACCCAGGAAAAATGGGTCAGCCTAAATGCAATCCATAAATTTACTATGTGCACTCCAACATTTTGGCTGTGGTGGACCGGTACGCCAAAAATATTGGAGTGCTGCAATATTGTACTCCAATAACATGGAGTGCTCCCACTTGAACTCCAGTTTTTATGGAGTACCTAACTCATCACGCCAAAAACAACCAAAATAGGGGAGTAAAGTCTGATGTACTCCAAAAACATTGGAGTGCATTTGACTTCACTCCAATATCTACTGAAGACTCATTGGCTTTGCAATCCTGCGGGCAGGATAAAATGGAGTGCACTAGGGTGCACTCCAAGTTTCTTGTTAGCCTCTGTGATGCCAAGGGCTAGTACCTTTTAGCTACACAAGGTGATAAGAGTGCAAATGAAGGGTAAAGTTGGGTATTTTCACGTAGAAAAGTAGTGAAGAAAGAAATAAAAAGAATATAATTCTTTTTTATAGAGGGGCCTGCTGGCGCAGGGGTGTTTGTAGGTGCCCTCTAAATCAGAGATCTGCAAAGCAGGGTGGTATCTGATTAAGCAAACAATGGGTTTCTGCATAACAGAAGGTGGTACCAAAGTGCGTTTCCAATTAAGGAACCAGAATGGGGACAGAAGGATGAAAGAAGTACTCACTATTGCTTCTCTTAAGCCAAAAAGCCACGTAGGGGGGTGAAGTAGAGCTGCTGGGTAGATTTGAGGGTTTCTGAGCAGGAGCTGGACACGTAGAATGGTTGATTTAAGAGGAACACCACTGATAAAACAGGCAAACAGGGCAGAGTAACTGAAATAAGGACAGGACACGGCGTAACTGATTGACTGTAATACTAAAATGATGATGGGGAACAACTTTTGGCGTGGAAAGAGGGCTCTATATATACTAATTTCACTCATAGTGGAGGACCTTTCTGCCTGTGTGCGTGTAGTAAATGGTTTTCAGCGCAATGTGGCCAATTTGGGAGATTGGCACTAACAAGGCTCATCCCAATGACACTGCTGGTCATTAATTCAGCGCCACAAGTGCTTTCCATGACCTTAATAACCTATTTAGTCATTGTAACTAAGGTACATAGCAACACTGACGTGTGAATATATCTGAAATGGGCCACAAATGACGCAAATGGGCCATGAATGGCTAAGGACAATCATTAAAGGCCACGCTGGCTATGTTGCTCTTGTGTATTCAAGGTTTTTATTGATAAAACCTTGTAAATAAACCACGTAGAGTCTACTTTTACCCTAGTTACACTTGTACATATGTGGTAACTAGGGGATTAGCTATTTCCACACATTTGGCAAATTTCCAATTGGATTATATAATCCACGTGCGGGGTTGGAGGTTTAAACCCCAATTGGGCCTAACTCTCAAACTATACACAACACCTCAATTATAAGTTCATAATTGGTCATTTCACATATAGTATGCATATATAACAAGTACCTACATGTGTAATGTCTGGGTGACACATGTTTGTGGCCAATTCTTACGGGTAATTGGTTCAAGGTGAAGGAGTAGGAAGTTAGGGGTACTTCCAGTGAGGGACCCTACATTAATTTGCATGAGGATTCAGAATATGGCATAATATTCTAATTTATCCTCAAGGTTTAGAAGTTATTAGGACAGTTCATGTCTAGCTTTTAAGTTCCAGCATCAGCATGCTGATGTTAAAAATATGCCTTAAAATGAATAAAAAATTGAGTGAACCACCATGTCCCCAGAGGATGGAAACAGCACAGCCACTTGAATTATGACTTGAAATTTTACTGTAAAATTTTATCAAATCAGCAAGAGGAAATCACTTAAATCCAAGACATGAACCGTCCTATTTAGTATTTTTGTAAAAAGTAGATGTTATTTTAATTCATTACTTATTTTTATGGTGCCAGGACTTTGCTAAGCTCATTGGACAAAAATAAGTAAACTGAGTTTTTTGTGCATTATTAGTCATATAAATGGGTCTTAATACTGTAGTAATAATGTCTCTTTTTATGTTACTTTTGTCAGGTTGGCTCTGTCATAGTAGCAAGCTGACATTTCTTCTCAGACTGTAAACTGCTTGCCAAGCAGGCCATACAACCTGCTTGCCAAGCAGACTACACACTGCTTGGTGAGCAGTTTACACACTGCTGGGCGATTAGGTCATAACCTGCTCGCCGAGCAGACTACACACTGCTCGGTGAGCAGGTCATAACCTGCTCGCCAAGCAGACTACATACTGCTTGGCAAGCAGTTACACACTGCTTAGTGAGTGGGTCATAACCTGCTCGCCAAGCAGGCTAAAACCTGCTCGCCAAGCAGACTACACACTGCTTGGAGAGCAGTTTACACACTGCTCGGCAAGTAGGTCCTAACCTGCTTGCCAAGCAGACTACACACCGCTCGCCGAGCAGACTACACACTGCTTGGCGAGTAGGTCATAACCTGCTTGCCGAGCAGTGTGTAGCCAGCTCGGCAAGCAGGTTATTACCTACTCGCCAAGCAGGTTTCAGCCTGCTCGCCGAGCAGCCTATGACCTACTTTTCAAGCAGGCTACACACTGCTTGGTGAGTAGTTCATAACCTGCTCGCCAAGAAGGCTGCAACCTACTTGCCAAGCAGGCTATACACTACTTGGCAAGCAGGCTACACACTAAACCTGCTCGGCGAGCAGGTTATAACCTCCTTGCCAAGGAGTTTGTAGCCTTCTCGGCAAGCAGGTAATTACCTACTCGCTGAGCAGGTTGCACCCTGCTTGGCGAGTAGGTAATAACCTGCTAGCCAAGCAGGCTACAAACTGCTCGGCAAGTAGGTCATAACCTGCTCGCCGAGCAGTGTGTAGTCTGCTTGGCGAGCAGGTGATTACCTACTTGCCGAGCAGGTTGCAGCCTGCTTGGCAAGCAGGTTATGACCTACTCACCAAGCAGTGTGTAGCCTGCTCGGCGAGTAGGTTATGACCTACTCACCGAGCAGTGTGTAGCCTGCTCAGCGAGTAGGTTATGACCTACTCACCAAGCAGTGTGTAGCCTGCTTGGCGAGTAGGTAATAACCTGCTCACCGAGCTGGCTACACCCTGCTTGTTGAGCAGGTTATGACCTACTTGCCCAGCAGTGTGTATTCCGCTCGGCATATAGGTCATGACCTACTCACCAAGCAGTGTGTAGCCTGCTCGGCAAGTAGGTCATAACCTGCTTGCCAAGCTGGCTACACACTGCTCGGCAAGCAGGTTATGACCTACTCCCCGAGCAGTGTGTAGTCTGCTCGGCGAGTAAGTCATAACCTACTCACCAAGCAGTGTGTAGCCTTCTCGGCAAGTAGGTAATAACCTGCTTGCCAAGCTGGCTACAAACTGCTTGGCGAGTAGGTGCTTGGCAAGTAGGTCAAACCTGCTCGCCAAGCAGTGTGTAGTCTGCTTGGCAAGCATTTTATGAACTACTTGCCGAGCAGTGTGTAGTAGGTCATAACCTGCTTGCTGAGCAGGTTTCAGCCTGCTTGGCGAGCAGGTTATAACCTACTCGCCAAGCAGTGTGTAAACTGTGTCAGGATTCAACCAAGGGTCCTAGCAACAACCTTGACTGTAAGTTGGTTTCTAACTGTTCTGGGTGAACCCTATCAATACCAGCCAAAGGCTGACCCTCTTGTACCTGCTCTACCACCAAACAGGTGACAAATTCATTGCAGAAGCAATCAAACCAACTGGGTTGAGCCCTGTTACCACTACAACCTGAGCCACGTTTGTTCCTGGTCCCTAGTGACAAAGTGGCATGACTAGCGTAAGCTCTAGTCTCTCATACCTTCTATAAATAGAAGACGCTTATTCACCTATTCTCTCCCCACGCTATTTACCTCCACATAGTCTACCAACAAGCTCTCAAAGATAAACATTCCCCAGCGTCACCACCTCAATCCCTCCATGTCAATTCATAACATCACCAAACAAACTCATCTCATTACTCACTCAGCCTAAGTTGACGACCTTGTTCCGGCTCAGCTGTTATTCTCCCTTCCTATTTTTCTTGTGCATTCTTCCTTTAAGGATTTTATCCGTCTCTTTTATTTCTTACCTCGCTATTCTCTTGCCAACGTTGAAACCACTTCGCTGCGGAAAGCGCAGCAAAGCACGAAGCGCAAAGCGCAGCGCTTTTGGAAGCCTCTGCGCTGCGCTAAAAGTAGCGGTCCCGCCCGCTGCGCTACCGCTTTCTCGGCTGAGGAAAAAGCGGGGAACCGCTACTTTCAGCGGTAGCGCAGCGATAATCCCACTGCGCTACCGCTTTTTGGGCTGGGCACGCAGCGGTCACCCGTTGCACTGCGCTGAATATTTTTTTTTCATTCAAGTGCAACAGCTACACCGTTGGAAGCAATGGTGTAATTTTAGTGCCGCAGAAAGCGCAGCAAAGCGCAAAGCGCAGCGGTTTTGGCAGCCGCTGCGCTGCGCTGAAGGTAGCAGCTCCGCCCGCTGCGCTATCGCTTTTTTGGCTAAGGAAAAAGCGGGGAGCCGCTACTTTCAGCGGTAGCGCAGCGATAATCCCGCTGCGCTACCGCTTTTTGGGCTGGGCGCGCAGCGGTCACCTGCTGCGCTTCGCTGAATGACCGCTTTCTTCAGTGAAGCGCAGCGGTTACAACGTTGCTCTTACCACCTTCTCACCTTACCTCATAAACATATCTTGTCTCTTACGCGCCTCAGCGCTGTATCTTGACCACTGGTCTGCCTCATGATCTCTGCTTTCAGGTTTGCTATCTCTCATGATGAGACACTTTCCTTTTCATGTAGCTGCTTAAAACTCATGTGTCCATCCCGTTCTAATGTCAATATAACCTTTCAGTTCTTTGAATTCCCACAAACTGCTTGCCAAGCAGTGTGTATGCCAAGCAGTGTTTATTCTTGGCAGGCAGTTGGTCATATGCTTGCCAAGCAGTGAGTAATCTGCTTGCGGAGCATGGTGTTATGTGCCAACTTGCTGAGTACGGTCTTTACGTACTTGATGAACAGGGTGTGTCTGGCTTGCGGAATGAGGTTTACATGTGCCAAGCAGGGTGAGTGCAAAGTTCCCTGCCTGAACTCCCTTTCCAGGGACTGCAATCCCTTTTTGGGGAGGCAAATCCTCAAAAGGGAGTGCTGACTCAATGCACTCCAAACATGTGTGAGTGAACCATCCATGCACTCATCATTTTTGGTGGCCACTGGAGTCCAACAATGTTTGGAGTGCACTCCATATGCACTCACTTTTGGAGTGCATGGAGTAAATTTATGAAGTGCATTTAGGCTGACCCAGGAAAAATTGGTATTGTATTTCAAAACTAATACACTACTGATATATTGTGGCATCAGTGAGCAAAACCGCTACAAATCATGATACATGTTGACATGCACTACATGGTTAGACCATTGGCAGGATCAAAGCAAGGTATGTGCAGAGGGACTTGCCAATTCGCAGGTAAGTCAACTTGCCTCAAATTTGAAACCCAGAGAAGGAGAAACACATGGGGAACTTCATTTCAGTATTTTCCTGGATAAATAGATCTGTAGAAAGTGAGTGGAAAAATGATAGCCTTGATACTTTGGCAATTCCAGGGTGGGGTTAAACCAGGGGCTTGATAGTGGCACGCCCAAAGGGCGTGCACACGCCCCCCCCCCCCAAACGCCTGAAAGAAAGGCGTGCGGGGGCTGCACGCCTTTTTTTTTAGGCGTGCAAACCCCCGCACGCCCTCCCCCGCATGCCGCACGCCGCCCTCACGCCTACAAAAGGGTACCAACTGGTATAAGGGTACCAGTCGGTACCCTTATAAGGTTACCACTTGGTACCCTTATAAGGGTACCAAGTGGTACCTTTATAAGGGTACCAAGGGGCTCACGTAAGCCTCTCAATTGGAGAGGCTTACGTGAGCCTGGCCGGACGGGCGTGCCGGCTGTGCACGCCTGTCTGGAGGGCATGCAAGGCCTGCACGCCCTCCGGACAGGCGTGCATGGCCAGCACGCCTGTCCGACGGGGCCGCACGCCAAGCCGGATGTCCTCACACCATTTGTAGGCGTGAGGACGGCGTGCGGCATGCAGGGGAGGGCGTGCGGGGGTTTGCACGCCTAAAAAAAGGGCATGCAGCCCCCGCACGCCTTATTTTTAGGCGTTTGGGGGGGGGCGTGCCGCTATCAAGCCCCGTTATGTCTGGATGTTTCAAATGGATGGTTATATATACTAGTATCCCTGCCTTGATTTCCACTAATTGGGGCTTTGTCCAAAAGACTAGAAGCTCTGGTTCCTGTCCGCAAGAATTGTATGTATGCATGTACCACATTAAGGGTTGACCGGCTTAGCTCATTGCCCACTGTGTTGGCAACCAAATTTATTCATCTCAATATTTCTTACAACCAAAACTGAGCATTACCAAGAGGCATTCTTGAGCTCAAAAGTGAAGAATTTCAACAAAACAGCCCTCTTCTTCTTTTTAATTTTTGTATAGAGGACAAGAAAAGTAGCAATTTTGGGAAATTGAGTCCCATGGTACAGTCTTAGTTCTCCAGCAGTGTCAGCTTGCTACTATGTATGCTAGAGACAAGCCAACATAGAACAGCTAAAATTGGACCAGATCAAGGCATTCACGTGGATGATTTCATTTTTGTAATATATTGTTAAGAAATAAAAAAATCATTGAATTTTTTTTCCTGCCAAACGCTGTGGTGTTCCAAACATGACACAAATTTTCAATTTTTATTTTATCTATTTCCCTTATCATTTTCTCTTATATTTCTCTTATTTCTTCTCTATCTCTTTTCCCTTTCTCATTTCTTCTCTTACATCCACTCAGAAATCCTCAAATATTATTGAAGAATCAGAATCTACGGCAAAAATCACTCTAGGACACAACTTACGGGATATTTGTCACTCAACCGGATCAGGGAGTAGCAACAAATCAACATATTCCGTCACCTAATCCTCAATCCCTACTACAGTCATCAAAATACAAAACCTTCAAAACCCCATAGATTGTTCCAGGAAAACATTCTTCAGGCCAATTGATCTAGGAAACAACTCACGGAATCTCTGTTACATGCCGGGATGAATAGTTATGGCCAACATTAGTTCCTAGACCCGAGTTTATTCCAGTTTCCCACAGTTACACAGCACTTTCACAAGGTAGTCACACAAAAACCACAACCACAACTCAACCACTAGGCACTGGTAACCTCTTTTTCTAGGATATTCCACCCAACTTAGGCCCATAGTAGCATGGAAAGTTCCACCAGGTTCAGAACCACAAGTCACACGCATTTCACTTGTTCCATTGTTCCATTTGTGTCCATCAACCACATTTCAGCTGTGATTAGTCATCAATTGTTGTTTCACTGTGTTCCATGACCAATTTTTCTAACCACAAGTTGACCACCCCCCATTTGTCAGGATTTTGATATAAAAGAGGCTCTCCTCCAGGTGTTTCCCCCCCCCCCCCCCCCTCCTCACCAGATTCTACCATCAGAATATATCATCACCTTCTACACTCATCAGATATTAGTATTAGTATCCCCTATAGTATACTACTGGTCACTCCTCATTATAATTCCCCCAATATTGAGGTTTTAAGCAATCAACATCAACAATAACATCATCATCATTTACCCATAACAACTCATCTTGACCCAACTAGGTTGAAGCATTAGCTCCCATACGTGCCCTGTTGCTCATCACCATCACCATCCATCCCCTGGTTGTAGCGTCAGCTCCCAAACCTCATTTAGCTCTACAACTCATTACCTTCATCATCATCCATCCTTGGTAGAAGCGTCAGCTCCCAGAACTCATTACCTTCACACATCATCATCCATCCTTGGTAGTAGCGTCAGCTCCCAACCCTTGTCATCTTAACACATCTTCATCATATACGTACACCCTTGACATCCATCATTATCATCATCACCTATCATCACCTCTTAACATCATCACCTACTCGTATTAACACTCATAACCCTTAACACTCATCCATTACCCTTCTACACATAGTAACAACATCATCACATACTTACCTCAGATACACACCCGTGTCATATATCAACATTGTCATCCATCATCAACATCATCATTCATAGTCAACATCATCTATTATCATCAGCAACATCCATCATCAACCATATACATACCTTACATTCTGCAGTCATCTGAACCAGACGAGTCCTATCACTATAAGTAAACTGCCAAACGATCTTGGTGGTCTTGTTGTTCTGATAGCATAGAAGGGCAGAGCTTGCACCTCCTTATTGCCCTTCTCTATTCAGCAAAAGGTATTAACTTACACTTTTGAGTCTTACAACGCTAGTGGATTCCCCTCAGGCCAACAAAGTCAGATAAGTCCTCACTCCTGCTGGCTCTGCCCCCAGCCATGGGACTGAGTTAAGTTTGACCTGTTCAGCTGTGTTGGCCTTGGGCTAGTTAGCTTGTGCTATGCATAACAACAAGCATTCAGGACAAACAACATGATACAAGTGATGGACAGTCATCAGCTGAAGTTTCTGGGAGCTGATCCCGGGCAAAAGGAACTTTTGCTGCGTCAGTGCAACGTAGCGCATTATACTTCAGCTGCTTGGACGTGGTATTGCAGTTGCGCCAAGGTGTTTGATGATCCCCAGTTGGCAGTACATGCATATTCATGCATGAATTCAGCGCTTATTTTGCAAATTATTTGATTCAAAAAAATTAAACCCTTTCTTTGTGGATAGGTTGATGTTGGTACTGTCATAATGAGAACACGTCATTTAATTCCATAATGAATTTTGTGATTTAATCACATCTGATGTCACAACTGAACTCAGTTGCGCCTGGATGTGAAGAAGATCCTCCAAAAAGAATCATTCTCAACTTCTATCTCACCCAAGTTGCATTTTTCTCTCATTGTCACTTCTCAGTATCCTTACTCCATCTTCCATACACCCCAAATCAGTTCCCTTATCACTTGATAATTGATCACATTTGCTCGCCACACCAAATCAAATACCTTGGTTCGACGCACTACCTTCCGCTTTCTAGATCTCAGGAGGAGCTAGGTGTAGCTTCTGGGAAGGCTATACTGTTGTGATAATCCTGAGTGTAAGATCGCCAATAATTGTGTCGTCGTTCTGATATTTGTTTTAGGTGTTGATCTGAATCTAGAAGGTACCGCTCTTACCTTGTTGTTTCCTATTGTTAATGTTTCATTATTCATTCTTTATTGTTTTTAGTTATTTTACTTCTATTGAGTTTTCATAACTGTTTCAATAAAGCATTTGATTCTACCAATTTTACAGGTACACCTTTTGGATGGAATCAAAACAGTCTGAGCTGGTTAACAGTCTGAGCTGTTTTTTATGTGGAGGAATAGTCAAAAAAAACACGGCATACATAGGCTTGGATAGACCCGTGTTCCGATAGGAGCAATGAGCTGATAAGGATGGCTATTGGGCCGGGTGCCCATCAGGCTGCCCAAGCCCAATCGGGTTTGGGCCGGGTTCAGGCCCTCTATCTGGAGAAAAAGTGGATTTTAGCCCAACCTGATAGACTCACGACACTTATCGGGTCCAGGCGGGCACCCGACAGGCTGCCATCCCCCCGGGGGGATCTGGGGGAAAGGCACAGGCGGCAGAAGGTGCAAGTCTCATAAACTTGTTGGAGGCACATCACGGCCACGCTGCGACGCATCTTGGCCAACAAGTTACAACCCGAAAACCGCTGCTGTTCACATGGCGCTTTCCATCCAGTCCAGCCCTGGATTGAACAACAATGAGGATATAGAAGTGATTCCCATACCCAAACAGGATCCACCTTCACGACCGCTTTTGCAAGCTTCTGCGTCTGCAGGAACCCAATCAATCTGGAAAACTCAGCACCGCAGACTTTTACTCCTGCCGACAGTGCCAGTGAGTCACAGGGGGATCAAGAGGCCGCTCAATCAAAGAAGAGAAAGAATGAACTTGTATTGACATTTTTTTTCATTTTGAATATATTTTTGCTTCCTTACTTACCTGGCCCAAGAGGTTTATTTGGGCTGCCTGCGGGCTACCCATGGGCCGCCTGCAGGCTTACAGCTATCCAGAGGCCCACAGGCAGCCCATTGGATAAACGGGTTCAGGCTGGACATAATTTGAGGTGATTCCAGCCCGGCCCAACCCATCCACAAAGCTGGCAGGCTACCTCGGGCCAGCCCATGGGCGGCCCAAGCCCACCTGATAGCCATCCTTAGATGACCATATCGGAAAACCTTGCGCATTTCCTGTCTGCATGCGGATCACAGGTATGACCCGTCAAAGCTTGTCTGGGGTGTATGACTTTTCGAAGGAAGCCGTGTTGATAACACGGTTTCCTACGGAAACCAGATTCTGAAAGGTGGAATAACACTGTCATTCCACCTTTCAGAAAGTGATCATCTCTCCAAAAGTTAATTTTTGAGATTTGACAGGTAGAAAGCAACACGATTGGACCTGTGTCACCTGCATAAAGGCAGTTAAGAGTGAGGCTGCGGTGTGCATGCGAGACCTGCTCTTAACTGACTTATCTGCAAGAATCAAAAAAAATCCCGCTCAACTCAGGATCCCGCCCCCTGCTTGGAAATCCCTGCTAGTCGCCAGCTGCCACACCGGACATTGCTCCAAATCTGGGCAGCTGTATGTGTACGACATACCTCCACCACACTCCCCACACAACGCCAAATGGCTGGGCGTGTACACAGAATTACAAGGAGCTCCTTTGAGAGTGGGCCCAGTAGACCATGGGGAAGTTTTCTAGAAAAAACCTGCCAGTCCGCTGGACGCTTTCTGGTAAAAGTGTCCAGCAGATGCTTCAAGAGCGCCCCCTCAATGCAACCTGGATTCTTCAAAGTTCCCGTTGGACAATGAGAACCAGAAGGAACCAGTGCGTCCAACGGGAGCCCACTGAATGCTTTTTGGAAGCGTCCAACGGTTGCTACCTGCAGAAGCGCCCACTGGACGCTACTAGAAAGCGTCCAGTGGGTGCTACCTGACTGATGCGCCCACTGGACGCTTCATAAAAGCGTCCAGTGGGCGCTTCTGTCAGGTAGTGCCCACTGGACGCTTTTTTGAAGTGTCCAATGGTTGCTTCTAACACAAAGCGCCGCATAGGGGCTCATTTTTTTGATTGAGCTCAAGCTCTGCAGGTAATTCAAGGAGGGGGGGTTGGAAATTAGGATTTGATGTGCTAAGGGCCAACAAAAGTTAATACGCTGTTACTCTTTCATGTATCTCTTGTATTCCAATTTTATCTGTAGACTGCACTTATTTTGAGGGAAATAAAAATACAAATAAATTCAACATCAAACTAAACAGTCCCATATCCACATTTATTTTGTGAAATTTATGAGAAATAATTTGAGAATAAAAACTAGACATTGGACTCATTTTCAGAATCAACACATGGTTGGGCAATTACTAAAGAAATTCTTTCCCAGTTTCTGAAAACTTGGATATCAAATTGCACCATATCTTCATTTTGAATACTGTTCTAGAAATTTGGTAGTGTTTGAATGGAGAATGAAAAGAAGAGGTGACTTCATGAAAATACATGTGTCCAGGTATAAATTTGGGTAATTAATCAAGCCACTGTCATGATTCCAGATACAAAGTTTGAAATAATGTCTATTGATTACCAAAAACTATCCTCACCTTGGGAATCATGTCATTGGGTACAGTACTTCCAGATTTGAACTTGTGAACATCTCAATGTGGTGACCGCAGAAAGATGTACTGAAGTACAACTTGGGAAGTAATGGACCCAATGAAATGACTCCAACACCAGGGAGATTTTTTTCAATGATCAAAAAGATAATTCAAACCTTTGGAATTTTATAAGTGGGTCAAGTACTTCCAGAGGTATAGTTGGGCACATGTTTCTGGGGTCACCTTATGTGATGATTGGCAATGAGTCTCTTTATTGAAAATCTTAACGCAGCCAGTAGTAGTAGAACTATCAGAAAAGACCAGAAATGAAAATAAAGAAATCATAACAAACAGTCATCAGATGAGAATGAAAAGTGAGAAAGATCAAAGAAACAGAAACCAACAGGTGAGCCAGATAAATCAATATGAAACGATAGCAATTTTGACAGCAATGACAAACAAATGAAACAAGCAGACAACTGAAAAACATAGGAGAAAGATGTTCAGCATTAGACATGAAAGAAAACAAAGAAAATAAAACCAAGTAATCAACTACCTCTGGTTGATAATGCAAAGGTGGTCTTCTTTCTCCTCCTCTCCTCCTGAACTCGGTACTTGATGTTCCTGATCTGATGTGACAATATGTTATGAGTTATTGGGTTATAGTTGTAGAGCAAACTTGAATCTTTACCTATTGATCTGGATCTTCACGTATTGTTGGTTCGGTTCTTGAGTCTTCAATATTTGAGATGGTTGAAGTTGAGAAGCAAGCTGAGCTCAATTTGAAATGCTCACACATCTTCTACCACCTCTTCCATATTGCATATGCATACCCGACGTGCCAATTACTACCTCAACACCTTATTCAGATGTGCCCAAGTACAACTCTGGAAGAACTGGAACCTATGAAATGATTCTTAAGGGAAGGATGGTTTTTTCATGATCACAAAATCAATTCAACCTTTGGCAATGGAATCATTTCATTGGTTCAATTACTTCCAGAGTAATACTTAATACTTGGGTACATTTTTCATGCATTCACTACACTCAGATTTGACCAAGCACAGCTCTGGAAGTACTGGACCCAATGGCATGATTCCAAAGGTGGAGATGGTTTTTTCATAATCAAATTTAAAATGATAATTCAACATTTGGGTCAATTTCCTCCAGAGTCATATAATTGAGCACATGTTTCTGCAGTCACCACACTCAGATGTGTCCAATTACAAATTCGGAAGTATTTGAGTCAAGGAACTTCCAGAGTTTTCCTTGCACAGTTTACCCCATTGTTAACCTAAAATCATGATAATAATGGTTTTGACAACCCTTTAACTGGACTTGCTCTCTCCTATTGTTTATTTGATACTAAAATCCTTCTGGGAAAGTATTTCTTGGCTTGCAAGTTGTTGCCAGATCCAAGTTTTTTTACTATTTTCTTACTATTGATTACCCAAGACTCTCACATACAAATAATTTGTACTTTTTAATAATGGTACCCTTTCTGAAAATTTACTTTTGTGGTTGTTAGATTCTGTAATTTTATGCTTGTTAAATTTTGAAGTCTAGTTACTAACATGTTGAAGTTGGTTGGTCCTGGACCCCTTTCTAACTGTCCTCCGCACTGAATTCCTCACTGTTCTTTTGCTTTACCAGATTTCCCAATCTCAAATTCTTGCCATACCAATGGCCCCCAGCACATCCAATCATCTATACAAATTACATTGCGCATCCAGATTACCTACCTTTTGGAACAGAACACCAAAATAATTTCAGCTTGAATTTCAAAGGCAGGACCAACTGCAGTGGGAATTTGTTGTCGCTCACATACAGCCAGCACCCTGCTAGTCCCAGTGGGACAGCACAGAGCCCCAACAGACAGCTGGATAATAAACCTGCCGGCAAGGAGCACAGCACGGAGTAGCCTGAGCGGCCAAGAAGACAACGGAAGTTAGGCTTAGCCTTGCCTCAAGTACTGGGCCCGCTCTCAAAGGAGCTCCTTGTAATTCTGTGTAGGACACGCCCAACCATTTGGTGTCGCGTGTGGAGTGTGGTGGAGGTATGTCGTACACATACAGCTTCCCAGATTTGGAGCAATGTCCAGTGTGGCAGCTGGCAACTAGCAGGGATTTCCGAGCGGGATGCGGGATCCTGAGTTGAGCGGGATTTTTTTCGATTCTCGCAGATAAGTCAGTTAAGAGCGGGTCTCGCGTGCACACCGCAGCCTCACTCTTAACTGCCTTTATGCAGGTGACACAGGTCTGTTTGGCAGGGTCTTGGAAATAGTATTTTATGGACGCTTACAGTGTCAACTCCGAGGCAATCTGGCGCGAAAAACAAAATACGAATCCGAATCCGGCTCCAGAAACAGTTGTTTTCTTTCATCAAGAGTTTAAAATTATATGTATTTAGATCTCAAATTGATGTATTTAGACTTTCTCATTAGTAGATACTATGGGTTTCCAGTTGACACGACGCATCGCGTATAGTCACGATCCTACCACGTGACGCGCGACGCGCCGCGCAATTGCAAATTCCACGTTGTAATCCTTTTTCTATAAATACTTCTCTTTGCCCCCCTTTTGTTTATCCCCATGGGATTTATTTTGTAAACATTTTTTCACCTGCAAATTTATTTCTTTCTTCCGTCCTCTTGATCCCATCCGCGCACAGTTGCCGGATACGGATTTGCCCAAGTTCATTACATACAGCCCGGCTTTCTCGCCAAATTCTCTACAGTATTCACGGTTGATACTTGCCATCACTCCATGGTTGTCTCGTAAATGGTTGTTTTCACTACATTTCTGTCCCACTTTTCCCGATTCAGAGACGTTCTAGCCTCATCGTACCGGCGTACACCGCCGTTTGACTCAAGAGTCTAGAGAGTGGCGAAGCATCCAATATAGACTAATAATAATTTACACACCTCCTCAAGTTGGCACCGAAGTTATGTCCTCAACGACCCCTCTCATCGCTCACCCTACTCTCCAGCTTACTGGTGTTGAGAAACTCAAACCACCTGGCCCCGACTCCAACTACTCAGACTGGAGCTGGGTCATGGACCTCCACTTCCAGGCCGCAAACGTTGCCTATGTCCTTGAATCCGACGATGCCAGACCTCGCGATAAACCGATGTTCGCTTAGGACAACATGACAATCTGTGCTATCTTGTCACGCACAATCGATCCTGCAAATATTCGATATGCGCGCCAATTCAACAGCGATGCCCGAGGCATGTGAGGCTCCCTGAAAGACGCTCATCAAGATACGTTGTCGGGAGGGAGAATGGTTTGGATCTGGAAATTAATCGGAGCGCGTATGTCTGATGACGACGTTAAAAGCCACATTGCTGAGATGGCCCTTCATGCCCAGAATCTCGAATCCTTTATCAGCAAAGAAAACCCTCTCAGTGTGGACGACATCCACTCGGCCGCTCTACTCGCCTCACTTCCAAGCGATTGGCTGAGCTGTGTTTCAGCCTTGATGAATGAAGAACGGGTGCCATCCATTCGGAATATTGTAGCTGCTCTAAAACATGAGTCTTTGCGCCGAAAGTCTCGCCAAGACATGAGCACTGTTTCCCCTCAGTCACTCCACCTAGATACAACGCGTTGAACTCATTTTGCCCGCAATCCGGGGGGCCTCCGTGCTCATTATCTTGCTTGAGCCACAAGAACACGAAACCTGCCGAATCATCCAGACCCAACCAGCCTTAGCTACAAATCATGAACCCCAAAACCACTCGCAGACAGAAGCAGGACGGACTTTCGCTGTCCAGTTGGGAGATGGCTCATCTGATGCAAACATAAACCCTGACCACCCGGGTTTAGAGGTAGAAGTCGCCAGAATCATTGTAACTTCATCGAGGTCCGGTGACGCCAGAACAATTGTACCTTTTTCGAGGTCCGGTGACGCGACCTTGGATTCGAGCTGCTCTATTTCCATGACCCCCTCCCGCGCGCTGGTTCAATCTCTCCGCGACGACCGTACCCGGGTCCTCCTGGCAGATAGCACCTCTATGAGGGCCACTCACAAGGGGATTATGCGTCTTCCTTTCAATATCCCAACTGAAGTGGAAGCGCTGGTTATACCCACTTTGGGCGGGCCCCTCATCTCAATTTCTGCCTTGTGCGACAAACGACTGACGGTGGTATTCTCCGATCAACGTTGCACTATCTACGGTCAGGGTCCCGATCTGTTTATCGACAGGAGGATCCTTGCTACAGGATACCGAAACGAACGCCTTTTTTATCTAAACTCCAGTTACACCCCTGTAAGAACCCCAACCCAAGTTTGGCTTTGAGCCTCCCAAGCGATTCATATACTTATTTCACTGTTTTGTTTCTGATGACTTCCTTTCAGCGATAATGATTGTCTTCCCACTTACATAGACCTCAAACCATGAAGGAAACTCTGCTCCGGTAACTCGTGACCCAAACATCGGTCATGAATGAAGCTTAATTTACAAAAATGTTCCACCTCTGTCCAGTCAGAAATGCACCGATCCATCTTCCATTCTTGTGCCCCTTATCAAGAGACAAAACCTACTGAACTCCCCTACTCTGACGTATGCTCATTTGAACAAGTTTTGCGAGAACAGTATTCCTCCTTCATCCCATCTTTGTATAGACCACTTCTCCAAATCTAGCTAGGTGTATACATTCACATAAACGAGTGATTTCTTTTCTTTGTTTGAAATCCTTCAACATTGTTTTAAAAAATCTGTTGATCATAAGCAGCGTATTATGAATTATTATAAGGACAAGATGCCCGCTATGTATACACCATCAAGGTATCGTCATTGTATTCACATGACTGTTACAGCTATAGCGCACATGGGTCTAGTCTTTCCATCAAACAGGGAGGACAGACGAACATGAAAAGGTGTTTTTGATACAGCCAAAAGTCCAACAGGTAGTAATACAAAGGTCCAAGCCATTAACCACACAAAAACAGGCTCAAAGGGAGAACCAGCAGAATCAGACAGAAGTATGTACATGTGGGAAGAAAAAATGAGTTGCAGGTAGATAAGCAACAAAGAGGGTTAAGTTTGCTAGACACGCACCACTGTACCCACATCTGTTGATTAACGGAAAACCAAAATGATGCATGAAAAAGGAATGGAAACTCGACCGTGATTTATACATAGTGAATGGTTTAGAATCCGATATAAATCCCTCCCTTGCTGGATTACACCTCCCAGCAATCCCTTATTCAAGGAGTGCAAATTCCAACAACTTCGGCATGGCTTGTTGATCCTGCTGTGACGCGAATAAAAGACAAGCAAACTGCTCCAACAGGAAAAGGGGAGGCACGTCCTTGATCTTCCCAAAGGAAGCAGAAGGAAGGAGTGGAACAAAGAAACCCTTAACCCAGCTGCTGGCTGCAAGAACGTGAAGTCAAATCCTCAGCTCATGAATCCATGATCTCATCCTCTGCCAAACTCCGCTAATCAGGATACATAGTGCCACTTTCACATAATCGCGCAACCATTTCATGCACACTGTATTCTCGCACAGGTCACCGTGTGCAGTGCGTAGCGCCGAGCGGGGCCATAATCAACGGCTGATCGAAGCAAATCATGATAGAGTTGTACATGTGTAACGAATTTGTGTAAATCTCATGTTACAACTTGCCAAGAGGATTATGTTGAACGTTATGAGTACTCCAGTTTTTAAGCAACCTTGAATTTTCAGCCATATCCCGGATCATGAAGTGAAAAAATCGAGTCCCTCTACCCAAGTGATTCTTCAATCTTTTCAGTATTCTCTAACCCCGCTACCGATGATCAAGGACAAATGATGTCAGATGAGGAAAATTATCAACCTAACTCTGTTTCCAAAAGTGAAACACTACCAACATCAATTGAGGGAACTGTCGCGGAGCCTGAGTTGGAGAACTTCGAGTTTGAAGTGTGCACGCCGTATCATGGAAAACCCCGTAATTAGTTCACTGAATATTTAATTCTCTTTATCTGATGTTCTTGTTGTATACTGACCTGGGACTTCAAAATAAAGCTCAAAACGCAGATCATCATGTAGCAATGGTCAGAATTGTAGAAGGCCATGCTAGTCCTTACCAACCCCGCTCACCCTTGATAAGAAGACCCTCGCTGCTGGTTAGGTGCAGATCGCCCTCCCAGAATGTGCCCCCCGCTGGGGCCCACACATTCCTACCGAAGGTCATTACGAGATCCCGTTCTTTTGATGCGATTTGGGAACATCGAGACAAATCTAATACGCGCTTTAGGCTCGTCTCATCAAGTTCACTGGTGCGTCGTATCGCTGTATCTGGAAGAAGTTCTGGGAAAAAATGCCACTGTCTATTCCCTCCTAAAACTGCACTTTGGCTTGCTGCATGGAATATCTAATCTGATAACAAGGATGGCCTAGCAGTTATCGAATACAGATCGACCGGCTATTTCAGCAACTCCCGCACACAGTGCCAGACAAGTCCGACATGTCTTTTCCGACAACCGCTTGCACAAACAGGCTCAAACATTTACCGCTGGCCCCGGCGTTGAAGTTGGTGAGGCACCGCCTGATCAGAACCGGGTTGGACCACTGCCTCCGAGACAGAATGTGATCGATAATCCTTTGATTGGGAAAGTCCTTGTAGCCAGAAGCAGGTTAGAAATCAGTCGACTTGATAATTTTTGATTTTGAATTCAAAAAAACCTCAGCAATCAACTTGAATCTTATGCAGAGTAATATCAATATGTACTGACAAGAGGGAGTTCCAATTCTTCCAATTGTCGTAACCGAATTGACCATAGGATGATAATCGAAAAGACGCACTGCTTGTACCCAAAGGTTTCACCTTTGATACCGTATCCAAGCTGCTTGATTGGTGCTTCTTTGGTTTTCTTCGTGCCTCGAAAGATCCTTTGATTCCTGCGCAATGCTTATGTTAAAAAAATCTCTGTGGATAAATCAGGTTTCCGACTAGTTGTCCATCCACTCGATCCAAAATCAAGGGTCAAACACCTTCACCTTCGCTTGCTTCTGCAGAGAAATGATCGAAACAAATTTGCAAGGCCACCGATCATTAGAGTTAAGTATTCCTCTTCTTTCTTTTCTCATTTCGTTTTCACTTTTAATTCGTCGCATGATTCTCATGTGAGATCTGCGTGATCAGCTAATATCATTGATTTTCCCGATTTCCACCCTATCCCTTTATTTACAACACACCGGTTTCTTCTTGAATAAAGGCCATCTATCCCTGTGATGGTAAACTCCATGAAACTGGTGAGAGAACTTCAGTTCACACAACACGAGAAAATTTCATGGGCTTCCGTCTAGGTATAGACCAAGTGAGTGCTTCTTGTCATGTCTTTTGGCAATTCTTGTTTTCCTCTGACGCAGAGACTGACATGTCTTAATGGCTGGATCACTCGACTGGAAATATAATTTTGCCCTGTGAATCTGAAACTAATCGGGTTATAAACCAGTATGGCGCAGCGACACTCAATCACACTCAATCTGTCGCCATTGATAGCTACACCGTACCTTGTGTCTCAACTTCTGGAGTTTATACAGGCCGCCTTGACCTCACTATGGATGAAGATAGCTCCTCAAAGTATGGTGTAGAGTAAGCAAATGCAAAATCTCATACGGAATATTAGACATTCCTACTTGGAGTTAACATATCATCAACACCACAAATACACGCATAACATGTCATATTCAAATGTCCAATTAGTCGGTCTTTGTGCTTTGCTGCGCTACTTGAGCTTGGTAGTACAGAGGATAAGTCTTTCAAAACTACAATGACGCTTATGTCAAAATCTCGAAGGGAGTTCCCCGTCAAACTTTGGACTAGCCCAAGGTGAGTATGAACTGCTGTTGATACTCTAATGTGAACCCCAACTGATCCATGTAAAAATTGACCTTAATTCATTGCCCTAACAGGACATGGGAGTTAACTTATGACGGCATAACTCAGTTGGGTCGCTTGGAACTTCACCTGTAAGCATTATTAAACAATTTTTCCTAAGTAACTTCAAACCAAAGATGACCTAGTAAGATGATCCTACCACACATCCAGATCTACAAACCTTCCCTCAAGTGAAGAGAATGAACGAATCAATGATCAAGTAATATGGATTTCCTCCGTTTTTTCTTTAATCATTTTGTGCTGCGGTCTAATTTTCTCTTCCACTAAAACTTCATGAACAAAATTGATATACTTTCTTATGTTTTGGTGGTAAATGCCTCAACAGAATTGATTTCATTTACTTACGTAGTAGAATGTCAATGATCTTGAGGTTCTTTCCTCTTTGATGTCAATTGCTTAAAAAAATTTCTAAAGAAAAACTTTTAATCTCCTGCCCAAAAATTTGTGATAAAAAGAATGTTCAACTTAGCTATCGTCTATAGTAAGTAAAAAATGAGGAATCATGTGATTTTTAATTGAAAAATAATAATATGTACTGCTACAAGGGTCCAGCGTAGTATTGGGTGGGGTATAATCTTGGGATCCTTAAAGATTTGGCTCGCCCCAACAGATTCTGTTAGATCAAATGAGTCTTTTAGCTCGAGTTTGTTGTAAAGCAATCAACTCAGGAAGCTGATCAACTCGTGCTCAACATTACCAACCTCAACTCAACAACCCTAAGCATGGCTAACAAACCGCAGCACGATCACAACCTCAACATGACTAGATTCAACGCTGCAACTATTACTTTACATTTAGCGTAGCAAATTTGTAATTTAGCGTTTTTGGCCTCAGCTAAACTACAATTACAATACAGCGCTGCCTCAGCTACAGCTACAGTTAAATTAAATTCAAGATAAAAAAGTAAAACTACAGCAAAATTACAGCTAATTAGCTGTAGCTGGCCGCTAATTAGCTGTAATTTGGTGTTAGCTGGATTTGGCGGCTTTCTATTACAGCTAAAGCTAATGCACTGGAGGATGGGAATATCTCAGCTACAATATAGCTTTAGCTGAGCTAATGTAATTTAGTGTAATAGTTGCGGTGTTGCTAGAGTCAACGGCCGCGGTAGCTCATGTTTTATTCCTTTGTCTCTCTTCAGTTTCCTCATTTCACTCAGCGTGTATTCTTTGTGATATCTGTTTTCCTTTGTTCATCTATACATGTTCACGTCTCTCAAACTACCTCTTGTATCTAGTATATAACCATGCACTATGGTCTGAATATTTTTACCTCACCTCTCATCGGAATCAATCTTCTTGCTTACAGTCAGTAGCTTCATAAGCTACACTTCATCGCTTGCTTAAGCCTATTCTCAGTGCCACGCACTCTCCTCCTGCACCTCGTGCCCCATAGCCCTCGCTAGATTTGTTTGGATTTTGGTGGATAGAATAGTTCGAGATTAGGAAAAAGCTCAGCGCCGGCGTTTTTGTGGTTTTGTTTCGATTCTGGACTATGTACTCTTTGGAATGATAGATATACATGCATAAGACCTGGTGCTTATGAGAATGATCTAGAAGGATGTTTCTTGGAGGTGTGTATCAACTTATCAAGTCTGTTCTTTAGCCCGCAGAGCCTGCAGGCACTGTCAACCCGAAGGAAAGGCACACACGAGGAAACAAGAAAGCTCGAGGATTTCTCCAGATGCCCGATTTTTTTATGAATCCAACGAGCAGCTTTGAAATCTCATGACACGCGGATTCCAAAAAACCACAACATCGACATGAGGCCCAGCTATAACCAAATCAGTAATCATGAAAGTGCCATCTTCTTTGTCATTTCAACTTTCCCTTTTTTTATCGCAATATTTCGTGATTTCTAATTCATCATCTTTGCTTCCAACAAATTCAAGCTGGTGAGCATCTTCCTTTGTACCTGAAGTTCCGTCCTTTGAGTGATCTCTAGCCTACCTGTTTTGATATATTTCTCAGAAATTATTCTGGTTGTGAGCTTTTTAGATTTTAGTCTACTTTTAATAGTCTTCTCTTGGCAGTTTGGGAAATATATACATATAGCTTCTCCTTGGGGGAGTGTCGTCATTCTCACCACAGATGCAAACCAAGAATCCGGAAGAACACTGTCGCTACCGGCCACCATACATAGGCCGCCATGAAGAGAGTGTACATTCGTGAGAGGGCGGAACTCCCGCGAGTCATGATGGCACCTGATGGCACCCTCGTGCTAGCTCTTCTTAAAGACATCGCCCGAGAGGCTACTAGTGCACCCGCTCCTGCAAGCACGGACGGACTTTGGAGGTAGTGCTATGAGCTAAACTTGTGGCGGGTTCCCGTAGAAATGTGCGCCGAAACTTCGAAAGAATGGATCGGAGCAAACCGGCCGACGATCACGGTGCAACATTTAGGGGTCCAAGTGCGAGAGCCATGTAGAGTCGAAATTGCCCCTCGATCCCCGCACATTGTTTTTCTTTCGCAGGGAGGGGGTACATAGTCGAGCGATGAGAACACGTGAGTGGCATAGTAAATTGCAGGATCTTGGCAATGTTGCTTGAAAGAGACTGCAGAGACTCTTCCAGACTTTCTTGCTATAAATACTCGATAGGAAGTCATAAATGATTCTTCCCACCAACCCATGATTACCTCTACATAAACAATTCTTTTTATTATTCATTCCATTGCACATTCCTTCTTTGAAAGTTCTATAAAACAGGGCGCCATCGTACCGGCGTAGAAGAGAGTCTCGAAGGATCAAAAGCGCAAGAACCTCTCTCCCAAAATTGCCACGATAGTTATGTCTGAAACGGCCGCTCCCCTTGCTCACCCTACTCTCCAGCTTACTGGTGTTGAGCAACTCAAACCACCTGGCCCCGACTCCAACTACTCACACTGGGGCTGGGTAATGGAGCTCCACTTCCAGGCCACAAATGTTGCTTATGTCCTGGATTCCGACGATGCCAGACCTTGCGATACACCAACGTTCGCCCAAGACAACATAGCAATCTGTGCTATCTTGTCACGCACGATACATCCCGCAAATATTCGATATGCGCGCCAATTCAACAGCGATGCACGAGGCATGTGGAGCTCCCTCAAAGACGCTCATCAAGATAAGTGGTCGGGAGGAAGAATGTATTGGATCCGGAAATTAATGCTAGCGCACATGTCTGGTGACGACGTTGAAAACCACATAGATGAGATGGCCCGTTATGCCGAGAAGCTCGAATCCTCAATTAGCCAACAAAACCCTCTTACTGCGGACGATATTCACTCGGCCGCTCTATTTGCAACACTTCCAAGCGATTGGATGAGCTGTGTTTCTTCAGCCTTGATGAATGAAGAACGAGTGCCATCCACTCGGAATATTGTAGCTGCTCTAAAACAAGAGTCCTTGCGCCGAAAGTCTTGCCATGACGCGAGCACTGTTCCTTCCTCAGTCACTCCACCCAAATCCTACGCGTCAACCTCATTTCGCCCTCAATCGGGCGGGCCTATGTGCTGTACTTTCTGCTCACTCGAAGGGCACTCCTTAGCTCGATGCAGGAAATATGCCCGTGTTTTCTCCAGCCAGAGGATCCCAAAGCCTGCCGGCTCATCCAGACCCGACGAGCCTTCGGCAAATCATCACCAAAATCTCTCGCAGTCACAAGTAGCACGAACTCCCGCTGTCCAATTGGAAGATGGCTCAGAATCACATGGGGCAAAGGAGGACTCTAACATCTCGGGTTCAGAGGTGCAAGTCGCAGCCGGAAAGGCGGTGGCTTCGTTGACATCACATCATCTACAACTTACAAGGCCTGGTGACGCGAACCTGGATTCGGGCTGCTCGATATCCATGACCCCCCACCGCGGGCTTGTTCACTCTCTCCACGATGACCAGACCCCGATCCGCCTCGCGGATGACTCGACTGTGAATGCCACTCAAAAGGGTATCATGCCTCTTCCTCTCGACCTCCCAACTTCAGTGGAAGCTCTGGTCGTACCCACTTTATACGAGCCTCTCATCTCAGTTGCTGCCCTATGCGACGAAGGACTGACGGTGGTATTCACCAAGTCATCCTGCGACATCTTCAGTAACGAGTGTCTGGTCATCGACGGCAAACTCGTTGGAGTGGGATATCGAAAGGGAAACCTTTTCTACCTACCCTCAACCCCTGTAAGACCCTAGCCAAGTTTCGCTTTGAATCTCCCAAGCAATCCAGATACTCATTTCCCCATTTTTGTTCTGATCACCCCCTTTTCAGCTATTATCGTTGTCTTTCCCACTCGCGTACGCCTCAACCCATTAAGACAACCCTACTCCAGGAGCTCAAGGTTGAATCATCGGTCATGAATGAAGTTTAATGTACAAAAAATTTTCCACCTCTGTCCAATCAGAAATGCTTTAATCGACCCTCAATTCTCAGGCCCCTAATCAAGCGATGAAACCTGCTGGACTCCCCCACTCTGACTTATCCTCAATTGAACAAGTTTGGCGAGAACTCCTCCTTCATCACATATGTAGACCACTTCTTCCAATCTGCCTCTGTCTTATCTATAGAATCCAACAAACGAGTGATTCATTTTCTTGCTTTAAAATCCCTTCAGATTTCTTTGAAAAATCGATCATAAAAAGAGCATTAAGAATTATCATAATAATTGTATTCGCATGACTGTTACAACTACGCAGAGGGATGTAGTCTTTCTTTTGCGAGTACACCTCCTTCATCACATCTGTAGAAGACTTCTTTCAATTTGCCTCTGTCTTTACTATAGAATCCAATAAACGAGTGATTCTTTTTCCTGCTTCACAATCCCTTCAGATTTCTTAGAAAAATTGATCATTAATAGAGCATTAAGAATTATCATAATAATTGTATTCGCTTGACTGTTACAACTACGTAGAGGGATGTAGTCTTTCTACTGATTGAAAAAGGGTGTGACACGAATGTGAAAAAAATCTTCTTGATATGGCTGCCAAAAATTACAACAGGGAGTGATACAAATGTCCGCGCCAATAACCACACCTGATGAAACAACAGCCTCTTCATGCGGCGTAATCTTATGACACGACTTTGCTTTTCTTTCGCTCAAAAATCTCGATGGTGTCTATGGCGTACCTCCCGATGATCTGAAACTTACTTCCGTACTCGCTAGCGCGTGCCGAACTTGCCTGTCCCGTCGCGATACGTGCGGCAATTCCTTGAGTGATCACTGCGAGCTGATAGCGATCTCCAGCCGAATCAGCCGAATTTTTCGGGTAACACCATCAGAGAGAGAGAGACAGGGGGGCGTACCCGGAAAAATGCAAAGGAGACCGCACACTCCCAGTTGACGAGTGGATACCCTTTCCCCGTAAGTTCGCAATACTTCTTCAGCAGATCATCCGCTGTAATCCGGATCGGCATCTCGTCCAGTGGCAAATCCCTGGAAGGTAAGTCTGATCAGATTAGATTTTATTGGTAGAGTATATTGACATATATATATTGACAAAAAAGGTCAAGTACCTAAATCCAAGGAGGAGGGAAGGTTGGTATCCCACTGAGAGACTCGATGGTGCGTACCATGGCTGAAGCAAGTTGGCCAAGTCGGAGTACGGATGACCCTTCGAGGCGTACAAATCATTTCTTTTCAGGTTACTTTCTATGAAATTCGATTTAGTGGAAAATTGGCTTACTAAGGTGGACAATTCCCAATCCAAAATTGAGATGACACGAGGTTCGGTTGGATGGAAAACCTGCGGAGCAAGATCCTTAATCAATTAGCGGTCAACTACGGACTAATCATTTTGGTATCATTAACTGACCAAGTTGTCCAGTTTGTAGTCCCCGTGAACGATCGTGATTTGATGTGGAGGTTTACGTGCTTTGTACCAATCCAACAAGTCCTGTTTCTGGATGATATCACCCACGATTTCTCCAGATTTGACATTCTTTGTGGCGGCTTGGATCCCGCTAATTTTCCCTAATGACTTGATTTGACGCTCATAAAAGTCGGACTGAGAGCCATATGAATCAAGCCCTATCTCGGCCGGCTTGAGCGAATGTAATCGAGCCAAGACTGAAATGGCACTCTTGTAAATTGCCACGCGCTCATCGTGGTCTTTGATTTCGGGAAGGTCGACCTGCTGGAATATGCGGCCCTTGATAAACTCCATCAAGTAGAACGAGGTTCCGATGATGGAAGTATCCAGACATAACGCATAAACTTTGGGGGATGGAAAATCGGAGGGTAGGGAAGAGAGGATTTTGAATTCGCGCTCGATCGCATGTGCTGTGCTTGACATCAATTGACCCGGAGGTTTCTTCCGCAAAACATATCGGGCTCCAGTCTGATCGGTAATGTAGTAGGTCGGGTTGCTGTTTTTAACAATTGAGAAAGAATTTAGTGAATCGAGTAAGCGGACATATCATCAAACGTTACTTTTAGGGTTAATTCGAAGACGAGGTTTCTACCGCATTTCTGCGGGCGGTGATCCAAGGGCACCCTATTAGCCCATATCCATGCAAGACTAAAGCCCTTGTACATATGTATGTACCCCTTCGGTTGAAATCACATTCCTTGCATGTCGTCTGCATGAATGCCCGAGGCAGATTGGGTATCATCGCAAGTGGTGATATACTGTAGAGATTCTCCAGTAGGAACAAGGAATCCAGACAAAATGAGCATAACGGACGGACCTTTGGCCATATTCAAACTGATGGATTTGAATCGGCAGTTTCACCTGCGACATGTGAATCTTGAGATAACCCGCAAGAGCGTCCAAGTCAATCGGATGTCTACATAGAACGCCGCATCGATGTTGATCACTACTGAGCATGAAGACGGGTGTGTGGGTAGCATAAACGAGCTCACCTTGGTTGAGACATGTTGATGTAGAAGTTGAAGTGGATGGTTGAGGTTGTCTCTCGGCAGTCGTCGATTGACTGAAGAAATGACAACTACCGTTTCCTCCTTCAACAAGCCCGAACGAGCCTCCAATGAGACCCCGTCAGGACCCGCCCTGATCAACATGCTTCTCACTCGACGGATTTGCAAAAGACGACATTTGTTTATTCATGTCAACATCATACAAGTATTTAGGCCCCGTTTGGCTGTCCCAAAATGTCATATGCAAGCATAAGCAAGCGTCAAAAGCAAGACAGCTGACTTATGATGAATTTTTTTTGGGTCGGACCAAAAAAAATGCCTTGGCTGGGAATATAAACTCAGCGTGAGATTCCAGCATACAGCGACATAACTTCAACGTTATGACGGGCTGTGCCAAACACCTTTTGGTGTACCCGACATACCCTGTCAACCCCCGACATAAATGGGAGCTTATGTTATCACGATTGAGGGCGGCCAAACGGGGCCTTAAGTGTTCCAAGCAACCAGGTTTCGGGAAGATGGCTGAATGACATTTCGGAGGGAAACACCATTTGTGATCCTGCACAAGTGAGAAATACTTTTCTTAAATCATCATTGAAGGTCATCTTTTTTGCCTACTCACCTGCCTCAACTTGATCATCTCATTCTTCCCATCCATGTATGTACTATTAAAAGAAGGCTGACCAGCGGATACTACTCAACAACATGACCATAAAACACACTCATTCAACCAGAGAAGTAGATGCAACCATTCATGAGCGCATTTCATACAATTTTTGCACAAAGCGGATGACTGACGTAGAATTCAACAAAACAAAACCCCATTTCCTCAAAAGTAGAGTTATGGAACTGACAGCAGCTTCTGGGAACTACGACTAATGCAATCAGCACATTGGGCGACCACTAATTCCACCCTTGCCTGTCTCAAAAACTTACCTTGTATTCAAATGGTCATATTCATTTACCCCCTCAATAAGAGATCCTAGCAGTATACTTGTATATTTTTTTTTCTTTCCTAGCTGTTTGTGATCCTTTTTGAGTGGTCCTCTTGATTCTTTTCTGTGATAGATGCTTGAATTTTTTGCATGCTTTTGTTTCTTCACATGATTTAGATATAGACGTATATATTTGTATGACAAGGTGAATAAATGACAACAAGCTGGTTGGTACAATGTCAATTGATCCTGATGCTTGTCTGCAGCCCGCTAAGAATCTGCAGCTAGATTCTTGGCTTTGGTTCATACTCATGAACTTGATAATCACTCTGTGATGACCAGAAATTAGAAGAAGAGAATGGGCATTGGGGACATAAGGCAACGCTCAACCAATCTTCCTTTTAGAGAATAGTTAATCCATGGTTCTAAGGTGTAGATTTGATTCCTTGAACAATCAACCCTGTTTTGTGGTTATTCACACAGAAGGAGGAACTAATTTGATGGAAAGAAGATTTTTAACCTGATGAGATTAGCAAAAAGAATTCTGAAAAGGCAAGCACACCCCTATGCCCAGTAGAAAATTAAAGGGAAAGGAGAAGAAGAAAAGAAAGAAGAGGATATTCAAAAGGAAGATAACAAAAGAAGCCAAAAAAACATCACCTTTACTCGCCCCTCGCAGAGACTAGCCCCATGCCCCAAAGTCTAGAGTTCAGACCCTTCTCACTCAGTCAAGGGAAATTGGAACAGACCAGTTATTGTTCTCCCATTTGAGGAGACTACTAGGCAACATTCAACCAAGGTTCCCAATATGGATTTGCCATGAGGTTTAGTATTTATTGCTTTACAAATGAAACTTGTTCTGTAACTATTCACAAAGAAAGAGTAACCATTTATTCAGATCAAAAGGAGATTTTTAACATGGTCAAACAGGAAACTTTGAGCACACTGGTATGCATGCCCAGCAGCCAAGGATGTGCTTTACATTGGTTGTCTCTTTATGTGAAACCTGATTTTGTTATGCCCAACAGTATTAGGAAAAATGACCGTCATCTTTTTCTGGGGTGGCATGATGTGTTGATATGCATACATGCTAGCTGCGTAATCCACCAGGAGGCAGGCTATATGATGATGTTCTGAAGTATTTTGAATTATACAACCACCCAGACTGCGAGAAAACCAGAAGAAGTCCGCCTTTGCAGAGTCATGTTCATGAGATATGCTTCCCCCTTGCTGCCTTCGCTCACCAACGTCCAACCCATCATAACCAAACTGTTGTAAGATTGGCATGAAACTTGGTTTGGTAGTATCATCCCAATGATCAGGAGTAATGGAATTGGTCATCAGGGTATCGTCATGAGCTAAAATATTGCCTCTAACAGCGTCACCTAAAGAAACCCAATTTTTATTCCAGCCTCAAGTCAGTATTCCGGGTACACACTGATTAGCAATATGCGTATAATTGTAAGAATCAAATACGTGCGTAACAGTCGTTGAAATTCGCGATCTCGATTCATATCACACTCGGCACCATTTAAAATGACCGTAGTAGTGATCCAGAGTAGAACGACCAAGAAAGTGTTCGAGTTGAACATATTCTTCACGCGTTTGTTTCTTCCTCGAAGCACAGGGCTACTATGTATAATAAAAAATGAAAATGTAAAAAGAGCATAGGACAGCAATGATGAGCGTGTTTGCTTCTATGTATAATCTGTTGGCATGAGAATATGGAGTAAACAGCCCCATAACAGGTTAAAAGAAAAGCTCCAGCTCACACAAGATATTGGTTTTCTGGTGTTTCCACGCTGTTAATTGTTGATCAGCGGGAGGTGAATTCAAGTGAGGATACTAGAAAATGGATTTTTGAAGAGATATTGGTAGTCTATGTCGGTTTGTGACCCAAAGGCTCACTTATATAATGGGAAAAGCAAGTACATAGTGTTCTGGGACTGGTGCTAATTATAGGCTTCCCTTGCAGGTCGAACTTGACTTTGAGTCACGATCAAACAGTTCCAAGTATCCTGATAGCGATAAGCATCTGTTCTTTGAAACAAAGCACTAGTGGTATATCTGCATGTAAAGCTAATTATGTGAAGGCATTGCAACATACCGATTCATGTTGCGCACAACGGTTTACCCTACATCTTTTTATACGTGTTTGCAGCTGCTTCTTGGAGTCTGGACTCTGGAGAGGAAGCAAGGAAAGGTGAAGAAAGAAAGCAAGAATACAATCTACATAAATATGAATATATGCAAGACCTGCCAAGGAAATCGCCCAGTTGCCCAGAGCGATAAAAGAGCCTACAATCAACATATTAGGGTGTCCGGTCCCGCGACTTGTTTTGAAAAGTGTCATTTGGATAACATCGCACGCTTCCAGTCAAGACATGGGCTACTTTCCATAGGTTTAACCACTGGGTCCACAGAAAGAACCAGCTATGTAGTGTAGCGTGTAAAAAAAGAACCTAGATTGACAGCCAACGTTAGGAGAAAATAAAACAAAGGCAAGCCGGAAAAGAAATGAGCAAGAAAAAAAAAAACGTTTGTGAAAAAAGCTCATGGACCTTCTGAGTAATCAAGGGGGGTAGCATTTACAGGTTCATAGTTTGACATGATCCAAGTGTACATAGCTAAAGCTGTTGGTATCTTTTAACAATAGGAGGATTACCGGCAATCTATGAAACTTTAAAAAAACATCCCATTCAAAAATTTCACAGATGACCATTCATGTCAGCTGACAGGTTTACCCGACCCCCGGAGTTCCCCGACGCAGACCCTCCCCGGGTGTTCTCTCGGGGGTACGATTTTAAGAGCATCTTCACCGCGGGTGTTAAACCACGCTGCTATACAGAACATAGCAGCCAAAACACAACTTAGCAGCTCCACCGGGGCTGCTAGAGCTCCAAAAAATTTGAGATCCTGCCTCTTTGTTTCTATACGGATCTTGCATGTAGGATTGCAATAGCAGCTCATGACGCAAGTATCACACAACAAAATATGTGATTCTCAAGCCCCATATCCCCCAATACTCAATGCAATTGCTTCATATAGTTCTTCCTACTAACAAGCCAACTGCCACCTTTTCAACCAACTCCCATGGCCAACATCAAACCAACGTTTCATGACTGTATGTTTTCTATCCTTCTCAAAGTGATCAGCAAAAATATACTGATTTTTTTCTTTTATAAAACTACATTTTCTTGATTGTTTTTTAGTGGAATTCCCTCCATCACCGACCCCAATCAATCAAGGAAAACACAAACCAACCAAATACGTCTTCTCCCCGACTCAGAATGGAGCTTCTCAAGAAAACAAGGACAGCAGCAAAAAAAAAAAACGGGGAACTACCAGCCAAACAAGGACCTTGGTTTTTGCGTCTTGTGGATTAGAATCACATCAAATCCAATTGTTGGCACTGACCAGGATGGTGGAACCTTCTGGAAACGTGTTGTGATCTTCTACAAGGACAAGGTCCCAGGTTCTAGCCAATCTTTGGGTAGCTTGAAGGCTTGCTGGGGTGTCTTGCAGAGAACAATCAGCAAGTTCTGCACCTGTGTCAACCAGGTCAAGCATTTCAATCAAAGCGGTGCTTCAACGGAAGACAAGTTGAAGGGAGCCCTTCAACTATTCTCTGAAGATCAGAAGTGAGCTTTTAAGCATCTTGCATGCTACAATTGCCTTATCAAAGAGGCAAAATGGTGCGCTTACATTGACAAAAACAGAAAGAAATCTCACAAAGTCTCCAAAAAGAAACAAGCTCAAAGCCCAAGCAGCAAGCTGCCCCTTTCATCAACTTCTGCTTTGGAATTTGTGTCCAACAATGAATCAACCAATAATCTTGAACGTCCAATTGGAAGGAAGAAGGCCAAAATGATCAATTCTCTCAATACCAAAAACAATGATTGAAAGAGAAGATTGCCGTCGCTCACCATAACTTTGCTAACAAGACCGCTTGCCAAAACAACATCTTTGAGTTGGAAGCCAAATTGTTAAGAATGATTGCCAACAACGGTGCGACCAACTCTCAAGTCAAGATCATGAATCAAGACCTTACTAATCTCGATGAAGACTTGAAGGAATTCTTTAAATTAAAGAAAAAGGAGATCCTCAATAACCTTTGCAAGCAAGCAAGCTCATCCACCCAATATCATTTTTTTAGTTCATCTTCCCTCCCCACTGCCTGTTGTGTGCTTGTTCGCCACATTTGCCATATTGTTTCTTCCTTTTCTTCTTGCATGCTAAATGAAAGATCCGAATCAAATCTTTTTCTCTCTTTAGTAGTATTACCAAGACAATACTTCTCTTATTTTTTAGTCATTGCTTGAATAGAAAAAAGAAGAAAAGTGATACAATTAAATGAAATAAAGGAAAAGAAAAAAGTGATACAATCAAATGAAATAAAGACCAGATCATTCTTTCCCCTCTGTTTGTCCTTTAACATCCCACTGGTTCTTGAGGATATCTTGTTGCAGCTGAAGGTACTTTTCTAAATCTCTCATATTGTGAAAATTATTGATGAATTCAGAAAACAAGATTTGTCCATCTTGTGAAACCTCAACCGGAGTGGTGATAGCAAAAGGATTGTGATTGTAAGAGTAATCAATGTAAGATTCTCGCTCATCCTCCACAATCATGTTGTGGAGGATTATACAAGCTTTCATGACATTCCTCAAGTTATGATGCTTCCGCCCCCGTGCTGGCTGAGATACAATAGCAAAGCAAGATTGCAGAACTCCAAAAGCCCGCTCAACATCTTTCCGACAGGGCCACAGGCTTCTTGCATTTTCAAAATGTTGAAGCTAAGGCTTTTGAGCTCTGAGAACAAGAGAAGAAGAAGGGCAGTGAGATTTTTTAATTCTTACTGGAATGGCTCAGGGTGCAGAAAAAGATGGAAGAGAACCAATGTTGTTAATTGTCATGTATCATGCTACTTATATAGTCTAAATACATGATGTTCAACAAGTGGTTTTGAGAGATGATGAATAACAATCAATTTGAATAAAGTTCTATAAATGAATCTACACATGAAGTCTAAACTGACTGTATAATACTACTACTCAAGGTTCATGACTACAGGGTGTGCATTATCAGTTCTATTCTGCTTTCTAGTGATGTTCTTTAATGAATATACCAATATTGATTGAGATCATAAATGAAAAAAGGATGAGGCAGAAGTAAGAACTCAACACAAAAATGCTTTTTGTCCAGACCTTGAGGCTTGGATAACAACTTGACAAATACTGGCCAATTGGGGTAGATTCCATTGGCAAGGTAGTAACCTTGATTGTAATTGTGATTGTTGATTGTAAAAACACATGTTGGACTTGTTCCATTCAGCAGATTCTTGAAAAGAGGAGAGCAATCCAAAACATTTATATTGTTGTGTGATACTGGAAGACCAAAGTAGGCATTCCAGATCCACAAGTTGCTTGATGCCACAGCTTTGAGTATCATGGTGGGGACCTAGTAGACAAGTTCAAATAGATGAGTATTGGTTTTTTTTTAAAAAAAAGCCAAAACAAAGAGAAAACCTTTTCTTTTCCTTGAAACTGTCCAGCCCAAGCAGAAGGACAGTTCTTCCACTGCCAATGCATGCAGTTGACAGAACCAAGCATCCCAGGGAAGCCCCGCTTTGATCCAATTTTAAGAAGTTGCACAAGGTCTTCAGGGGACGGCTGGCAAAGATACTCGGATTTGTATATTGCAACAATTGCATTGCAGAAACAATCCATACATTGAAGCAAGGTGGTTTCAGATAGTTGGAGGTATTTGTTGTTACAGTCACCGGCTCCACCATACGCAAGCATCCTCAAAGAAGCCATTGTCTTCACCAGGGTATGCAAGCCTAATCTCCCCACTGCATTGGCCTTCTTCACAAAGTATGGGTTGAATTCTTTGACAGCATTTGTAATCTTCAAAAAAAGAGGTTGGTACATTTGAAAACGTTGTTGGAATAGGGTATTGTTGTACAGACAAGTATCCAAAAAATGGTGATTTTGGAGTTGAAGGTAGCTTCTTTCAAAATCTTGAGGCAAATTTGGCCTTTTTCCTTGTTTTGAACCTCCATGAGAAGGAAATGCTTTTTTGTTTCATCTTTGTCCAACAAGGTTGATGTTTCAATCAGTAGATTTTGTCTGGCATTTGAACTTGCAATGAGGTGTTGGCGTCAAATCAGAATTTGTGGTAAGAGTGATTCGGCGGAGGGGATTTCTTCAGTGGCTAGTTTGTTGATCCCGTCCATACCAAAGTTGAAAGGGTGGTCTTGTTTTTTTTTATTGCCTTGATTTGATTGTTCAGGGGAGCGGGGAATGGACGTTCACCATCAAGAGCTGCTATTTTCCTATCTTGCGGTGTGGAATGACCTTCGGATTGGGGTGCTATGCCTGCGCCGCGGTTAACATTTCCGGGAATTTAGTATCCCAAGCAACATCCGCGGTGGAGACGCTCTAAAGTGCCTCGCGGGTAATGGGAGTGGACTGGTTTGGTTACTTTCAAGAAAAGCCCGTCCAGAGCGAAAAAAAAAAAGAAAAAAAAAAAAGAAGAAGATTCGCAAAAAGGGACACACGGAAGAAAGAAAGAAGCCTTTCTCTCACAACGAACACACCGAACAACCTCACACGAACGAAAGAACGAACAACCACAAACTCACACGAACAGAGAGCCACAAGACGACCGAGTCCACGGAATAGCAAGGAAACAATCATACACCACAACATCAGTAACATGTCTTCATGGGCTTCGTGGCTACTGGGGCGAGGAGCGAGCTCGGGAAACCAGCGCGACAAGGCACGCGAGACGATTGTCGAGCTGCGCCAACACTTGATCATGTTGGAGAAGAAGGAGGACCATCTCAAGTAAGCCCCTACTTCTCTCTCTCCATCCACATCCACAAAAAAACGAAACGAAACGACGACCTCCCCTTTCTCACACACACCACACCACCCCCATCCATCTCGTTCTTCTTTTCTTAAATATTTGAAGTAAGAAGATCGAGGATGAACTCAGGAAGGCCAAGGCGAATGCCACCACTAACAAACGAGCAGCCACCGCCGCGTTGCGCCAGAAGAAGTTGTACGAGCAAGAGTTGGACCGCTTAGCGGGCCGCCGCATGACGCTCGAGACCCAGGTGAGTAGAACACCCCCCCCCCCCCCCCTATCTTTACACACACTCCTCCAATCACACCCATCCAATTGAACACAGTCTAAAACAACCTCCTCTCCCCCCACTTTTTTTTTGTTTTTTCCTTACCGTTGGAATGCTCTTAGGTGAACGCTATCGAGTCGGCCAACATGAACTTGGAAACCATGCAAGCAATGCGTCGTGGGGCAGACGTATTGAAAGGCATCCACGGGAACCTGTGAGTCGACAGAATCTTGATCAACAAGGAAAGGAGGAGACTGATTGATTGTGTGTTGGGTCGACAGGAATATCGACAAGGTGGATGCGACGATGGACTCGATCCGGGAGCAGATGGATCTGACGAACGAGATCTCGGATGCCATCTCGAACCCTGTGGGGATGGGTCAAGAAGTGAGCTCGAGTGGCCCTCTCGCAGCATATGCCCGCTTTCTCTCTCTCTGTGTGTGTGTGTTTGTACTGACGTGGTGTTATAATTGGACTTGTGTGTGGGGTAGCTGGACGAAGATGAGATCAAGGCGGAGCTGGAGGAGCTCGAGCAGGACGAGCTCAACAACCGGCTGGTGGGGGCGGACAGCGTGCCGTTGCACTCGCCGGGCCAGCAGGCGGAACGCCCCGTCGGTAAGCCCCCTCTCTCCCACAAACCCATGCCCTATACCCTCTGAGAACTACTTTTTCTTGATGGGGGAGCTGATCACTCTTAATATCTACAACTCTAGCCGCTCGCTCTGTCGCCCAAAGACAGCAAGAAGAAGACGAGGATGCCGAGCTCAAGGAGCTGCAAGCCGCTTTGGCCATG
This sequence comes from Puccinia coronata f. sp. avenae, assembly GCA_002873125.1. Classification (NCBI taxonomy): domain Eukaryota; kingdom Fungi; phylum Basidiomycota; class Pucciniomycetes; order Pucciniales; family Pucciniaceae; genus Puccinia; species Puccinia coronata. The sequence continues at coordinate 111,599 of PGCI01000085.1, read as the reverse complement.
TAAAATCTCTCTTTACCATGTCACCACACGGTTGTCTTATTGGCACTCAATATCTCCCCCCGCTGTCGCGTGCTTCTTATCTTCTTCTTTCTGTTTCCCTGCCGCTCATCATCTTCTTCGGCCACGAGCAAATCGCCCGCAGCCTGCCTGTATGTGTCACACAACCCCCTATCTTCATCTTCTTACATACAACCTTTCCATTATTTTTCTCCCTTTCTCGTCCCATGTATGAATAACTACTTGCTCCTTTTTTTTTTGATGGCTTCCACCTGTGTCTCCAATCTCCTCTCCATTATCTTTATCCCCCGTTTCTTTCCTCCCAGCCTGGCCGTGCATGTCTATATATATCCGCTCGTATACTTCTTCCTACTTATCCATCCAATCCCATGTGTGTGTGTGTGTGTGTGTGTGTGTCCTTGGAAATATAAACCACCTGTTAAAGCTAAATGAGAATGATATACATGCTGTGCTCCAACGCACTTCAATCGTATATATATACCTCAATCAAACCATCGCTTTCTTTTCCTTACACTGACTGTTGTGGAGTTCCTTGATGCAGAGTTGGTGTGTGTTATGTAGAGAGGACAAATGAACAAGCCCAGATACACCCATACAAACTCAGCCCGTGTCCTGCATACATAAAGACACGAGTGAAGGGATCCAGACTGCTGCTCCGATCTGTAAACACACAACATCTGTCGGGGTAAGACCTGCTCGCAGATCCTTCCTCATCGGGCACACTTTCTTATCATAATAACGTAAATACAACAGAGACCGCTCGATCCAGCCAATAAACAGACCAAGCTGAACCCAAAAGAAGAACAAAAAAAAAAAAAATTGTGACACATATCCCCCTCTCTCGTGTTTCTTTTTTTTTAGGTGATGGCCAGCGCCATGAGACTGGTTTACACAACCCCGCGCCCACAGAACACCGTCTTGTTTTTCTCACCACCGACACGGGTCCGAGTCCGAGTCCGAGGGAGCGGACGACGGGTCACTGAGTGAACCTCTTATTATGGGCGGCGGCGGCGGAGGCGGAGGAGAAGGAGGCGGGGAGTTTGTGGTGAGTGAGAGTAGAGCGGGCGACGGCGGCGGCGGCGGAGGCCGAGGGGAGGCGGGTGGACGAGGCGGAGCGGGGCAGGGGCCGAGGGGCGCTGAGCGCCGTGGTGGTGGTTGTCGTCGTCGTCGTCGTCGCCGTCGTCGTTGTGGTCGTGGCCGCGGTGGCGGCAGCGGACGAGGAGGCCTTCGAGGTGCGCATGTAGAAGAGGGAGAAGTTGAGTCTGACGGCAAGGAACTTCATATCGGCTGTTATACGCTCTCGAAAGAGAGAGAAAGGAAAAGCACAAGCGCAGCTCGTGAGCACGGGCACTAGGCAGAATCGCACACAGCAACAGGCAGGCGGGGGAGAGAACTCAACAGTCTTGCTGCGTCGACAGACTCGAGATGAGGTCCAACACCAGCTCGGTGAACCGACGCGAGTGTCCCGCCAGCTGGGCGCGCAGACCCTCGAGCCGCATAGCGCTGCTGCGGTCGGCCAGGGAGCCCTCGTCGGACGTGGACCGGCCCCCGTCTTGCCCGCCCTCTTCGTCATCACCCGAGCCGCCGTTGTCCTCAACGTATCCTTCGTCGTCGTCGTCGTCTGACGAGTCCATCCGCCCGTACTGCACCCGTCCCACCATCCATCAACACACCGTCATCACCAGCCGAGAGGCCATACAGCAGCAACCAATCCATTCTCACCTTGCCCGCTCGCCGCCCGCCGCTTTTCTGGACCCCCGACTGGATCCGGGCCGACTCGGCCTGGGCGAACGCGTACAGATTATCCTTCAAGTAATGACGTATGGTGTGCGAGAAAAAAAAAAGACGTCAACACAACGCACCCGAAAATCAAGTCATCTCCCCTTTTTTTTGTTTTTTTTAAAGCAAGTTTGAAGAGAGAGAGGGAGAGGGGAATTGGTGGTCACGTACAATTGAGCTCTTGAACGCGAGGATCACTTTGAAACATTCTTCCGCGAGCACCAGACAAGTGTTCTGAGGGAAAGGAGAAAAGAGAGGAAGGCGTATGAGGGGGGACGATGTGAGGATATCTCATATTTAAAGAGGGACGCACCTCTTTCCCGACGCGAGAGCTAAGCAAGAGCCCTTTAGAGACGAGGCGATCGAGGTAGGCGTTATGGGCGTCGATGAGCGAGTCCAGATCCCCGCCCTCCGACGTCAGCTTCTTCTCCAACTCCTGCCACCCACAGTCGATCACCTCCAGGTGGCAGTACGCCTGTAGCTGTCGCGTGAAGTGGATCATCTCCGATATCACCAGTCGCGCGTGGTGGAAGTCGTCCCGCAGAACTGCCAAAAAAAAGGGAGAAAAGGAACTCAAAAAAATGGATGCGACATTTTTTATTTGTTTGAAGAAGAAGGAGGAGGAGGAGGGGGAGGAGAGAGAGAGAAAGGGAGAGAGATGGATAGAGATACGGACAGTGTAGGTGTTGGAGACCTCGGGTGACCCCTAGGATGACCAGTTTCCAGGCGCGGTCGAGGGCGTACTGGAGGCGTTTAAGTTTCCAGAGGATGCGGAACATGCGCATATATTTCTCCATGGCGTGAGGGGAGAGGAGGAGGTCTATGGGTTTGTCTGGCTTGTACTCGAGCATGAACACGTCCCAGCCAGCCTCGTGAGGGGCGGCATCGAGCATGCGAACGTCGAGACGGTGCAGCAGCTGGCGGTCCGGACTGGTGGCCCGGATCGCGGCCTCCAGCGTCGCCGTCAGGTTGTGCCGATACAGCGTGTGCGCTGGCTTGTTCAGACTCGGACCCAGACTCGAGATCAATAGACTCACAAAGTCTCCCCTTCCTAACAACAGATAATCTTTCACCGCTTTCAGATGATCCAGCAGCGACAGCTTGACGAAGAAGATGTGGAACAGCTGCTGCGTCGCAATCCCGTACGTCGACGAGATCGTCTGCTGCAGCCCCGCCATGTCTTTGTAGTGCAACGACTCCTTCCGTGACGCTTTGTATATACGTGACCGTGTCTGGTGCCACTCGTAGTCCCCGCACGAGTGTCGGATAAAGTTCAACGACTTGCCTGTCGAGAAGATCTAAAAAAAAAAAAAAAAAAACCATAGACAGAATGTCAGCCGTTTACAAGAATCATGGTGTTGATGGGCGGGGGGATGTTAGGCTCACCTTCCGGGCGAACCCTTCGCTGATGAAGCTGGGGACCATGTGCTTTCGGAAGGAGAATTTAGTCTGCCAGACGTTCCAGGCGTCAGCGGGGAGGCCGTTATCGAAGTCTGGAGGGTTGTGATTATTGTTCTGATGATGATGGGAGGAGGAGGAGGAGGAGGAGGAGAGGTTGGGCAAGTTTCGTGCGTTGGCGATGAAGAACTCGTCGAGTGGGTCGACCAGGAGGCCGTCCCACATCCAGCTGACCAGGGTGGCAAACCAGGGTACGCTCACCTTCTCGAGCAGGTTGCAGGTGAAGAGATGTACCACCGGGTCCCCATGATCCGTGTAGGAGTGTAGCACCGAGATCATCTGCCCGCCATGCATCCCTTTGGTCGCCGAGATCAGTGCGGCCGACATTCGCAGCCGTAGGACTGTTGGGTTCAGATGGAGCAGCAGTGCTTTTGAGGTCATTAATCCCGTGTTGTTGTTGCTGTTGTTGTTGTTGTTAGAAAGATGTGACTCGATGATGGCGATGGCGCGGTAGTATGTACCCAGTTCTTCCTTTAGCGCAAAGGTGAACGCCTGCTGGACGGTGCCGAGGTTATTATGGGGGTGGTTAGTGAACGCTTGTATTTTCTTGTATAGCCAACCGAGTTCGGTGAGTTTGAGGATGAGGTCTCTCATGGGTGGGGTGATTCTCTGAGTAGTATTAGGTTCGTGGAATCCGATTCCACCCTCCTCCCAGCTCTCGTCTTGCTCCTGCTCCTGCTCCTGCTCCTGGTCATGTCCAGTATTATAATGGTTAGTCTTGAAGTATACGTATCGGCCGTCGATGCCCTGTAGTAGATAGATCATGTCCTTGAGTAGTAGATGTTCCTCGAGATGGGCAGGTACTTGGTACTGTTGTCGGTACTGCTTCAGTTTCTGTGCTGCTGATGGTTGTTGTTGAGTGCTTAGTTTCTCCAGTATGGGTAATGACATGGTGTTGGTAGTAGTTAGTAGTTAGTAGTAGTAGTAGTAGTACTGATGAGTGCTAGTATTAGGAATGTGAGAATGTATTTTATGTCTGTTTAATTGGTTGTTCCAGTTGACTGAGTCTAGCGAGTAGTGATCATGCGAACTGCTGTGCTGCATCATGTGAGTGTAATGCATGTCATGATCATCATCAAATTCAAGTCAACTCATAAATAAATATAAGCCAGTACTCTGAGTCAGAGTGATGTATTTAAATTTACGTTGATGAGTGAAGTGGCTTACGCTGTTGAGTGATCTGCTGGGCGAGAGTGTGCATGATAGTTGTTTGCGGTTGGCTGAGTCGTAATTGGGGGAAGCTGTTCGTGCTGAATGCTACTCCTTATATTATTGTATCTGGTCAGCAGTTCCACTAAAAGGCGATCTCCGTTCATCACCATCTTCTTCTTCAACGAACACAGCACATAGAAAAGAAAAACGAAGAATGAGTTCTGAGCTCGATCAACTCATCCAACACTCCCACCAGATCACTATCCAACTACACAACACACTCCAACAGATGTAAATATATTTAGACACTCTTTCACACACATCATCCAATCGAGAGAACTGATGATTTTTAAACTCACTCATTGGAATCATTAGTCAGACCATCTACCACCACCCACGAGCTTCCCCCAGCAGCCTCGCACATTCCATTCAAACCCTCATACAGCAGCTCGCTCGCTTCCACCAACAGCTCAGAGCATCCGGGCTCGGCGCACTCCCCGCCAATACTCACCAACTCATCCAACCAAAGGATAATGATAATGATGATGATCAACAGGACGGTGTGACCACTACATTGCTCCAGCGACTCGAAGCACACTTCCAGGCTATCTACCACCACCGTCAGATCCAGAGAGACGCCGCTAACATCGTCCGCGGCGTCACCTCCTCCACCACCTCCGCCCCACCCCCTGCCAATCCTTCTTCTTCTATAATAATGTCATCTCAGAAAAATATCACAGTTACCCCAGCTGTCTAGAGTAGACGCTCCCTTTCAATCATGCTAATCTCGTTGCACTCGACTCACTCATATACAACAACAAAATAAAGAAATCAATCAATAAAAATAGTAGTAACACATATATATGTTCATTTTTTTGGTTTAGAGTTTCTGCTTCTTCTTTTGCTGATCAGGAAGAGAGGAGGACCGGGATAGTATCACGAAGCGATACACCAACCCCGCGAGCAGGAGCACCACCACCAGGATAACCATAGGGTGGTGAGCGGCACTCTTGGTCCCCGGGTAGGTGAACAGCCGAGAGTGGAAAGAACGAGTTCTGTAACGGCAACCCAACACAGCACAACACGAATTGATTTACAAACTTGATACGTATGCTGCAGATATGTGTTGTATATATGTAGTCATACTCAGGTGAGGGAAACGTACCGCTGATCAGGGGAACCCGTCGTCGTCCTCGGTACATCAAAGATCAGCCCGGGGAGCTGCCCCGTCTGGTATATCTCGGTCAGGTCATCGGCCCCACCGATATGTTTCTGGTGTATAAATATCTAGATGATATCATCAAGCCAACACAATTTCTTTCAGACTCCAAATCATGCAGGATTTTTCTTTGGGTGTGTATGTATAACATGGATGTGTTGGAAACAGCATGCGGGATGGAGATGGAGATGGTGGACATACGTTGGGCACCGTCCGTTGGTGCGTCAGTTCCGCAAGGTACGTTTGGATCTGCACTCCGCGCCCACCGAGCTCGTCCAGCTCCACCACCTGTAATATCTCCACCGTCCCTTCTTCTTCTTCTCCTGCTCCACCATCATGATTATCATGGTCATTAGCGGACGCCGATTGGAGCACCTCCCGCAGGATCTTCTTGGCCCGCTGGCTGTGCGGGCAGTAGCTCTTCGAGTAGACTAGCACCGATGAACGCGCGATCGTTTCCTGTATGTATTTTTTTTTTTTGGGGGGGGGCATGGTTTAGTATCTTGTTCCGAACTGGTTTTGAGGTGTGTATGGTATACATATCTCACTTACATCCACTTCTTGCGACACGTCCATCTCGCGCCCAGTGTTCGTGGTCATGGTCGTAGTCGTAGTGGTCGTGATCAGTGGTGGCCGTCGTGTCGAGGATATGCGGTTCTGACTAGGATCAGGAATGCAGGATGTGTCGAAAGTGGTTATTCACACCGGAAGGTTCTCAAACTGCACGTGAATATTCGAGCGGCAAGAGAGTCGAGACTGCAAGCGAAATACGTATTGCGGACACCCCGGCCAGAGTCGTCGTTCTAACTTCTGGCAGCTGTCGGCGCGGGCGGGCGCGGCCCGCGCCGGCAGAACGACGACGCGGCCCGTGGTGTCCGCTGGCGATCAGGAACCACCACGCCCTGATTATGACGGGCCGGCTCTCACCTGCATTTCTTGAAGCCACACCAGTATATTTAAATACATACAGATCAGGCTCTTCAAGCAGCTTCAAGCAACACCGTTAATCTGGGGCCATACCACAGTGAACTTACCGCATCCCGTCCAATCTGCGCAGTCAAACACTGTAGGGCCGAGTCAGTAGTGCGGTGGGGAAAAAAAAAAAAAAGGGCCTGGATGGCCTCGCGGTAACCATCACCCACGGAAGCTTGGTGTCTCCCACGTGAGGCCTAGTTTACATTGGAGAATGTACAGAGTCCGGTGTTTGAATCCCGGCAAGCCCAACCCCTGATTGCTACCCCTTCCAACCTTGGACAACTACACATCCCCTTTCATTTTTGCAAACCATTTATTAGTTGTCCACTTTATAAAACCCCTTGGCCCACCTAACTCCGCTTCTCAATTTCAATACCCGTTAAAAGAAACCATTGTGAACAAAAACCTAGCATAGTACTAATCTAGCCAGAATGTTAGCAAAAATCCACCCTCAGCTATATGTATGTACATACAATTACAAAGATATTTGAAGATGCATAGTGCACAATGTCATATCAAATCTGCACTTAAAAAAAAAAAAAAAGCAACACCACAATCAATAGGGAATATAAGCATGGAACAAAGAAGAAAAAAAGAAGAAAAGAAGAAAAACTTGTGTTGACAAATTGAACAAGTTTTCCTTCTTCACAAGAAATACAGACAAACAATTGACAAATATGTACCTTGGGGCCATTTACACCCACTCATATATTTCCCAATAGGTACAGTCTGATCAGTTTGGATCTGACACACACAACACACACACCTATGGATGGGAAATGTATTAAAAGGAAGAAAGAGAGGAGGGGAAAAATTGCCATTGACATTATGAGCACCCAGAACCTGCATTGGTTTCCCCTGTTGGCACGGCCTGAAACTCTACATGCATATTGCCTCAGATGGGTTCTTTTTTTTTTTTTTTTTTTTCAAAGTGCAGTTTTGTTTTAACCTTGTGCACTATGTATATGCCAGCTAAATGGCAATGGAGTGAAGTGGAAAAGCCCCCAAAAACAAGCAAATTCTGGTTGGTGTGCCAGATGGGTTCATCAAAGGGGGATCTGGGCTGGAAAAATCACCAGGAAAACACAATTATCACTTGATATCAAGTGACATGTGTCTAGGTGCAGAAAGCTATCCAGGATCTATCTGGTTCATCACTGTTTCAGCCCCCTGCAACCCACAAAGGCACCATTGTGATTGGGATGAACTAGAGTTAGAGCTACATCAGAGCAGGGACTAATTCTAAATGATGTCACTTGTAATCAAGGGAAAATTGATTTTTTGTGGTGCATACTACATATTCAAGAACATGGGTTGCAGGAATACACTTATTAACAGCTTTGTGTATGAAACACTCTGTTTATGAATATAAATAGAGTTACTATCACTGTGCTGATTGGCTATTTAAGAATGAAATTACTTTCAATTCACCCTCTGAATAAGAGGTTAAGCCCACACTCCTTTATAATTAGTACTTTTGATATACAAAAGTAATAACAGGAGATTTTGTGACAATTTAAATTGCCACTCTAATAACACAGAGTGTTACAAATAGTTAAGAAGGAAGTAGGAGGAAAGCACTGGAGCTGATTGGCTCTTGCCAGAGGTGGGAGTCTTGCTGCTACTACTTTGTAAGGATGATAGAAATACTGATAAATGAGAAGTTTATGAAGTATAACTAACAGTCCAGTGGTGAGGAAGATAAGAGGAAGGAAGCTCTACACTTAAGTAGGTGGAGAATATTCACTGTGGTACTGGGTAAAGTATGGTGGGTACTGAATAAGCTGAGGGAGAAGATCCAAAGAGCCCAAGAACTCCTTCCTTTTATATCTTCAGAAGCCAGTCTTTGTGTGCTACAAAGGGGCATTCTGTGGATTTTACTTATTCATCTATGTTCTCATGATTTAATGAGAGTTTAATATTTGTTTGATTACAGTACAATCTACGTCCTCATGACAACATGGTGTATTGTATAGCCAATTACATAAATCATGTGTCAACTCAAAGCAGAATAGTACATATAAATTACTACCTTGGTAAGTCATTCCTTTCTACAAGTGTGTAACTTGTTAGAATAGATCTTATTTACTTTTCTAACCAATTGAATAGTTACTTCTTTGGTCAACGTGTGGTTGGCACAGTCCACAGTAGGATTGTTATTTAATTTAATTTAATATTACATTTGAGATATCATAAAATATGAGAAGGAGTATGAAATCAAGGTTATCTCTGGTGAGGGACCCTACATAATATTGCATCAAAAGTCTGTTTCTTTAATAATATTTGCATAATAATGAAGGCTATGCAGTCCTTTGGATACTTTTTAGTATCTCTAGGGCTGACACTTATGATAAACCTCCTGTAACTGCCAGGATGTATATGGAATTAGGTGAAGCCCATTGTAATTTGGGAGTTATAGGTTGATGAAATCCCAGTTTCACAAGTATATTGAACCCAACCATGTTGGTTTTTCTTCAAGTATGGTATTGCAAAGTACTCATCCCTTGGGAGAGCTCTACATCATTTTGTAATAACTATATTAAAATATCAATATCATCATCATCATCATTTGAGATGATGGTAGATGGAATAATTCCAGGGATATGTGGTTGCTCTTAGGATGATGAATTCCCATTTGGTTGAACTTGCATTTTCAAATGTGGCATTTCCAAAACCAGACCTCAGAAATCTCAACATATTGGGTAGTGCACTGGGAACCTGACTTTTGTGGATTTTCAAACCAACAGGGCCAATACCAATACCAACATTTTCAAGTAACAAAATATTGGTTACAATCTACACCCACCATTCTTTTATAATCAACTGTTCAAAGTAATTTGATTGAAAACCTTCAAGGCTGGAAAATATAAGCAATATATATGTCAGCTTGCTACTATGTCAGAGACAACCTGACAAAAGTAACATAAAAAGAGACATTATTACCACAGTATTAAGACCCATTAATATGACTAATAATGTATAAAAAACTTAGTTTACTTATTTTTATTCTATAAACTTAGCAAAGTCCTAGCACCATAAAAATAAGTAATAAATTAAAATAAAAACTACTTTTTACAAAAAATACTAAATAACTTCTAAAACTTGAGGATAACTTAGAATATTATGTCATATTCTGAATCCTCATGCAAATTAATGTAGGGTCCCTCACTGGAAGTACCCCTGAATTCCTACTCCTTCACCTTGAACCAATTACCCGTAAGAACTGGCCACACTTATGTGTCACAGATGACATTACACACGTATGTACTTGTTATATATACATACCATATGTGAAATGACCAATTATGGACTTATAATTGAGGTGTTGTGTATAGTTTAGGAGTTAGGCCCAATTGGGGTTTAATCCTCCAAACCCGCGCGTGGATTATATAATCCAATTGGAAATTGGCCAAATGCGTGGAAATAGCTAATCCCCTAGTTACCACACGTGTACAGGTGTAACTAGGGTACTAGTAGATTCTACGTGGTTTATCTACAAGGTTTCATTGATAAAAACCTTGAATACATAAGAGTAACATAGCCAGCGTGGCCTTTGATGATTGGCCATAGCCATTTGTGGCCCATTTGCGTCATTTGTGGCCCATTTCAGATACAAATACACGTCAGTGTTGCTATGTACCTTAGTTACAATGACCAAATAGGTTATTAAGGTCATTATAAGCACTTGTGACGCTGAAATAATGATCAGCAGTGCCATTGGGATGAGCCTTGTTAGTGCCAATCTCCCAAATTGGCCACATTGCGCTGAAATATAGCAACTACACGCACACAGGCAAGAAAGGTCCTCTACTATGAGTGAAAATAGTATATATAGAGCCCTCTTTCCACGCCAAATGTTGTTCATCATCATCAATTATTATTACAGTCAATCAGTTACGCCGTGTCCTGTCCTTAGTTCAGTTACTCTGCCCTTTTTGCCTGTTTTATCCTCGGTGTTCTTATTAAATCAACCATCCTACGTGACCAGCTCCTGCGCAGAAACCATCCAATCTACCCAGCAGCTCTACTTCACCCCCCTATGTGGCTTTTTTGGCTTAAAAGAAGCAATAGTGAGTACTTCTTTTATCCTTCTGTCCCCATTCTGGTTCCTTAATTGGAAAAGCACTTTGGTACCACCTTCTGTTACGCAGAAACCCATTGTTTGCTTAATCAGATACCACCCTGCTTAGCAGATCTCTGATTTAGAGGGCACCTACAAACACCCCTGCGCCAGCAGGCCCCTCTATAAAAAGAATTACATTCTTTTTATTTCTTTCTTTACTACTTTTCTACGTGAAAATACCCACTCTACCCATCATTTGCACTCTTATCACCTTGTGTAGCTAAAAGGTACTAGCCCTTGGCATCACAGAGGCTGACAATATACCAAAAGATGGGAAAACTTATGTTGTGAAAGTAGCATGAGGAATTATATTTACGGGCTCAGTTTGTTGGGTTACCCTTGGGTGTTTTCTTGGTAAATTCTATTTCTTCAACAACATTATATATATATATATATATATTTTAGAATCTTATAATGTATTCAACCCTTTTTCTGGGAGAAGGCTTACAGGAAGATGGTGCTTGCAACTGTTCTGTCTGACCTGCAAGTGTCTCTCTTATCCTGTTCTAATTTTTCATTTTTTTTTCTGACTGTGTGGCTTTCTGGATCCTGTCCTTTCTTTTTGGCCTTCTGTTCAGTCACCTTTTCACATGTGCTTTTTCAATAATCTTGTGTGTCTTGCTCTATCTCTATTTTCAAAAGGTGCTTGCCTATATTGTGTCAATGAATTTACCTTGATTCTGAAAATTTTCTTTCTTCCAAGCACTTGGTGAGAAAACCTGACCACTTCAGCTCCATTTGCAAATCTCCTACAAAGATTCTAAAAGTGTGATCCTAAGGGAAGTTATATGAGGAGATGAATAGGTCAGTGAAGTTTTTACCCAGGGTTCATTGATTACCAAAATTGTGAGCTCCAGATAACAAAAAAAAAGCAGAATCATTGTTGGCTAGAAAATAGTCTCATTTTAGATCAAATTAATTCAGAGGGGAGGTAGAATTTTAAAAATAACATATAAGTGTGTGATCTGTGAGATGGTACCACATGGAATACCAAGCATACCAGTAGACCAAAAATTTATCCAAAAAAGGGATATTGCATATGTTCTTGCGCTTATCAGGGTTTGGCACCAGTGTGAAATTCAAAGTTGTTTTGAATTTTAGACAATAGGTCTTTTTCATGTTGGAACAGGAAGCAATGGAGGGGAATCCAATTGGATGTCTTGTGGGCTTCCTTTCCAACTGGACCAGGGATGAGCATGATATAATAGAGCAATTCTGTTGCGGCAACTCTATTATGAGAAGAGATCTCCTCTGCTGCCCTCAATAGTGGATAGGTAGATATCCCCAGGTTGGAACTTTTATTCTTGCACGCAACTTCTGAGGCAATCCACCCTTGGTTCACCACAAATTATTCCATTGAGGCGCAGCCATGAAAATAAAATGCAATATTTGGGTTGCAAGTGGATAAAAAAGGATCCATCAGAACTTGAAATTCACACCTTTGAAAAAAAAAAATCACATGAGGCACTGCGTTGTAAGACTTACGCATGTTAGGACTTAAGCCTTGTTGAGGTGCAAACATCTCTAGATTCACGTTGTTTGTCTGTTAGATTGGTCACAGCCTAGAGGTGAACATTTTTCAAATATGTACAACACACACCTTGATGCCAAACATTATGTAGATGTGAATTGCAATTTTCATGGTGCCAATGCTCTGCAAGAGTCATATATTCTTGGAGCGCGGTGTGAAGTACGTGAGCTTCCTCTCTCTTGCCCTCATTCTTCAGAAAAAGAGTATGAAGACCATATGTGACTGTCAAAATTTCTTTGCCATCCATGGCACTATTGAGAATGTTGTCCATTTCATTGAACCATGCCCTCAGGTAATTTGGCAATGTGAACTATTTGCTTGCAAGATATGTGATTGATTGGCACAGAAGATTTTGCCTGAGTGGCCCCAATGGAAGTGTCAAGAACTGATCCCAGAAATGCTCCAGGGAGTTATTGCCTGCATCACAAGTGGTTTTGAGAAACAAAAAATCAACCGAGGTCAGTATTTGTTGGTGGATTGTGTTGAGCTTAGTTGTTTTGTTTCCTTTTCCTGTCTGCTCCTTATCTGTCAATACACATTTCACTTCTATGTCACCAGTTGTAGAGCATACCTAAGACAGCTTCTCACTCATGGAAGGACTCTTTTTCTTAATCCTTCCACATCATCTATTGTCTTGCTGTTTCAGCTCAGCTCACCTCATCAGGTTATGAGCACCAGTACACTTTAGCTTTGCAAACTCATCAGAGCAACAGTTGACTGCGTACTTGTGGAGGATCCGTACACTTATTATTAAAGCCACTACTGGCGTTGCATGCCATTGCCACCACCTTTTCTGCTACCACGACCCCTTGTTCCAAACTCATCTACCGCCAATATGTCCACGTCCAGGACTAATGACCCAAAGGGCAAGCTAAATGTCAGCTTGCTACTATGTCAGAGCCAACCTGACAAGTAACATAAAAAAGAGACATTATTACTATATTATTCAGACCCATTAATATTACTAATAATGCATAAAAAACTTAGTTTACTTATTTTTATCCAATAAACTTAGCAAAGTCCTAGCACCATAAAAATAAGTAATGAATTAAAATAACAACTGCTTTTTACAAAAAATACTAATAACTTTCAAACCTTGAGGATAACTTAGAATATTATGTATTATTCTGAATCCTCATGAAAATTAATGTAGGGTCCCTCACTGGAAGTAACCCTCAATTCCTACTCTTTCACCTTGAACCAAGTACCCGTAAAAATTGGCCACATACACATGTCACACAGACATTACACACACATGTATGTCTGATATATGCATACTGTATGTGAAATGTCCAGAAATGGACGTAAAAATGAGGTGTTGTGTATAGTCTGGGAGATAGACCCAAATGAGGTTTAAACCTCCAAACCTACGCGTGGATTATATAATCCAATTGGAAATTGGCCAAATGCGTGGAAATAGTTAAATCCCCTAGTTACCACACGTGTACAGGTGTAACTAGGGTACAGGTAGAATCTACGTAGTTTATTTACAAGGTTTCATTAACAAAAACCATGAATACATAAGATTAACACAGTCAGCGTGGCCTTTAATGATTGGCCATAGCCATTTGTGGCCCATTTCAGATACAATTACACGTCAGTGTTGCTTTGTACCTTAGTTACAATGACCAAATAGGTTATTAAGGTCATGAAAAGCACTTGTGACACTGAAATAATGATCAGTAAATCCATTGGGATGAGCCTTGTTAGTGACAATCTCCCAAATTGGCCACATTGCGCTGAAATTCAGCAACTACACGCACACAGGCAGGAAAGGTCCTCTACTATGAGTGAGATTAGTATATATAGAGCCCTCTTTCCACGCCAAATGTTGTGAAAAATCATCATTTTAGTATCACAGTCAATCAGTTACGCCGTGTCCTGTTCTATTTCAGTTACTCTGCTCTGTTTGCCTGTTTTATCCGTGGTGTTCCTCTTTAAATCAACCATTCTACGTGTCCAGCTCCTGCTCAGAAACCCTCCAATCTACCCAGCAGCTCTACTTCACACCCCTACGTGGCTTTTTGGCTTAAAAGAAGCAATAGTGAGTACTTCTTTTATCCTTCTGTCCCCATTCTGGTTCCTTAATTGGAAAAGCACTTTGGTACCACCTTCTGTTACGCAGAAACCCATTGTTTGCTTAATCAGATACCACCCTGCTTAGCAGATCTCTGATTTAGAGGGCACCTACAAAAACCCCTGCGCCAGTAGGCCCCTCTATAAAAGAATTATATTCTTTTATACCTTCTTTTTACTACTTTTCTACGTGAAAATATCCCACTTTACCCTTATTTTGAACTCTTATCACCTTGTGTAGCTAAAAGGTACTAGCCCTTGGCATCACAGAGGCTGACACTAAAAGACCTGCCATACTTACCGCTTCCTAAAGACTTCTGCTCATCCTGCTTGTAAGACCGGCACAATCAAGCAACTCAAACCCCCTGGCCCCAACTCCAACTATCAAGACTGGAGCTGGGTCATGGAGGTTCATTTTGAAAACACAGATGTCTGACATGTCATATCCGCTGCTGAAGATATTGTCAAGGCCCAACCTACATGGGCATGGGACAACAAGGCAGTGGTTGGTGCCATTGCCAAGACAATTCATCCCGCAAACATTTGCAAAATCTGTCACCTCAAGAATGATGCTTGTGTGCTCTGGGCAGTCCTCAAGCGTGCTCATCAAGATTCCTCCACCCGTGGCCTCATGTACTGGCTGCAAAAGCTTACCTCCTCCAGGATGATCAACAAAGACCTCAAGTCTCATCTCACCAAAATGGTGAAGTCGTACGACTGCCTTGAATCCCTCATTACGCAAAAATCCCCCTTGACCCCAAAAAACATCTATGAAACCTGAATCTTGAACTTGCTCCCATCTGACTGGCTTTTGTGTGTCTCTTCCATGGCCAATGAGACCTGCGTGGACCCGTCCAAACTGATTGACGTGCTACAAGCCAAAGACCTGCGTAGAAAGAATTGGGCCAAGGATGGCTCAGCCCTCCAATCCGTTTCTGCTGCCAAGACTGAGCAGTCCAATAAAGGCAAATCCAAGCCAACCAACCAAACTCCTTGCCACTGCACCTTCTGTGACGTCAACAGCCGCAATCTTAACCGTTGGCGCAACATTGCAGGGGTTATTGCCACCCACAAAGCCAATCAGGCCGGGGGAAGGAAGCACCCTGACTCAAAACCCGCAGCACCAATCCCTATCAACAAAGCTAATTGGGTCTTGGCGGTGCCTCTTGGCAACTTGCAGGCTGAAGAAAACGGCAACTCTGACTTTTCCGGTGTGGTGTTCCAAACATGACACAAATTTTCAATTTTTATTCTATCTATTTCTCTCCTATTTCTTCTCTATTTCTTTTCTCTTTCTCATTTTTTCTCTTATATCCACTAAGATATCCTCAAATATTATTGAAGAATCAGAATCTACGGCAAAATTCACCCTAGGACACAACTTACGGCATATTCACCACTCAACCGGATCAGGAAGCATCAGCAAATCAACATACTCCGTCACCTAAACCTTAATCCCTACTACAGTCACCAAAATACAAAACCCTCAAAACCCCATAGATTGTTCCAGCAAAACATTCTTCAGGCCATTTGATCCTAGGGAACAACTCACGGAATCTCTCTTACATGCCTGGATCAATAGTTATGGCCAATATTAGTTCCTAGACCCGACTTTATTCCAGTTATTCATAGTTACACGGCGCTTTCACAAGGCAATCACACAAAAACCCCACCCACAACTCAACCACTAGGCCCAGGTAACCCCTTTTCTAGGATGTTCCACCCAACTTAGGCCCACAACACTCATGGAAAGTTCCATCAGGTTCAGAACCACAAGTCACACACATTTCACTTGTTTCATTGTTCCATTTGTTTCCATCAACCACAACTCAGCCCTGATTAGTCATCATTTGTTGTTCCACTGTGTTCCATGACCATTGTTCCAACCACAAGTTGACCACCCCCCATTTGTCAGGATTTTGATATAAAAGAGGCTCTCCTCTAGCTGTTTTCCCCCTCCTCACCAGATTCTGGGATCACATCACATTACACACCATCCACAGATACCTTTTACTATTCCCTATAGTCTAATACACTGGTCACTCCTCATTATAAGTCACTCCATATTGAGGTTTTAGTCAATCAACATCAGCAATAACAACTTCATCATTACTCATTTAAACAACTCATCTTGACCCACTTGGTAGAAGCGTCAGCTCCCAAAAACTCATTTCGCACTACAAACCCTTATCGTCATCATCCATCCTTGGTAGTAGCGTCAGCTCCCAGAACTCATTAGCTTAACACACCTCCATCATCCACATACACCCTCACCGTTCACCAATATCATCATCACCTACCATCAACAACGCTATCATCAGTCACCACTATCATCTTTATCATCATCATCACATACACTTAACACTCAACACATCCTTAGTCACCTATACTTGCTATACCATCTGAAGTATCTTGGATACACTTACTATCACTTGAATTAAAGCCTGCCAATCATAGATTGGGGGGTCTTGTTTTAGTGTCTAGTATAGGAACGGCAGAGTCATCCTCACATCATCCCGTTCCACACTCAGCAAAAGGTCTTCACTGACACTTTTGAGCTTTACACCGGGTCCCTTATTGAGGTCACCGCGGGCCAGGCTGCAGTCTCCCTTTCCTTGACCATGCCAACCATCCCATCTGGGGATGCTAACCTGGACTTGGGCTGCTTGATGTCCATGACCCCCAACCCTCTCTCACTTGTGGATCTCAAGAAGGATAGAAAACCCGTTTGTCTCGCTTATCACTTGGCCGTTGAGGCTTCTCACAAGGGTGTGGCAAGCCTCCCCCTGGGTATTGACAAAACCATCCCGTCTTTAGTTGTTCCCTCCCCTGCCAAACCACTTCTCTGAATTGCGGGTCTGTGTGACTTTGGTCTCACAACTGTATTCAACAAACACTCCATTGATCTTTACTTGACCCTGTCTGTGACTGTATCCAACAACCCAGTTGGATGGGCTATTGCAGAGGGAATCTTTTTTATCTTCCATCTGAGCCTGTGAGCTCAACCCCTTCCTCTTTCTCCATTTCCCTGCCCTCTGTTGATGTCATTCTTCTGGGCTATCACCGGCGGTTCTCTCATCTAGGCCTCAAGCCACTCAAAAAACTCCTCAAGCTTCAAGGCATATCCCCCAGCTCAATGAAATAAATCAACATTCAGCAGTGCCCGGTCTGCGTTTCGACACCCCTTCAAACCGCGTTCCCCCTATTGAGCTCAGGCCCTGGGGCAAATCATTCACTCAGATGTATTCTCCTAAAAGGTCACATCCTGTGAAGGCTACAAGTACCTTGTTACTTTCATCAATGACTTCTCTAAATCCCTTTCTATATATCCCATGAAATATGAACACAAAGTTTTTTCCTGTTTCAAGGTGTTCTGCACCTTCTTTGAAAAAGATGGGCATCACACCATCCAATCTCTCCGTACCAACAATGGGGGCAAGTATGTGTCAAAAGACTTTGAACTTTACTTGAGTCAATCCGGCATTAAGCACAAGCCAGGTCCTTTGCACTCTCCCAAGTTGAATGGTGTGGCCAAACAAACCAATCACACAATCAGCAATACCGTTCAAGCCGCTCTCTTGGATGCACACGTCCCCAAATCCTTCTGTACAGACGCTCTGTGTCACTCTTTCTTTGCCTATAACAGATTCCCATGCAACACTCCACTAGGGTTTTAAACCCCTGTTTCAATTATTGGTAAGTTGCCTGTGGATCTTTGCTATCTCCATCTGTTTGGGTGCCTTGCGTACTACAAGGTCCCCAAGGCGTCAAGGAAGAAGCTTGATCTAAAAAGTCAAGCCTCACTGCTTCTTTCCTATCTCCCAAATGGCAATGGCTATTGACTATGGGACTTGGAAACCAATTCATTGATTAAGTCACGCAATGTTGTGTTCAACAACAACAATTTCCCCTATGGATCCCAGATAACTCACAACCTTCCACCTGTAACTGTGGAGCTACCCTGGCCACTGACACATGGCGGAAATCCAGCGTCTGCATTACCTCCCCCCGGTTGTCAAGAAAACCCCTCACCCACCCCAAACATTCCGTCTCCCTTGTCAATGGATCTCCCCCTGCTGGACGTACCACTACAACCCTGCATCAACCATTGTCTCTCGGTGTCCATCCATGCACCTGGAAATGCTCCACCAGCTGCACCTGAACCCCCACCCAATCCACCATCCACACAGGAGTGTACCCTTCTGGCAACTCCTCCTTTGTTGGTGCCCCTTCCCCCATCCCCCCTGAACCAGTCTCAACCAAAATCCCACAGCCTGATCTCCCAAAAAAAGAGGTACAACTGCTGTCCCACTCCTCCTTTTCCGCCTGTCTCTGCTCCCTCCGCGCCCTCTAGCTCTGACTTGGTACCAGCTTGCCCGGTTATGGATCAGACCCCTGCCTCTCCCCCTCAACGGTGCTCCGGCTGGGAGAGGAGGGCACCTGACTGTTACGGCCAGTGGTCAAAGAAGGCTATGGCTGACAATTGACTGGACACGCCAAAGACGTGGAGACAGTTTCTCAAATCACCCAACAAACACCTCTGGCTCCACGCTGCGGACTCCAATTTTGCATCCCTTCTAGGAATGCAGACTTGGGAGCTTGTTCCCTGTCCCAACAAGCGCAAGATCATCAAGTCCAAGTGGGTCTTCAAGATCAAGCGCTGGCTGGATCGTTCTATTCAAAAAATCAAAGCTTGCCTTGTGGCAATGGGTTACTCCCAGTTCCATGGACTAGACTATCAGGAGGTATTCTCCCCCACGCTCCAACTTGAAACCCTCCGGCTTCTACTCACTCTAATGGCTTTGTGCGGATGGAAGGGACAAAAAGTGGACTTCACCACTGCCTTTCTCAACGGGATCCTATATCACAAGGTGTTCATGGAACAACCTCCAGGGTTTGAAGATCTGCAGCATCCTGATTGGGTCTGCAAGTTATATTTTTCACTTTATGGTCTCAAGAAATCACCTTGACAGTGGAATGTCAAGCTTCATAAGGCCCTCCTAGATCTTGGTCTTTCCAACTCAAAGTATGACCCTACCCTCTACTTCAAAGTCATCAACAACAAGCTTGTTGGAGCTCTCACGGCCACTCATGTTGACAACCTTGCCATCATTGGCAAGCTGTTTTTGTCGACCCTCTCATTAATTCTCTTGGCCAACGGTTCAAGATTGGGGGGAATGAAGACCTTCATCACTTCCTTTCCCTCAAGATTGGCCGTGACAACCAGCAGTGTCTAGTCTTTCTCAATCAATCTCATAACATTGATGAGATATCTGACCAATTCCTCAATGATCAACACACCAATGTTTTGACACCCACCAATTCCAACTTTAAAAATATCTGGCAACAAAAACCGTCAGAACCATCCAGCTTGGGTCCAGACAACCAAATTATTGGCTCAATACTGTGGGTCTCACAGTGTACTTGCCCCAAAATCTTGTTTGCCGTCAACAGATTATCCCAAGATTTGTGGGACCCTTCCAAGGCTCACTGGCTGGCCGCGGTGCGGATTTTCAACTATCTTGTGTTGACCAAAAATATCTGTCTTTTTCTTGGGGGCAACATGGTCCTCTCTGGCTACTACAACTCAGACTGGGCCAAGGATTGTGACAATTGAAAGTTGACTTCCGCCTACACATATTGCGTGGGGGAGGGAGCCATATTGTGGAAATCTTGCAAGCAAATTACTGTCTCCCTCTCCAGCACAGAAGCAGAATAAAAAGCTTTATCCAATTTGTGCAAGGAGGGGCTTTGGCTCCTCCACATCTTATCCAAACTATGTCTTTGCCCAAACACAGCCATACCGCTTCACATTGGTAACAAAGGTGCCAAAGCACTGGCCAAAAATCCGGAACATCACACCCAAACTAAACAAATCCACACACGTTATCACTTTGTTCAAGAGTGTGTGCAGCGCAATGACATTGATCTCGTTCATGTCCCAATGGCAAGTATGCTTGCCAACATTCTTACCAAACCTCTACCTAGGCCGTGTTCTTCTGGAAAAACATTGCCTCATGTTTGGACTTGTGCTCAGTTAATTCACTCCCTTTTGCGGCATCTTTCTTTCCTCTCTTGTCTCAGTCTCTGCTTCTCCTTCCAATTCATTTTTTCTTTTTTCTTTCACTTTTTTTTTCTCTTCTTCTTTCCTTCCTCTCTCTTTTCTTATGTTCCTTTCAGTTTCTGTTTCTTTCCAGTTAGTAGCAGGGGGGGGGTGTTGAGCTTAGTTGTGTTGTTTCCTTTCCCTGTCTGCTCTCTACCTGTCACTACACATTTCACTTCTATTTCACCAGTTGTAAAGCATACCTGAGACCATCTGCATTGGTTGGGTCAAATCCACAGGTTAAGGCACTTTAACCCCGCTTGACCCAAAAAATGAACACATCAGGACAGGGTTAAGCTCAGATAAACTAACCAGAAATAACAATTCTGGTTAGTGCCCATCAAATCTAACTGCGCTTAACCTGAGGTTAAGCACCCCTCCCCAGCGGACGCGGAGGTTGAGAGTATCCACACTCGTTAACCTCTGAACCAAACAATCTACATATCTCGACCAATGCTCTCACACACCACAGGTCACTTGACCTCCCTCTAACTTGGGGTCAAGCTAACCTTAACCTTTAACCAACCAATGCGGATGGCCTGAGACAGCTTCTCACTTGTGGAAGGACTGTTTTTCTTAATCCCTCCACATCATCTATTTTCTTGCTGTCTCAGCTCACCTCACATCATCAGATTGTGATGACCTGTACTGACGCGGGAATTGCAGGGACAACATTTGTGGGAGATAGGATAGATTTAGAGCCCTTTTTACACGTTAAAAAAACACACCTGGTGATGTTGATAGTACAAGGTCTTCTGTAACTTTGTATGGAAACCAAAGTTTAGTTGCGTTGGAATAAAGAGTGAGGTGACCGATCCATAGGAAAACATATAAGTGATGAGGCAGCCACATGATTGATGAATGAGCCGTCACATGGGAATTGGGATGCGGGGCGGGAGGAGTGTCTACAACAATCCACCACATGGGCAGGCCTTTATAAGGGAGTTTCCCTCAGGATGAGGCCCTAACAGAGACTGCTTTTTCTTAGGAAACCAAGTTCATACTTGTTTCACGGTTGTTTATCTGAAACAAAAGATCAGACCAAGGAGTCAAGTGTTTTGCCATTGTGATGCATGATTGCTTTTCTACGCTGTTTATAGAACTGTTCTGGCCGGTGCATGGGCTTAATCCAGAAGTGGGTCAAGTCAAAATGAGAAAATATAAGGAGAAATTGGTTACATACCAGAGTGGGATCCCTCTGAGGACTTGGCCCCAATTCCTGAGGGGACTTACCGTAGTATGTTTATAGCAGGGAATATTGGGGTACATATCATGGAGGTCCATCAAGCCTAACCTACCTCCTACGCAGCCAAGTGGCAAAGCACTTGCTGTATTTTGCCAACCGGAGGGAGGGACTTGACTGCTTATGTGACGCTCCCTCTGGAATGATGAGTTATAAGAAAGACTATCTACAGTTGCGTGTGGCATCTGTCTGTAAGGCTGCTCCCACCAAACAGGGCAGCATTTGGAATCTTGGGGTCCAAAAATAGAAAAATCTCAAATTTCTTCAGCATTTTTGGGCCAATTTTTGCCATATTCAGAGTGTCTGATGTGGGATTTTGGTCTCAATATGTCTAAATAAACATATTTGAAGTCATTTCCATGTCTTAATCTACTTTTAGTATGCATTTATACATGCATACTATGTATATACACATCAAATATATGCATTTATAAGCCAATGTTCCGAATGTGACCAAGTAAAAAAAAAAGACTTCTGGGTTTAAAGCAAAACCCTTTTAATTCTAGATTCTACAGCCTCCAAAGACCTCAAAAATGTGGTTTTTGTTTAAATTGACTACCCCTTGGGGGCAAACACCCGGCCCACGTCTCCCATTCAAGTTTTGCAGGGAGGGCCTTACAGACAGATGCTGCTTGCAACTGTAATGTACCAATGTCCTCCCCTCCTCTGCATGTTAATGATGAGGCACTGTTGCATTGAGCCCACCAGAGGGAGCCTACATAGCCATTTTGAGCTTTGGCTGGGGAGTATTTCCAAAACTCTGGATCACTATTTAGACCATCTGAAGCTGCTGCTATTTTCTATAATGCTCATATGTATTTACAGATGGTTGCCT
Organism: Puccinia coronata f. sp. avenae; assembly: GCA_002873125.1. Taxonomy (NCBI): domain Eukaryota; kingdom Fungi; phylum Basidiomycota; class Pucciniomycetes; order Pucciniales; family Pucciniaceae; genus Puccinia; species Puccinia coronata. The sequence goes on along the minus strand of PGCI01000085.1, from coordinate 89,087 downwards.
GCAGCTCACCTTTCTCTTGGCGTGGGCAGCTTCACACCAAAATCCATAAATGATGTCTCACTTCCCATCAATGTCCAAAGCCCCTCTGCACTGGCCTTGGCGTCCCGCTCCCAGTCTTGCCTGCCTGACACCAGCTTTGGCGCTTTCAGGGGAGTTCTGCTTGACGCAAGCTTCCAGAGGCTGCAGGTGATGTAGTTTGGGTTAGTAAACTTCCCAAGCACCTCAGAGGGGCCCACAGTGTGATGAAGACCTATGTAGCTTAGCACACTCCCCTCAATGATGGCCGGGACGGCAGTGGGCCCCCTCGCAAAGCAAAGCCCTCCAAAGGAGAGGGATGAAGACGGTAGATATGTTTCCCAGTTGGTTAAACGGTGCCCCACGCTATTAAGAGTTTTACATTAAGCAAACCAGCAGCCTGCCAAGCAAGAAAAATGCCAGTAGTTCTGCCGTTCCGTTAACTAAAATAATCTGCGGGACACTTTGCGCCAAACAAATTAATGCCAGCAGCATCCCGCTTTCCGGGAGACTTTGTGCCAAACAATTAAATTGCCAGCAGTGTCCCAAACCCCCATTCCAGCATTGTGACAAGGTTTCCCCCAGATTGTTCAGTTCCTTAGGCAATGGGTGCCGAGGCAGGAACCAAAAGATGCCCTCACAATGCACGATGTTCCTACCCCTTTTATAATCCACCCAAAATCCCAACTGTGCCTCCTCTGCACCATACCCACCGCGACAAAACTCTTTGTCCAACATATCCAGCAAATCCAATATGACCACCAGGTTCCACTTATCCCCGCAACATGGCGCCACCTCGCCTTTTGTTTGATATAACCAGACAACAGCGCCTCCGCACACAAACTTGCAACCGGCAACTATGATCTCAAACCCTTATGATACTCCGCATCCGGTTGCCACCACACTGGGTGCCCCCCACAATCAAATTTGTTACGTTTGGTTTCCCTTTTTTATAATTACAACGGACCTCAGAGACCCATCTATGTTATCTCCCTGTTTTACATCCAAAGATGCCTACGCACACACACTCCTGAAACATGAATTTCCCTCATCCGGCCCCAATCTCTTTGTTGAATTGCTTTCATTTAATCCAAAATATTTACCATTTCCGCTATTAGACTGCAACATGGTAATAGACCTATGTCTCTCAATCAATGCACAGCTGGCTCCTCCCACTTTTACACCTTCCTACAGCCTCAATTTCCCCCATACGGCCTTATTCCCTTCCTTAATCTGCGGTCTTTCAAAAAACCCTACCATTTTCGCTGATAGACTGTGACATGGCTGTAGAAAAATGTCTCTCAACCAATGCGCACCTGCCTCCTTCAACTTCTACACTTTAATTATTACCATCCGCTGCATTGCCTCAGCCGCCCTGAAGATATATCCTGCCTTCAGCGGTCCTCAACTGCTCCCTTATCTATTTTTGGACCTCCCAATTTACCTTTACCAGACATGCAATTAACCCCACCAGAAGCATTCTGGCAAAGTTTCTCAGATAGGAAGGTATGGTGTCAAAACCCCTTTCACCTAAAATCTTAAGCCTTGACACTGACAGGGCGGCGCAGCCGCCCCTGAACCCTAGTAGAGAATGTGAGCACCTTCTCTATTGACGCATTTATGGTGGCCGGCAGGCAGCCATAGCTTTTTGTCTAAGTTGGCAGCAAAATGCACGGCCCATGAAAAAAAATGATTGCCTGATGCAGGCTTTAGACAAAAAAAACAGAATTGATGGCTATAACGTAATCTGATTCTAAATTACTTTAAGTTTCAAGGGAAAAAATTCAGGAAGATCAGGGAGAAGAAAGTTTCTTAAGGAAGGAGTTAAGAGGAAAAGCAGAATTTCAACAATAACATGGCATTGTCTGGGAGATGGTACCACATGGAATTTCAAGCGTACAGGTGGACCAACAATTTACATGAGGAATATTGGGTCATTTCTTGTGCTTTTCAGGGTCGGGGAACGGTGCGGAAGTCAGAGCGATTTTTTTCCAATAGCGTTTTTTCATGTGGGAAGAAGAAGCAATTGTCAACCATCCAAGTGGCCATCCAGTCAGCTTGCCGTCCCACGTCACCAGGGATGTACATGATGTGAAAGAGTAATGCTATGGCGGCAACTCTAGTTTGAGAAGAGAGCTCCACTGCTGGTATCCCGTGACGTGTAGAATGAGCACTGAGCCGCCCTGGTGGCTTCGAGGAAAATATTTCCTTGATAACGGATAGTTCCTTAGGCACAGAGTTGTACCGTTGGTTGTCCATCAGAAGTCTGAGGGTATCCAGCCTTGGTTCATGCTCCAGTATTTTACTGAGGGTCGACCATGAACCTAAACCACAATGGTTGCAAGTCGATAAAAAAGGGAGCCATCAGAACTCAAGATTCAGACCGTTGAACACGTTTTTTGGCGTGATTCACTGTGTTGTAAGACTTACGCAATTCATTGCCTAAGCCTTTTTGAGGTACGAACATCTCTAAATTCAAATGGTTTGTTGGTGAGATTGATCACAGCCCAGAGGTCAACATCGTTGAAATATGTAAAACACGCACCGTGATGCCAAACTTGAGATTGATATACTGCATAGGGAGCATCAAAGTGCCAAAGCGCTGCGCGATGCTTATAATCCTTTAGCGCGGATTCAAGTACGTGGGTTTCCGGCTCCTTCCCGTGGTTCTTGAGGACAAGAGTATGAAGACCATATGTGATGGTTAAAATGTCCTCATCATCCACAGGGCTGTGAACAATAGTTTTGTCCATTTCATCGATCCATGCTCTCAGATGTTCCGGCGTTTGAGGTTTGCTTGCAAGATAGGTGATCGATTGGCGCAGAAGATTTCGCCTCCCCTGCGATCCCGGTGAAAGTGTCGAGAACTGATTCCGGAAGTGCACCAGGGCGTCATCGCCTGCATGACAAGTATGTAGTTTGGAGAAACAAAAATTAACCGAGGTCAGTATTTGGTGGCGAATTTTGAAGACCTGTGACGCGGGAATGGTAGGTACTACTATAGGAGCAAGGGTAAACTTATTTAGAGCCCTTTGTATGCGGTAGAAAACACACCTAATGTTGTTGGAGGTACAAGGTCACCATCAACTTTGTATGGAAACCAAAGCTTAGTTGCGTTGGCATAAAGAGTGAGGTGACTGATCCATAGGAAAACAGATAAGTAATGAGGAAGCCACATGACTGAGTTGTCAGCTGAGATGCGGGGCGGGAGGCGTGTCTAAACCGAGCCTCTACATGAGCAGACCTTTATAAGGGAGTGATCCTAAGAATTGCGCGCTAGCAGGGATTCATGCGTTGGCTCAGGAAGAAGTTGAAACTTGTTTGAAGTTTCTCCATCTGAAGCAAAGATTCAGACGAAGGAGTTGGGTGTTTTGCCACTTTAGTGCATGATTGCTTTTGGGCGCCGTTATTAGCACGGTTTTGGCTAGCACATGGGTATAAGCCAGAAGTGGGTCGAGTCAAAATGATAGCAAGCAAAGCAGAAATTGGTTACATACCGGAGTCGAATCTCTTTGAGGAATTGGCCCCGAGGCCTAAGGGCACTTGCCGTAGGATGTAGTCAGGAACCTTGAGGTATATATATCATTGAGGTGCATCAAGTCTACCATAGCCTACCTCACACTCCTACGCGGCCAAGTGGTGCAACCCTTATTTCGCCGACCGGAGGGAGGGACTTGAGCTGATCTTAGGGACTTGACGCCTTATGTCACGCTCCCTCCTTATGTTGCAGGAAATCATGGGTAAGAATACTCTCTAATCTCAAGTCCCATCTTCCTACCTCCTCCTACTCGGCTGAGTGGAGGAACGCTGTTGCATGCCGAGCGGAGGGAGCCTTTGCCAGCTGTGGCTGGGTACTATTTCCAAAACTCTTCATCACTGCCTTGGCTTTCCATGCCCATTGCCCAGTCTTACTGGACGCCAGCTTCCACAAGAGACTTCCGAGCAAATCTGAGGGGCCCAAGGAAGTGATGAAGATGGATATATTTCCCGGTTGGTCATATATACAGCGCCCAACGCTGCTGAGAACGTGAGCTCCTTATCCATCAACACAGCACAAGTCAGCCGCTACTACGACGCATTCAAGTACCTGGATCTCCTGCCACATTTACAGTTGAGTCCTTCCAGAGGCCACCCAATCTCGTCAATTGAAGAGGATTTGCGCGATCGGCTGGTTGAAACGACTGAAGAGGCTGTCCCCGAGTGCAATCAAATGGCCCTGATTGTCTGGACAAGGCGCGAGGGTGTAGTAAGATAGCAGAGCACTTGCTGCTTGTTTTTCATTCAACGATTTATCTTTCTTGCACCACCGTCCCTGCAAGCCGCCGTCGAGCAGAGACATGCGGCGGCGGCGTCCCATGCCAATGGCGCCGGAGCAGACGAGCACGACTTTGTGTCCGGCGGCCCTGAGCGCAATACATGTATCCACCAGTCTGGCCAGAAGCCCGAGACGCGGCTGGAGTTTCTGTTCCGAAAGGATGGACGAGATTCCTGCGGGCGGATAATCAGTACGTTCAGAGCACGGGAAGCTGAAAGAAGGGACATACCCAGCTTGATGACTATGGCTGTGGGCGGCCCGCGACTGCGAGGCCTCCAAAGCATAGGGATGAAGACGGTACAAGATATGTTTATATCCCGGTTGGTGAGACGGCGCCCCACGCTGTTGAGAATGTGAGCTCGTTTTACACTGGCCGGAGATAGGTTTTTGTCCACTTGGCAGCAACACTCGTGGGCCATGACGTAAACGTACTGCCGGAAGAGCAAACTTCAGACAACAACAAAAACAGGCTAATTGATACCCAGAAGATAATCTCATTTCAGGTGACTTGGGGGAAAGGAAAACAAAGATCGGGAAGACTACTGGGGATAAGAAAAAATTCTTAGGGATGAATCAAAAAGGAGAAGCAGAATTTCAACAATGACATGGCGTTGTCCGGAAGATGGTAGCACCTGGAATTCCAAGTGTCAAGTAGACCAACAATTTAACTATGAGGGATATGGGGTCGTTTCTTGGGCTCATAAGGGTCGGGGACCGGTGGGGATGTCCTTTAGGATTTTAGACAATAAGTCTTTTTCATGTTGGAGCAGGAAGCAACGGAGGAGAATCCAATTGGCCGCGATGTCAGCTTCCCTTCCCACCTGACCAGGGATGTTCATAATGTGATAGAGTAATGCAATTGCGGCGACTCTAGTTTGAGAAGAGAGCTCCTCTCCTAAACGGAGCGGCGGTCGTTTCGGGGAAAATATGTCCACGATGCGCTCTATTAAATGCTGCACAGAATCGAGCTGTTTTTCTTCCATGCGTCTTCTGAGGGAGTTTAGCCTCGGTTCACCGGTGAGCATCGCATTCAGGTACGCCCAGGAACCTAAACCAAAATGATTGCAAGTGAATAAGAAAGGAACCATCAGGACTCCAAATTCACACCGTTGAAAACATTTTTCAGCGTGATGTGCTGCGTTGTCTGCTCAGACTTACGCATTTCCTGACTTAAGCCTTCTTTAGGCGCGAACATCTCTAGATGCAAATGGTTTGTTTGTGAGATTGATCATACCCTCGAGGTTAACATAGTTCAAATAAACTTATAAAAAAAAAAAAACATGCACCTTGATGCCAAACATCATGTAGATGTGCGTTGCCATTTTCAACGTGCCAACTATTGGCAAGTTTGGTGTATTCTTCTAGGGTGGATTGAAGTAGGCGGGTTTCCTGCTCCTTCCCATGATTGGCGAGAAGAAGAGTGTGAAGAGCATATATGACAGTTAAAATTTCTTCACTATGACCGTAGCCATTGAGAAGGGTGTTGTCCATCGCGCCAATCCATGCCTTCAGCTGTTCCGGCCCCGCGGAAGGTTGGCTCGCAAGATATGTGATTGATTGGCCCAGAAGATTTCGCCGAGGAGGCCCCGATGGAAGTCTCGAGAACTGATCCCGGAAATGCACCAGGGCGTCATCGCCTGGATCATGAGTGGTTTTGAGGAACGAAAAAAATCAACCCAGGTCAGCATTGTAATAACCTGTGATACAGGAATGGTAGGTAGTACTATGCTATTATGGGAGTAGGGATAAATTGCGAGTCCCTTGTACGTGGTAGAAGAAAAAAGAAAAAAGAAAGAAAGAAAGAAAAACACACCCAATGCTGTTGAAGATAAAAGGTCTCCTTCAACTTTGTATGGAAACCAAAGATTAGTGGCATTGGCATAATAAAGAGTGAGGTGAATGATCGACAAAAAAGCAGGTAAAGAATGAGGAAGCCACACGACTGATCTCGTCAGCTGGTATCCTGTGCGGGGCGAGCGGCGTGTCTAAGAATGAGACTCCGAATGGGCAGACCTTTATAAAAGGGACTTTCCCCGGGCCCAAGGATCAGGCAAGTTACATAATAGAGGGACTGCTTTGGCTTAGGGAGCTGAGTTGAAACTCGTTTGACTTTTCTTTATCTGAATCAAGAATTCAGGCTAAGGAACATTTCAAGGGTTTTTTTGCCGGAGTAGGACACCCACTCACTCCCCTTGCTATGTATTTACAAGTTTCGCAACCTATCGGCTCAGCCGACGGAGGTTCCCTTTCAAACTGGCCCGAATACGGAAGCCCAGGTACGACACGATCGTATCACCCATTTTGGGCCTATTCCGTAATTCTCAAACGATGAAACCCAAAGCCGGATCTATGTAGTCGACTCGGCCGCTGAGCTATATGTAGAAACTTGGTGGCAGAACTTGATGGCCAAACCGGGCACCAAGTTTGTACAGCTCAGCGACCAGCCATCGAGTTCGTACAGCTTCAATGGCTGAGCCGGCCATCGATTTGGTTGCAATACTCGGCCATTGAGTTTGTTGAGATCAATGGCCGAGCTGGTTTTGTAAATTCGACGGCCGAGCTTCGATGAGTTTCTTACATCTCAATGGATACCTCGGCCCGTGAGCTGGCACAGCTCAATGACCGAGCCGATCCTAGCCGGTCACTGGGTTTTACAAACTCGATGACCGAGCTTTGAGTCTGGAAATCGCAGGGACCAGTTCGGCTATCGAGTTGTACAAACTCGATGGCTTGTAGTTCATGCAGAATGGGGACTCGGCAGTACAGACAATCACATACATAATTGATCACCTAGGTTAACCCTTTCGGGACAGTAGCACTTGCTGATAGGCCTTTTCCAGGATCAGGCTGTCCCAATCCATCCCAATACATATATTGAGACAAGTGTTAGCATGATAATTGATTGTTGGTTGTCTCATGCAGAAGACCAGTGGACTTTGGCTAGCTCGGCTTTGGGCTTTGGGATTTGGGATTTGTAGAATTTGACCAAAGTATGTAGGTGGTACGATCGTGTCGTACCTGGGCTTCCGTACTACCCGAAACACCGGCCTTTTCGGGCCCACTGCGGCCGACCGGGCCAACTCCGGCTGAGGTCCTTTCTCTCTTCTGTTGTGTTTACATATACTGGCCCGTTTGTGGCACACACGCACGTTAGAGATCCAGCGCAAGAACGAAAGGAGAAAGAGGCAATATACAGAGCAGATCAATCAAGTAATGTGGATGTAATTTCGCTGAGATAGACACACGAGCTTCGCCGACTCGTTTTATCCGTCAAGATCCAGGTGGAAGAAAGTCTAGCCATTCTATAAAAGTCTGGCCATCACAATAATAAGGCAAGCAACAAGCCCCACAAAAGGAGAAAGATGAACTACAGCACATGCCATCTCAGGTGTGGAGTGCCCGTTCAGGTCGTGTTAGAGACGGACCGCGGGGGGACGGAGGCTTGAACAAGACGATGGATTCGATCACGTGTTCGGAATCGATATGGCCCAGTGCGGCTTCGATTTCCGAGCTTTGTGTGAGATGAAGGGTGAATCGAATGGTCAGTCAGTTTGTACATGCCCCCAAATAAACAAACAACCAAACTCCGCGATGGGGATTGGTGGGTATGTACTCACCTGTGCAGTCCTTTCAGCTTGTTCATATCTGACGAGTTGTAGTTCGCCAGCCCGCGGCCGACAGGCACCAGGTCATCCAGCGACTCGATTGGGGCGGGCTCAGCGGGGGAGGGGTGGGTTGGCGGGAGGGGCTGATGGGCATCGGGGGGATCGGGGTTGAGAAAGGCGCGGGGGACTCGTATAGTGAGGGCCTGAGCGACGGCGAAGGAGCCGTACACGTTGACGAGGCCGGCGGGGAGCAGCCGGCCGCCGTTGGCGTCGGCGCTGATGGCGTTGTACGCCCCGCGGTCGATCATCACCGAGCCCTGTGGGGCCAGCCCATGCGCGACCCAGAACTTGCGGCTGGTCAGCGGCGTCGGCCGTGGCACAAACACCGTGTAGATCAGCCGCGTCATCGCCGCTTTCTGATCCCCCGCTCCCTCCTTCTGCTCCGACTGCGGTGCCCCCAGCAGTGCCGCCGTCCCCTCCGCCGGCTTCTTCTTCTGCTGCTGTTGTTGTTGTTGCTGCTGCTGCTCCATCATAATCGCCGCCATCTGCTCCGGCTTTGTCCCGTTGCATATGATCGTCGCCACTCCCGCTGCCGTCGCAAGCTCCGCCGCAATCAGCTTAGTTTCCATCCCGCCCGTTCCTAACGAGGAGCCTAAGGTGGAAGTGGAGACTATTTAAACGGTACGAGAAATGAGTAAGTAACTTTTCACCCTTCCCAAAAACAGGGAGAAACATGTCCCACCTAATTTGCGAACGCCCTCGATATCGTACACGACCTTGACCATTTGGGCGTCGGGGTTAGAGCGGGGGTTAGCGGTGAAGAGACAGTCGACGTCGGTCATGAGGAAGAGGTAGTCGGCATGGCACATAGCGGCGGTGACGGCGGAGAGGGTGTCGTTATCCCCAAACTTGATTTCTGACACCGAGATCGTGTCGTTCTCGTTGATGATCGGGATCACGCCGCAGCTCAGTAGCGTGCTCAGCGTGGACGACGCATTCAAGTACCTAGATCTCTTGCCGAATTCACAGTCGTGTCCGTTCAGAGGCCAGCCGTACATAGTAGTAGTAGTGGTAGTAGTGGTAGTAGTAGTAGTGTCATCAACGTTATATACATGTTATATTCTTGTATGTCGCTTTTTTTTTTCTTTGCTTTTTGCTTGATGTGGGGTGAAGGCTCACATCGGCCAAATCTCCTCGAGTTAAAAGGATCTGTGCGATCGGTTGGTTGAGACGACTGAAGAGGCTGTCCCAGAGAGCAATCAAATGGCCCTGGCCGATAGCGGCCAAGGCCTTGAAGTGGGGGCAACATTTACAAGTATTAGCTGGAGAATGCGTGGGTGTAGTAAGATGGTAGAGCACTCGCTTGTTTCTCGTTCAGCGATTTGGGTTTCTTTCCCCAGCGTCCCTGCAAGCCGCCGTCGAGTAGGGACATGCGACGGCGTCCCATGCCGATAGCACCGGAGGAGACGAGCACGACCTTGTGTCCTGCGGCCCTGAGCGCGACGCATGTCTCGACCAAGTTCGCCAGTAGCCCGAGACGCGGCTGGAGGTTCTGTTCCGACAGGATGGACGAGGTTCCTGTGGAGTGTGGATGGATTAATTTAGTCAGCACGGTGTCAGTGATAGCATGAGCAACTGAGGGAAGAAGGGATATCCATACCCAGTTTAATGACTATGGTTGAGCCACCCACTCCGCTATTCCCATGCTTGGGTGAGTTCCCGAGTGGCTTACTACTACTCATCATCATCATGACTGGCTGACTCAAGACTGACTCAAGACTGGCTTATACTGATACTGACTGAAAGAGGGGGAGAAGCCACCGGGGATCAGAACACTGTGACTGGGGTCAGGGGAGAAGAACTGAATACCCCCGAAGGCATCCCCCGGGGAGAACCACCCCCGATCGGATGATCAAGGGAGCAGGAAACATGCTTTCATCAATGAGATGTACATAATAAGTCCACAAGAGTACAGAGTGGGCTGAAGAATATATTCATGTATTACAGAAACAAGTCGACATAGATAAGAGGATAGGTTGAAGATTGTAACTGTAGACAACCAGTCAAGTTAAACAACACAAAAGCAGGGGGGTACATATCCAGTGGAAGAGATAATCAACAACAAAAAAAAAAAAAAAAAAAAAAAAAAAAAAAAAAACACGCAGAAAGTCAGAGAAAATACATATAAGTACAGTGGGAGGATTCACTCGGTGCTTCTTCAAGCGTGAAGAATTAATGATATATATATATATATATATATGGATGAGCAGCAACCACGCTTCTCTTGTTCGAGTCAGGGTTACGGGCACATCATCATCATCATCACAGGATGAAGACGATGGCTTTGACGGCGAAGCTGATCAAGCTACCAGCAGCCAGGCCGGAGGTGAGATAGAACGACATACAGGTGGCTGCAAGCTGCAAGATCCAAAAAAAAAAAAAAAAAAGGTACATTTGCCAAATCGTCAATATCCACCCGCGGGGGTAAAGAAGCGCATGTAAAAATGGACGCGGCCAGGGAACTCACGTCGATTTCGTCCGCCTCCAGGCTGGGCTCTTCTAGCCCTGCAACCATAAGTAGTGCGGATAGATAACCATTAGAGATAGAGAAGCAGGCCAAAATGACCAAATAAACTGCATATAAGAAAAAGAAGGAGCAAAAAATTAGGTTCGCATCAAGAAGGAGGATGTGAGCGTGAGGATCTAAACGAAAAGAAATCTATGACTGACTCAAGTCGCTGCGGAAGAGAACGATGGAGCTATAGTCGACATTACAGACGAGAAACATCGGGATGAAGACAGTCCTTGCGGCGCTCAAGGTATACAGGGCGGATGTTCGGTGACTGAGACGTTTGGAGAAGCGGGGGAGGAGTTGGGGGAGCACCCTTCCAGCCCAGTCGCCCAAGTTAAACACGACAAAGTGGAGCGGGATGAAGATGCTGGGCTTGTACCAGTTGTCGAGTAGGAGCCGTGAGTCGCTCCCACTGCTGTCGACGGAGGACGTGGCCGTCGTGAGCAAGCCAATGTGCGCATGCGCTGGGTCGTGCGACGACAGGATGAAACCCGTGATCGATGGGAACACCGCCAGCGTGATAAAGAAGTTGTAAAAGATACTCAGCCCAAGTAGCCGGATCTTGCGCTCAACTACTCGCAGCTTGGGCCCCACTGGAATGGGGAGATGCGCATTCTCCGAAACCTGGTCGACGGAGGAGGAAGAGGAGGATGAAAGCAGCGGTTGTACAACGGAATCCTCGTACTCCAATGAGTCTGGGAGCACCTTCCTCGCCGCGTGTTTTCGCTGCATGGCTTCTTGGTAGATCGGGAGCTGGAGCAAGGTCATAAAGCAGACTAAAGCAAGCACACAGAATGCGGTACATAATCCAAAGAAGGTGGACGAGCTCTGGCGGATATGGTCGGCCGCACCGTCCGGGTTAGCCGGGTCGGATGACGAGTTGAGCTCGTTGATGTTGACCAGCAGCTGCACCACACTGACCAGCACCCCGATCGCCCCCTGCCCGGAAAGAATTGCTTGTAGATAATTAGAACCAAACCATGCCGAGAGTCCAATGACACTCGTCTGCAGATACGCCGAGCCTAATGCTTCAAAAAGTGTCACGACGATCAGGAATCCGAAGAACTGGCTCGAGTCAAGGTTGGTATATTGGGTGGAGGTGAGGAGAATGACGGAGAGAGAGGTGATGAGTAGGAGCGACACGATGATCCGAATGGTGGGGTGTTTCTAGAAATTGCATGAAGGCGATCAGTGATACATTATGAGGTAGATGATTAGATAGGGAAAAATTTGAGGTGGGGAGCGGGATGGATGGAAGAGTGAGGACGTACCACGCTTTGCTGGGTGGAGGTAGCGCTGGAGATGAAGAGGACGTTGGCGATGGTGAAGACGACGGTGATCCAGTTCATGTAGCTGAACTGGAAGCGATGGCGGGCGAGGCGGGATCCGAAGTAGGTGGTCGAGACCAGCAGCGAGTTCCAGGGGAGCAGGAACGAGGAGCCCAGCACGAAGAAGAACATGTACGCCAGCAGGGCTTCCCATTTCTTGCCGGGCGCCCCCACGTGCGTCGTGCAGCCGCCTGTCACGTCCTCAATATCCTGCTGCGAGTGCCCCGCTCGCTCTGAGTCCGAATGACATAGTGTGGTCGCTTCATTGCTGAGATCTAGAGAGGTAGACGAACACGGCTTGCGATGGACAGCGTCTGAGAAGCTGTCTATTTTATAGGAAGAACTGGGAGGGGAGGCGGATGAACGTCCGAGGGCCAGGAAACTACCATGTATCAGGGATTCGTAGGCTTCATATCTCTCCAGTTAAGACTTCCATCCCACTCACGATTGAGACGTTGGTGACGGCGACATGTCGGCTCAAGTTGTGGGAGGGACGCTGTGAGCCTGGCGGGAAAGAATCAACCGGAGAATATCATGGTCAGTTAAATGATGTCCAAGGAAGGGGAATACATAGGGGCAATGCGTACCTGGAGACTGCATAGGACAACCGGAGTCTTCTGGAAGTTCATAAATAGATAAAAGCGGATCACGAGGCCTCTAGCTTAACTTACCAGGCCCTATGTTTGATATAAGCCCTCCTCTCGCCCCTCTTGCATTTTCACTCACATCAATTTTACTTCAACGATCGACCTGGAGATTGCCGGCCCCACCTCATTCCCAACCTTAGGAGAAAATAGGAATGATATTATAAATCTTGAACCTCAAAATGAGATCACCTCAGTGTAGAATAAATGACCATCCCTGCTTGCCAAGCACTGCAGCAGGCAAAGTGGGTGTCCTCTCTCAGGTCAATGTGTGCCACTCCAGTTCCTTTGGTTTTTCAAGGCCATCTCAGCATATTCCCCCCTCTATATGCAACATGGACTTGATGATGATCACTGGCTGCCAAGGACCATATTTCTATGAAAATACCAAACCCGTCAATGACGTATATGATAGAACTCAACACTTTACACCTTCTGATCTCCATATACGAAACTGTCAAGTTCAAAAACTACCATTAAATCAAGCACTGATGAGTTTTTTGACCCTGCGCTCCCAAAACATCAACGTGTTCACCTGGCCTGGCACGTCGGGGCTGGCGGAGCCTCCTTGCTCCAATTTTCATCAACACAGCGAGCAACGCTTTTTGATTGAGCTGCACTAGTATGTTGCAAACAAAAATTCAAGCCGGACCCTCTGTCACCTGTCTTTGCTCGGCTTACATAGGTAAACTCGACGAGGCCTCCAGTCAGGATTCAGCAAAAAAACGGTCTGCGCTTAGTTCGCTTTCTACATAATTGTGTTGCGGAGTCGCTTTGTCGGAGTCGCTTTGTTTTGAAGTGCACTGCTGCTCCAATAGCGACTACATAAGCACCAGGAAGTCGCGGGGTCTGCGAGAAGCCAAACGTCTGGCGCAGCCGAAGAGTTTCTCCGGCCGGCTGTGCGGAGATGGTGCAATTACACCATGGGGCGGGTTTCTCAAAAACCCGCTCGTCCGCTGGACGCTTTTTGGTAAAAGCGTCCAACAAACGCTTCAAGAGCATCCGCTGGACGAAACCTTGGTGAAGCGCCCATTGGACGATGGGAACCAGACCGTCCACTGGCCGCTTCACCCTGAAAGCGCCCGTTGGACGCTCCATGGAAGCGTTCAGTGGGCGCTTTGAGATTGAAGCGCCCGGTGGACGCTTGATGGCAGCGTCCAGTGGGCGCTACCTGACAGGAACGCCCGTTGGACGCCACCATAAAGCGTCCAGTGGGCGCTCCTGTCAGGTAGCGCCCATTGGACGCTGCCATCAAGCGTCCAACGGGCGCTTCAATCTCAAAGCGCCCACTGGACGCTTCCATGGAGCGTCCAACGGGCGCTCTCAGGGTGAAGCGGCCAGTGGACACGCTGCAGATCCACACTGCATGTCTGTCCAGCTGCCAACTACCAGATGGCCTTTCGCCCTTGCGGTTATCACCCTTCATTGACGGTGGCGTGGGCGCAGGTTGTGGGTTTGACCCTGACATAAATAATTTTGCCCAGATTAAGCAGCCCCTCATCTTTTCACCTGGTCAGGACGGGTTTGAAACCATCCATTGGACGCTTCCGGGACGCCCCCTGGACGCTACGCTTGGACGGTAAGCAAATCCGTCCTGTCAGAGGTCGACCGCGGGACGGTTCCAAGGCCACCAAATTTTGGACGACCAATGGCCGTCCAGAAGTGCGCCCATTGGTCGTCCGCCGGGACCCGTGGTGTACGTACTGACTCAGATCAAATTAATGCAAAGAAAAAAATTAAGACCGGAAGGTATGGCATTGTACACTTTTGCACACAGGAAGCCTTACAGATGAGTGAGCCTTGAGACTTTTGCTCGATAGGAAGTATCTCCTTTTATTTAATTACATGAAAATCCAAAAGACCCATCAAAAAAAAGGATTATAACGCGGCCCCAGTCGTCCTTTGTCATGTGGTACTGCGTGCTTTGCGTGCTGGGAGTCAGACACAGCCTTGCTGAATTTTGTTTTATAAATGCAACTTGTGTTAATGAGCTCGGAGTCGCTATGTTTGAGGCTGGCGGGGGCGGGTGGGGCAGTCTTGCTTTGCTCATGACCTTATGCTTGCCTCCAATCAAAAAAAACTTGGCTAAAACATTCTCCTCAATTTTTTTCCCCCTGAACTGTGAAATCAAGAAAAGTAACCACTCCAGCTTTCCCAGAACTTCTCGAGCAACATCTTGCCCCAGAACTTCTCGAAAACCCTCTTGCCTACCTGAATCTAGCGTTGCTTCAATCGGCTTGAATTGTAAAGTTGGGCGCTGAGCATTATAAGAAATGGGGAAAACGACCATCTGGGGATTCCTTCTTCTAGCAGTTAAGAATCTCCTTCCTAAAGGACTGAAATAATCAGTTCGTTCACTAACAAAGGGATCTTTCCACCGTGACAGATTGTGGGCAACGCGTCAGGATTCTTTAATTGGAGAATCAATTCCCTCTGGCCAACCAGCTCAGCCAATAAAGCAATGTCTCAGGGCACACACTACAAGAGCTTGGGCAGCTCCTCAGGGCACATACCAGATGCTGAAACCATCCAGCATGTGAGTTTCATTCTTCTATAAGATGCACCAGGAGTTGCTGGAAAACCAAAATTCACAACCTTCCTTGTCATATGACCTTTTCATCCGCCTGTTTTAAGGGGCAAGAAGTCCAGCTGACAGGCGTTGTGGTTGTACCCACGGAGGAAGAGAAAGTCCAGGAGATTACATTGAAGGTTGAAGATGTCAAAGAATGCCAAATTTGTTTAGAACAACTTGACTTGGAAAATGAGAAAGACTTCATACATGAGTGCTCACATTGCAAAACAACATATCACAAGCATTGTTTGAAAAGATGGTTAAAAATTCAACTCACTTGCCCTACGGGTGTAAAGATTGGTGAAAAGGAACTCCAACTTCTTCGTGACTCATCTGTTCAAATAATTTCAAGTCCAGCCAAAGTTGATGAAGAAAGGAGAAGATTTTTTTGTGTGCTGGGAGTGATGCTGGCATACTCTATTCTTTCATATATTTTTTCTTTGATGATCTCAAGAGAATGATGAACTAGAGTTATTCCTTCTGCTTACAAGGTAAATAAACAAATTGCTAATTTTACTGCTTGTTTTGAATAGAAAAATAATTTGGATTCCGGCCTCACACACACGTTTGTTGCACCACAGAGAATCAAAGGGGCTGTGTTCAATTCATCTAAATATGATGTAGTCTCTCCATCTGAACAGTGGTTTTGATCAAAGCTTTGCTAGATCTATGAAAATAAAAGAACTCCTGGAATTTCTCTGTTAGCTATAGGTGTTAGGAATGATATGTTGCCGGACAACCGTCTGTGTGGAGATGGTGTGCTGCAACTGGCTCATAAAATTCCAGTTAAGGAAAATTTGAGACAGGAAGGTATGGCATTGTACACTTACGCAGGAAGGATATCTGGCAGTAATTGGGTCAGGGATTTGCTCAATAGGGTGTGTCTGCTTTTGAGTACATGTCAATCTGGAAGACCCATCAAATAAGCTTTTCATAATGCAGCCTAAGTCATCCTTTGCAGCACTGCGTCAGCGTGCTTTGCGTGCCGGGAGTCGGACACAGCCGTGCTAAATCTTCTGGTCTTGTAACTTGTGTTGATGAGCTCAGAGTTGTTACTGTGTTTGAGGCTGGTGGGGGAGGGTGGGGCGGTCTTGGTTCAACTTTGATGACCTTTTGCTTGCCTCCAAGCATAAAATTATGGCTGAGACACTTTCTCTGCAATTTTTATCTTCCTTTCAACCAAGAAAAACAACAACTTGAGCTTTCCCAGAATTTCTTGGCCACAATTGTGACTTCCTGAATCCACCATTAGCTCAATTGTCTTCAGGTTACAACTTGGGAGCTCTAAATTATATCCAGAAGACAATGCGGTAGCCGCTAACTTAATGAAGTCACTCCGGCGTTTGGAGGGTCCTGTTAGGTTCGGGACCCTCCAAAGGAGGGACTTGATTAAGTTAGTGGAAACCAACTGCCTGGCAATTGCTTCTTCTGACAGTTAAGCAATTCTTTTTTACAGCCTACAGGGGGACAGGAATGATTATTTCATTTACTAACCAAAGGGATCCTTTCCGGACCTCCGGTGGTAGTTTGGTAGCAACTCATTAGGATTTTTTCATCGGAGAATCAATTCCCTTTGGCCAACCTGCTCAGCCAATGAAGCAATGTCACAGGGACCACACTACAAGAGCTTAGCCAGTCTCTCAGGCCAGATTCCAAATACTGAAACCAGCCAGCATGTGAGTTGGCTTTTTCCAAAAGATGAAGAAGAAGAAGTTAGAAAACTAACATAAACATTTAAGACCTTGTAATATCTTTGGATCCACATGTTACACGGGGAAAAAACCCCGACCAGTAGACTTTGAGGGTATACCCACAGAGGAGAAGAAAATCCAGGGGATTATGGAGACTGATAAAAAAAAACAATGCCAAATTTGTTTGCACAAACTTGACTTGAAGAAAAAGAAAAAATTCATACATAGCTGCTCACATTGCAAAAAAAACTGTCACAAGAATTGTTTGAAGGCCTTGTTAAACAAGAAAAGAACCTGCCCTATTTTTAGACAAATTGATAAAAAGGCACTTGAAATTCTACATGACTCATCTGTTGAGATAATTTCACACCCAGTTGCAACGTGTGAACAGGTGATTAGAATCATTCTGGCATTTAGTGCTTTTGTATTTTTTTTTATTCTTTCTCTCATTAAAACCAGGCAAGAGGAGGGGGCACTCCCAAGGGAGTGCCATAGCTTAAGTTGACCCTGGTTTTGGTCTGAACTCTGTCAGAACTCAATCACAAATTGTTGATGAACTATTCCTTTCAATGAGGTGAAATGGAGGTGAAATAATGATGAATTGATGTGCTAAACATTGCAAAATTATCAAAAACTTTTGTTGAATTTATTTTGAATTCTAGCTCAACTTAATTTTGACTATGGACTACAATTGCTCAATAAATGCATGTTACACAGACATAATGGTCAACAGGCTGAGCCTTTCATGGATGATTACTAGTTTGTGTTGGTTATGGGGTGTGAAACCAATTTTGACAATGTCCCCCTATCCCACTCAAGCGGGATAGGGGGACATTTTCAAAATTCCCTCTCACAAAAAACAGAAATGGAACATGAAGCTGATCAGAATATATAGATAAATAAAAAAACCCCTCTTACCACAAAGTGTGTGGCAATGCAACATGATGTCCAGCTGAACCCTAACACTCCATGGATTGACTTCAATCATTTCTTGGACTGAGAGGGGTACCGTTTTGCCACATGTTGTGGTACAATTGCGGAAATTTTTTGCTAATGTCAGGGCAAATTCTTAGACTTATTTGGATGCAGAAGGTAAAGAATTCAATAGTATAACACCATTATTAATCAATTTGTTCAAAGAAGATCTTGGCCATATCAATGATCTGTTGGAACATTATCATCCTTCCTGAATAACGTTTTTGTACACTGCTAAAATTTCAATCAAACAGTCTGGATTTTAACCAGAATCATTTTATCAATTGAAGAACAATTCAACTTGAATTACAAATTTGTTTTGGATTGATACAGATTAAACCAAATTCCAGTCAAATTCCAGATGAGTTCAACATGGCTTAACCAATACTTTATGAAGTTCAAAGGAAGATGTAGGGGAGGTATCCATTAGAGTTACAGAAAAAAGTTAAGCTATGGCACTCCCTGGGGAGTGCCCCCTCCTCTTTCCTGGTGTAAGGTGATGAATTCTAGTCACAGTGTCAAGAAAAACAAACAAGTTATTGATTGTGCTTATTTGAAATTTCAACATTAATCTGACCTCACACATGTTAGATGTTTTTCTAGAGTGACAACAGAAAACAATAAGAGCATCTCCAACGGTCTGGGGGTGGATTGAGCTCCCCCTTGCGGCCCGCGACCACATCTCCAGAGGTTTCCCCAACCTGTCACATTATTGGAAATAATGGACTGTGGATCAAAGCTGGGGTGGATTGGATTGGACGGCTGACTTTTGTTGAAGTGTGGTCTTCACGACAGCCAGCCTATCCTGCTACACCACCACCACACCTCGCGTTTTCCTGTCAAAGACAAATCAATAACTTTTGGACAACTTGATAACTTTTGGCTCAGTATGGATAACAACGAAATTATTGAGTGGCTTGATGACAAAGATGAAATGCTGGCCGCTGTTCAAGTTACAATCACATTGCTATTGAATCAACAAAATCAGAACCCAAAGCGTGGGGGATCAACTATTGGTCAACGAGAAATCTGGCGCAATCGGCTTCAAGGACACAAACAATTATACAATGATTATTTTTCAGACACACCCAACTATCCTGAAGAATATTTGCGGCAACGTTTTTGGATGCAAAGGTTGCTTTTCCTCAAGATTGTTGAGTCTCTCACCAAGCACAATCCCTACTTTGTCCAGAAACGAGACGCTGCCAAACGACTAGGCTTTTTGCCTTTGCAAAAGGCCACAGCAGCTATGTGGATGCTGGCTTATGGATATAGTGCAGACTCAGTTGATGAGTACCTGCGAATAGGTGTGTCCAATTTTTTTTATCTGCCTAGTTTCATTCTTGTCATTCTGATTGCCATTCTACATCCCTTCAGGAGAGAGCACTGCTCTTGAGAGTTTAAAGCGATTCTGCGCGGCAATAGTAGCAATCTATGGCGAAACGTATCTCCAAAGCCCAAATGAAGAAGATATTACGCGTATCCTTGCTGTCTCCAAAATGCAAGGTTTCTCAGGAATGATGGGTTCTCTCGACTGTATGCACTGGACGTGGAAAAACTGCCCCGTTGCCAAGCACGGACAGTACAGTGGGAAGGAAGGTGAACCTCAAGTCATTCTTGAAGCGGTCGCAACTCACGATTTGTGGATTTGGCATGCGTTCTTTGGCCTTCCAGGAACGCTAAACAACATTACCGTACTCGATAGATCTCCCATTTTCCGGAAAGCTCAAGATGGCCTAGCTGTCTTGTTTCACTACCAAGTCAACGGAAACAAATAACAGCATGGATATTATCTCACCAACGGCATATATTCAAAGTATGCAACATTGATTCAATTGATTTCAGAGCCGCGGGGAAAAAAAACAAGTACTTTGCCAAGCTTCAAGAGGCGTATCGCAAAGACGTGGAACGCGCTTTTGGGGTTTTACAAGCACGATATGCCATCATCCAATACCCCGGACGTCTTTGGCAACACTTGGACCTCAGTTTTATTATGAAGACAATTATAATTCTTCATAACATGACAATTGAAGATGAGCGGGGGAGCAATTTTGAGAACAACTACAAATACCATCAGATTCCGCAAACTCAAATGGAGGTCACAACACCTGATCAGTCAGCAAACAGCGACTTTGATGCTTTCTTATTGCGTTATCAATCACTCTGCAACATCTATACCCACAAAAACCTCAAGAATGACCTCATTGAACATCTTTGGTCAAAGAATGGCACAGATGAAAATGAAGCATAAAGAATTTTCTTCATTGTGTTTCTATTTATCATCAATCAATTGTTCTAGTTTCTCTTTGCTTTTTTTCTCTTTTTTTTGTAAATAATGAAATTGAATTGTTATCTTATTTCTCGAGAACAAGTTTTTCTTTGCATTTTTTTCTCTTTTTTTTTGTAAATAATGAAATTGAATCGTTATTTTATTTCTTGATAACGGCATCAAATGAACCACAAAAAAGAAGAAGTAAACCAAATCGCTTCTCATTTCTTGACTGACATAAAATGAAAGAGAAAAAAACAACCAGAAATTGAGTAATGAAAAAAAAAATTCTACATAAGCCAACTCAGAGTTTGGTTACTATTCAGGTCAATCTAAGATTGCTCTTTTTTTTGCCAATATTGTGTTGATTCTTCATCCATACCCAAAAGATCCATAGCCATGATGCAATCATCAGATGCATTTTGCATGGCCGCCTTGATTGAATTGGACCTATCTTTGGAGATCCTCAATAGCTCTTCTTGAATCTTGAGAACCTTCTCCAATAAGTCGTCGTCAGTTCGTTTTTGTTTAGCCGCTTTTTGGCCTTTGGGTTGTCCATCAGATCCAAGAAGTGAATGCTTGTGTTTGTTGGCCAACTCTCCCTCCTCCTCATCTGGGTTGTCAGCTTGAGAACTTGGCTCAGATTTGTTAGGGACACTGCTGGAATCTTGCGATTTCTTTGGGTCTTGGGCGGCCTTCTTTGTGGATTTAGACTCGATCTCTGCTTGGACGGCCTGCCATTTTGATGTGTCCTTCAAGATCCCCCAGCAATGATCAAGATTGAAAGCATGATTGTGTGTAGTGTGGTACAACTCTTTGGCCTCCGCAAGCTTGAATGAAAAAAGGGAATCAACAATTTATCAGCTTGTCTATAGTGTATCAGAGGGAAAGCAGGAATACTAACAATGTTGTCACGACTTCTGCCGCTTTTCATTTGCCCTTTGACTTGAGAATAACAGCCGCCGAACTTGTTACAGGTCTTCATGATATGGCCCCAACGACATTCAATCGCATTTTCCAAACGTATGGGGAGCGGTTTGAACTTCTTGTTTGTTTTGTTTTCTTTGTTGAGCTCATCCACCAGATTGGTATAGAAGTGGTAGATTCTCTCCCAAAAAGTCGAACCCTTTTGGCCGACTCCAATGACACTGTCTTGGCTGGTATTGAGCTAGGCAACACAGAGCTGCTTTTCTTCTTCAATCAACCAATTTGGATTCTTTTTCTTGATCGGCTTGGGTTTTGGGGTGTCATCCGTGTTGTCGTTTGCAGTAACACAAGATTTCTTCTTGGGAGCTTTTTCTGGCAAAGCTGGGGGTTCTGATGTGTCGGGGTCCATTGATTCAAGCAGAGGATCAAGAGTGATTTCTTCCGGTGGCATTGGGGATGTGATTGATGTATGGAGGTGTGGATGAGGTGAAAATTCTGGACTGTGTGTCAACGGAAAGGTGGATGTGGCAGCTTTGGGAGATGGATGCCAAAGCTGCCAAGAGTGGCAGGCAATGGCAGTTCCGATTGACCCTCGGAGCCTTTTGCCGGTCTGATAGCAGCTCTGCTGGAAGGAAAAAAAGTGTTGCGGGCCGCCAAAATTGGTTCCGGCCCGCGCGATAGCAGGACCGTTGGAGATGCTCTAACAAAGCTATGGTGAAGCTTGTGAAGCCAAGGATTTGAATCCTGAACTCTCTCAATTCTGAATATTTATAAGAAAAGTTATTTAATAGACATGCATAACCTCCGACCCATGTGTCAAGTGCACAAGATTGATGTTAAGGGGTAACTAAATAGGCTTTTTAACCACAAATGGAGGTCATATTTAGTTGATGGACCTTGTGTAATTTGGGTTGTAATGCTCACAGGAAAATGATTTTTGACTTCATGTTTACTTCTTCTCAAGTTCATTGATTGACATGGAGGACTTCCCTTTGAATCTGTAGGGGTCTACAGAGTCAGATCTGTAGATTCAAAAACTCATATTATATTCCCCTGCAAATTTTGGTAAAGAAATTTACAATCTTAAATTTTAGATCTGACTCTGTAGCACCCTACAGAACCCAAGGGAAGTCCTTCAATTATGGTCCTTGATGAAAGAAATTGTTTTTTGAGGAAAACTCTGAAGAAAGGATTTTGCACAGTGAACCAGGATAAATCAAAGATGATATCAGTTCAATTCCAAACGTCTACAAATGAATTCCCAGTTGGTGTGAATGCAGCTCCATCTAGAGATCATTTATTCCTGCCTCACACATCCAATAGTTGTATCCTGATGGTGAAAGATGGTGATTATATTTGACATGCAATTTATATTTTTCATACATGATGAACGCTGGTGTGTTGCTTGTATAGCAAGAAAAACACCAAAGTACAATCAAAGGGCCATTTGTACCTCAGCATTTTGCTTGTATAGCAAGATTCCAGAGACACACCCTTTTTTTGGTGATGGTTATCAGTGGTGAAGGTATGAATATACCTCTTCTATGCAGTAATTTTGAGTAAAAAAAAAAAGAAAAATCCCTCATAATTCGTTCAAATTCAAGCATTGAAAAGATGAAATGTAAATAGGAAGCCTTGTCAAATGAGATGCTTTTTTCTTTTGTCAAGAGTCAAAGTTTGATTTTCTCCTGGATTTGCATATATTTACATCAAGGAGGGGTGCAGAGGAATACATATTCTAATCTGTTTGGAGATGCAAGTCATCATTGGTGTTGCTAGTTCATCAATGAGTTGAGCTAGGATTTTGAAAGATCGGCATTCCATCACCGAGAATGGAGGTTTTGATTTGGAAATCAGGTAGCAAATAGTAGTGTTCAGTTTATTGTTATTTGGTACTACTTGCAACCCCTTGACCCGAGTCAAGATCAGTTACGGGGAGTCAGACCTAAATTAATACAAAGTCCCTCTTCCGCAGTCTCCCTCAGGGACCATCTGCGGTTGCCACCGAGCTTAACAAAGCCCCCGAAGTGAGAGCCCCCGGGGGGCAGCCCCGCAGGGTCTCTTGACGGGAGGTCGCGCTTCGCTCGAGACCTGGCGCCCCTGCCCCTGGCTGGCGATGGGCTTGTGTTAAGTTCGGGTTGCCACAATGCATCAGGTGGTGGGAGGGACGTGATGAAGTTAGGAGTCAGAGCCTTGCTTAAACGCCTGGTAATGTAGCTTGCGCTAATGAGCTCGCAGTCGATACCGTCGTTGAGGCCGGTGGGGGCGTCTTGGTTCGCTGACCTTTTGCTTGCAAAAAGCTTGGCTAAGACACGTTCTCCACAATTTTTCATCTTCCCTGAAATCAGGAAACATAACAATACGAAGTACAGCTTTTGCGGAATTATTCGACTACCATCTTGCCTTCCTGAACTGAATCCAACATTCTTCCATCGGCTTTAGACATCAACTTAAGAGCTCTCAATCTTAGAAGAAGATGGAGAGAACGAGATTCTCGGTATTCTTTCTTCTACTAGTTAAGAGTCTCTTTTCCTACAGGAGGACTGAGCGATTGAATCATTTATTAACAGAAGGGGTATTTTCCTCTTGCAGCTTGTGATCAACTCTTCAGGTTTTCCTGGTTGGAGAATCAATTCCCTTTGGGAAACCCGCCTGAGCAATAAAGCAATACCACAAGGTCCGCACTACGAGAGCTTAGCCACTTCCTCAAAGCACATTTTAAATCCTGAGACCAGCCAGAATGTGAGTAGAATTCTTCCAGAAAATGAAAAAAGAGTTGCTGGAAAACTAAGATTCACCACCTTGTCATACCACCCGTTGATCCGCCTATTGCAAGGCGCAAGATATCCAGCCGGTAGGGATTGCAGTCGTATCCCAAAAGGATGAGGAAATCCAGGGGACTGTGAAGGCTGAGGCTCATGACAAAAAAGAATGCCAAATTTGTTTAGAAGAACTTGACATGGAGAAAGAGAAAGCTTGGATACACATATGCACAAATTGCAAAAAAACCTATCACAAAACCTGTTTGAAAACCTGGTTAAAAATTAGACAAACTTGCCCTACGTGTGCATACACTGATGAGAAGGCACTCAAACTGCTGCGGGACTCATCTATTCAAGTTATTACAAATCCAGCCTCACTTGAAGACAGGTTGAAAGCTTTGAGGGTCATCATTCTTTGGGGGGTTCTTTTTGGTATTTTATCTTTTATGTATTCGGCTAGGAATCCCTGAACTAAATTTTTGTCTTGTCCTCCTGGAAACACAAAAAAAAAATGTTGCTTTCGCTTGTTCTGAAAATCAACATTCATTCTACCTCACACCATGTAGGGTGCACCAGAGAACATTCAACGGGCTGTGATGCAGTCTACCCGCCTAAAAAAAGAAGGACCACCAATGCTTTGGTGAAGCTATAAAAAGGAGAGATACCTTAAATTGCCCTTCTAGTCATATGAAAAGCAGTCTCCATACGTAGTTTAAGAATTTATATTACAAACCTTGCTGAAATGCCTGGTACTGTAACTTGTGTTAATGAGCTCGCAGTCAATACTGTCTTTGAGGCTGGTGGGGAGGTCTTGCTTTGCTGACCTTTTGCTTGCC
Organism: Puccinia coronata f. sp. avenae; assembly: GCA_002873125.1. Lineage (NCBI taxonomy): Eukaryota > Fungi > Basidiomycota > Pucciniomycetes > Pucciniales > Pucciniaceae > Puccinia > Puccinia coronata. The sequence continues at coordinate 64,576 of PGCI01000085.1, read as the reverse complement.
ACCAGTCACAAAATCTTGGCTGGACATGTTCCCCGCAATCTTTCATCTTCCCTGAAATCAAGAAACATAACAATACAAAGTACAGCTTTTGCAAAATTTGGCAACCACCATTTGTCCATGAAGTGAATCCAGCAGTTCTTCCATCAGCTTTAAGCATCAACCTGAGGGCTCTCAACATCAGAAGAAAATGGGAAGAATGATATTATTGTGATTCTTTCTTCTAGTAGTTAAGAGTCTTGTTTCCTACAGGGGGACTGGAACCATTGAATCATTTACTAACCAAAGCAATATTTTCCGGTTTCAGCTCGTGAGAAATTCTTGAGGATTTCCTGGTTGGAGAATCAATTCCATTTGGCCCACCCGCCGAGGCAATAAAGCAATGTCTCCGGGCCCGCACTACAAGAGTTTAGCCACCTCCTCAGGGCACATTCTAGATCCTAAGACTAGCCAGCATGTGAGTAGACTTTTTCCAGGAGATGAAAAAAAGAGTTTCTGGAAAACTAAGATTCACCACCTGATCATACAATCCTTTGATCTGCCTATTGCAAGGCGCAAGATATCCAGCCTATAGAGATTGTGGTTGTGCCCACAGATCAGGAAGAGGAAATACAGGGGACTGTGAAGGCTGAGGCTGATGAGGTAAAAGAATGCCAATTTGTTTAAAAGAACTTGACATGGAGAAAGAGAAAGCTCGGATTCACGAGTGCTCAAATTGCAGGAAAACCTATCACAAAACCTGTTTAAAAACCTGGTTAAAAATTAGACAAACGTGCCCTACGTGTACAAGTATTGATGAGAAGGCACTCAAACTTCTTCAGGACTCATCTGTTGATGTTATTACAAATCCAGCCTCAATTCAAGAAGAAGAAGAAAACAGATTGGAAGCTCTGACTGCCATCATTTTCTCTGTCGTTGCTTTTGCTATTTTTTCTTTTATCTCTGGATACTGAACTAGAGTTATGTCTCCTGCTGTAAAGACAAACAAAACATTGATGCTTGTGCTTGTTTTAAAAATGAAAATTCATCCTGCCTCAGAGTCATACACATGTAGATAAGCATGCACCACAGTAAATTTATCTCCAGTTTGACACAACTTTGACACTGCCAGCATAATTTTCTATATTGAAGTGATCAATCCAACGCAGTCTCTCCATCTAAGTGTGGTGCATCTCAAATAGGTAGGCTCACAATCAAACGTTAGAGAACTTTGGGACTAATTATAAATACTTTACCAATAACCCACCGCACGAGTGTATGTACCTTTTCTAGCCTCCCGCTTCATCCAATTGTCTTGCCAAATCCCCCCCCTCCTTTTACCTGTCTGACACGAAGGCCAAGACAGCCAAAAGCGACAGCAAAACAAGTACGTTTCTTTTTTTGTTTCATACAACCAACCAACCAAAAAAGAAAGCGGCTATAAAAGATACACAGCAATGCAGAACTAGAACTAGAAAAAAAAACAACAACAACACAGAAAGAGCAAGGAGAGAAGGACAGAAAAGAGGGAAGAAGAAGAAGGAAAAAGAGGGATGTTATATATGTGACAAGGAGGAGCAGCTGGGTAAGCGGTAGATGAATACGTGTCGAGGCGCGGGCGAAGCGCCAATGATGATGATGATGATGAGCGTATATTAGGACGGCCAGAGGCGGCGAGATAACGGGCTAAATATTTTCGTTGGAGGGACATACAGGGGGGAGTGGTGGGGGACAAGAGGACGGAGAGAGAGGCTAAGTAAACCCGACGCCGAGCGGGTCGATATCGGCCTGCTGGACGCGGCAGCTAGTTTCTTGCGTATGGGAGGGCGAGCTTTTTAAAGCCAGGGAGGTCTTCGTATTCAGATCCTTGGCACGGGGGAGAGTGAGCGCCTGCTGGGGGCTGTCCATCTCCTCGTGAGGAACCGCGCGCGAAGGAGGAAGAGAAGGCGGCTGAGGACTGCGGGGTCGAGGGTCGAGGGTGGAGAGGATGGATCGGGGTCCCTCTTCCGTCGCGGAGGAGGCTTGTTGCCAGGGATCATTGATGGGCAGGGAAAGCGCACCGTGGTGATGCTGGTGACTCGACGGTCGACTTGGCAAAGCCGACGACTTGAGGGACGACGTGAGCGGATGCGGGTCCGGGGCTGACCAGGGATTGTGTTCAGAATTGAGCGCATACTTCGCATGCGGACTCGGCGACAGTGAATGTCGATTGTTGGGACTCGCGCTGGAACCAGGTGATCCGGTAGAGGGAGAGTGATGGTGATGGTAGATGCGTGGGGAAGAGGTGTGTGCTGAGCCCCTTGCAACCTCCTCGTAACCCTTCTTCAAGCGGTCCCAAGTGCTCCATCCCATGATCTTGGCCTGTTGAAATGCGCTCTGAAATTGATCGGCGGTAGGGTTGGGGTTGATTGAGTACTGTGTTTCCGTGTAACTGCTGGATAGTTGAGAGCTTGATGGTGCATCATGCGTGCTAGAGCTAGCAGTGAATGGAGTCGTGTTCAGTTCACTGGGCAGAGTTTTGGTTGCTGATGAAGAGGGGGCTTGGGGGTGGACCTTGTTCTCGAATGTTAGTTTTTCAAGTGTTTCCGGAGGTTCAGTAAGTCCATCTGCTGCCTGTGAGGGGATAGGCTCGACATGAGTAAACTCTGTATTCGGACTAGGGTCCGGGGCTTTGGGGGGATTCATTTCTTCGTTTGGACAACCAAACAGTTCCCACCAGAAGATGACATCTTTGACCTCGGGATAAAGGACGCCTTGATCGGTGTTTAACCGGTTGCTCGGATCGTCCAGCGATGGATCGTATTCCGGATTTTTATATTGGGAAATATCATTTGGGGGGAGGAAGAGCTCCCAGACGGACCGGGTCAGATGGGATACATTAGCTTCGATCCTCTCCTTCTCGGAATCAAACAGAAACGTCCCGTAGTTCCCGGCGTGGAGCTCCTCGTGGAGCCGTTCGAGGTAGGATGAGTTGAACTCAAACCGCTTTGGATACTGACATTGGAGTTGATAAACACAGTCGAGAAATTGGTGGAAAACAGGCGAAGTTTCCTTGTATGCATGTGAATAGCCGACGGAGTGACCGAAATTGAGCTGTTTTTGAATGGAGGTAACCCACGCTCCACTGCCGGAGATACTCTCGTCGGGATCTTCACGTGTTGCGCTCGAGGAATAGTTGGAATGATTTGGCGAGTCTCCGAAACTCACTCTCTCGCGGCCTGAAATGACGATTCCACTCCGGTCAGAAAATTTGTGGCCAAAGCTGAGCCAATCCTTCTCGACCAGGACTGCGAAGCCTTGAAAGGTCCGATAGTATGGATCCAAGCAGACTTGGGAAAGAGCTGAGAGTTGCGATGTCCGGTCCCATCCGTCAGAACAATGGATGAGCACATGCGAGTTGCAAACATGCACGGTTCGTGTGATCAGATTAGTGCCTTCAAGAATGGCGCCAATATGTTTTAGCCATCCGCTTCGTTTCAGCGCATCCAATGACACGGGAGTTCCGGTCACGAATGATTCTTGAATTGCAGAGACAACTTTGCCCAGGGAGTCGCGCATGACATGGATGTTGTCGATTCCCAAGTAGGCCTTACGACATCCTTTGTAGTATTCCATGTTTTCAGTTCCGGCTCCTTTGACTGTATTCGCCATGGCGTTGGTTGTGGGTCGGGCATCAATAATCAGATTGGAGGAGGTGGCGCCGTAAACTACTTGTTGAGAGGGTTGATCGCCTATGGCCACTGGACCGGTATGGAGTGAATGAGAGTGAAAAATGGCTTCGATGAGTTTTTCGTCTTGGATGGAGCGAGCGTTCTTAAAACCGACCATCGGTTGACTAGAGCGAGTAATAGATGACTAGTCCAGATAAAATGCGAGGGTCAACATGTTGGATATCTGACAAAGAGATGAGATAAAATAAAAACCCTTACGCCATTCGCCCAATGTACATAAGTACCGATGGGTAGCCTTCCCTTGCTGCGATACTTAACGGCGTAGGTTAGGGTTGTGTCACTGATTTTTGAGGGTGCTAACAGCACGGAAGGATATGTTGAGCAGAACTGGGAAAGATTGTGAGATGTCATTGTTGTGTTATTGTTGGGATGATCATCACCCCCCCCCCCCCAAAAAAAAAAAAAACCAATGAAAAGCCGTTGTGGCCAACAGGTGAGCTTAGAAGTGAATGAAGCGCACGTTAAAGTTTTTGTTAATTGACGTTAATCGCCAAGCGTTGTTCTCCAAGTTTTTTGAAGATTCGCCAATGACTTTCATCCGGGTAAATTCCGCGTGAGGGTCATAAGAATCCCAACCTGGGTACGTGGAAGAGCTGTTTGTAGGTGATGCGGTTGATTTGGAGGCGGCAGCTTTGACGAACGCATATAATTGTTCCTTTTCACCAGGTTTTCGGTTTGAGATGAGGGCCTTGAGTGAGTCCCACACGTCATCCAATTCACTGGGGGATGAGAAGGACAGCGTGTAGAAGAGGAAGGTGGCGAGTCGAATGAGGAGAGTGGGTTGGCGATGGCGAGGGAGATGTTCAACAGCTGTGAGCAAGCTATGGGCGATCTGACGGGAAAAGGAGAATGCGATGCGCGAACCAGATGGCAGGGTTTCAAAGTCAGCTTTTTTTTTTTTTTTTTTGATGGTCGTCTTGCTTCATTCTACACTTGGGGCGCACCCAAACATCTTGAGATGTGTTAGAAATACCGGGGCTCGCAGGAGCAGACTGTCCAGTCTGAGGATCGAGTTGGTCGTGGGGAGGATCGTGACTATGAGTATTGTGAGTCCAAATCAAGTGATGCGGGGTGATTAGGAGGGATCCAAGGGGGCCAGCTGGTTCGTTTGAGTCTGAAGTAGAGCCAGGAGAAGTGGATGTGGACCCGAACTGGTGAGAAAGCTTCGTCAGCCGGACATTGTGCACCTAGAGCACAGAACAAAACACAACAGATTCTTCAGTTTCAACAACTAGACATTTCATTCAGGGAGAACATTCCGAAGAGACGCACCTTGGGTGTTTTGATGGCTTCCATGCTGAGGTGTTGTTGTTCGTGGTTGGATAAATATGTACTCTTTCCACTCGGTTGGCCCTGTTGACCGAATGTGTGACTCAGTCAGGGGCGCGGGGAGATGCTGACATAAGCAGGCTCAACTCACATTAATCCAACAGTGAGAAACGCATTCAATTCATTCACTGCAGCATTTCTGTTCTTGGCGTCTGTCGGTCCACAAGCATCTGGGAAATAAGATCACAACCGTTGGGTCTTGATCTGATAGGCCTTGCTCATGCAGAAACTCCTCGGGGGATAGAAAGAGAAATAAAGGAGTGTGATGCTGATCATTTCAACCTAATGACATCACAGTTGAAGAACCTGATATACATATATATCTGCATCTCCCTCTTTCTCCACTAAGCTTCATCATGCCTTTTCCCTTTCTCTCACCTCATGAACTAATCCCCATCTTATCTTACTCATTCAATCCGCAAGCCATCATGCCAAAAAAAAAAAAAAAAATAGGGTAGAGTGTTATAGTCTAATTATTACCCATTGGTTGTTGTTCCATCCTACATACTTCCAGCATAACTTGGGGAAATGTAAAAAATGTAGAAGGAGGGCAAGAATAGGAAAGAATAATGAGGTTATATGAGCACAAAAGAAATCAAAAGAACGCGCAAGATCCTGGGAACAGAGAATAACAATGCAAGACACCTGATCAAATAGGCCCTAATAATTAATTTATAATATCATGCAATGCACAATTTTGCGTTTTTGAATGCTTTCTGGGTCCACATTCTTGCTTGGGAACTGGGACACTGTCCAGCTATTAGTCCGGTTCACGACCCGCTGGTTTCAGCTTGCTGGAATTTATGACCCCCTGCTTGTTTTTGTATAGTTTATGCCTGGTTGTTCAGCGTGCTGTGCATCAAAACTTGCATAATGGCTGGGATCACTCACCCAAACCTTGAAGCATCATGCAAGGTCCAATTTAAACTTATGACCTGCATGTTGCTGATGCAGCGATAAAAAGCTGCTAAAATATAGCATAAACAGCGGGTCGTGAACCGGACTATTAAAACAACAGCATTGAATAACATGCAAAAGCTGGACCGACAAAAGGGAGCAAGCTAGGAGTAAGACTCAAAAATAACTTCACCAATTTAAATGAATGAAGGAATTACGGCTTGGTACTCACACACGATCGGAGTTCACGCTTATCTTTTACCAATCAACCTGTCCTTCAATTCATGTGACAAGGAGGCAAAGGGAAGCACGGGCACCAGCCGATTTCTTTAGAAGGAGTACCATGAATCACTCTCGCCGGCTCTGGTAGCTTGATCTTTCTAGAGGGTTTCACTGTTTCAGCATCATGCGATGGGGAAGCGTCCACTTGATTAAGGTAAAGCTTCACGATCAACAAGCAGGAAGCTATGGTATAGACGTAGAAGATTGGTGTCATTATCCAATTTGTGGCACTCAGGCATCTCGATAAATATGGGCAACCGATTTAATTGCGGTGAACTTGAATCAATTTTTCCGGGCTGGAAGCAATGCTCTCGAGGGAATTTGGGTACGTCCAAAGTTGAATGGGGTGAGCAGAGTAGCCCGCAGACTGAGACTGCCATAGTTCATATATTTCACGTCCCGCACTGTATCATGATAGTCACAATTTTTTGCCTCTCCTCGTCGAGCACAAAGCGGCACAAAGTATGCTACATATTGGAGCTTGACTGCCGCAACTTAGAGCGGTGCAGACGTGTCATGGGTGTGGGACGCTACAATTTACAGAAATGATAGCCCGCAAAATTGAAATTATGTGTACATACCACCAAGTCTGGAAATAAAACATGTCATCCACATGGCGATGGGGACAGTATGTAAGTGCGAAATATTGGATGTTATGCGAAAGGGTTCGACGCGACCTGATTACTAGCACCGGTGTGGAACGCTACTGAACGCTGGCTGCACCAAGTGCCCCTCGTTTCAGAGGCAGCGCGAAGCGTCGACTCCATCGCTTCGCGACGCTCTGAATGCTTGTTGGTTTTTCCTCATGGCGATTCTCCATCCCAAAACGCATCAGAAAGATAACATCACGACCGTTCAAATTCAATCATATTTTCTTGATCTTCAGGCTGTGTCATATTTCTTGATGCTGTAACTCTCAAGCTGGGGATAGAAATAGCAATAAAGGGAAGTTATAACTGTCATGATAAACCCAATGGGATCACAATGTCACAGAGGAACTTATCCATCCTCTTTCTTTCCTAAGCTTCATCACATCTGGCATATACATCTTTTTCTTCTTTCCACCTCATGAATGAATTCACAACTTATGTCACTCATCCCCTACTGACTACCTATCAAGCAGAAAGATGTAGAGGGTGGAGTGTCACACCCACATACGTATTATTCAATTCTAGTTCCTGGATAACTTGTAAAAAGTGTAAAATGTAGAAGGGAGGAAAGACTAGGAAGGATTGCTGAGGGTATATGAAAAAAGAGCGTGAGATGATTCAAAAGATCTTGGTACATCGAAAGATCTTGGTAACTAAAAAAAATGCAAGAGTGTGGTATTTTGCCAAGATTCAAGACTCCTGATCAAATAAGCCAGGATGATGACCAATGATTTGCACTCAAGATAGAAAATATTGACAATTTTGCGTGGTTATATGCCTTGATTCCTGAGTCCTGGGTTGTTATTCTTGCTTTGAAACTGAGACACAAACAAGCCATTGAAATGACAGAATTGGATAATAGGAAACGGGTAAAATAGAAAGGAAACAAGCAGTAAGACTCAAAAACAACCTGATCAACAACTGATCAAAAAAAAAAAAAGATTACTACTCACACAGTTGGTGATCACGAGTATCTGATACCCATCTTTCTGTTGTTCAAGAAATGGTACAACAACAGATGACACAGAGGCAGCGTTCAGCTTGAAGTTCTGCCTCCGAGTCCGAAGCAGGAGTCGTCCCCGGGGGATGTGGCATCTGTGCGGATGTTCCGGTGTGTGGCACTCTGTCGGAATCTTGCATAGGGGAAGCGTGCACTCGTTGAAGGTAGAGCTTCACAAATAAGTAGAAAACTACCGTATAGGCATAAAAGATGGGTTTCATCATTGCAGAAGGTATTTCAATAATTTGGAACAGCTTCTGTGTTGTAATGAGCTTATGGGTTGGAAGCACTGATCTCGAGGGAATTTTTGGCAAGTGGGTAAGTGGGAGGCTGATGGGGTGAGCCGACAGTTAGACTGGCCTGCTGGTATTTGATTCATCCTTTATATATTGCGGATAAAGTCAATGATTTCAATTGTACTTATAAAGAAAGTTATACTTTTGGGCCTCTCCTGGTCGAATGCGAAGTATTGGAGCTAAACTGACACGTATGATCATGCTGAGAGTTGAAACTGCAGCAAAATTCTAAGCATCACCGCCCGCAAAGTTGAATCATCTCACCAAGCCTGGAAAGAAAACGTGGCAACACATCTACGGTAGAGGTAATCTTATAACTGCGTACATAGTGGGTTTTTCTGTGAGGTTTCAGGGCTTCACGGCCTGATTACCAGTAACTACCACCGGATATCACCGGTGCGTAATGCCCAAATCCCCCCACTTTTCCAGGGCAGCGGCGGCGCGAAGTCCCCATTTGCTACGCGACTCTCTAACTTTTTATGTATTATTTCCCATCGTGATTTTCCATCCAAAAAAAGCACCAAGAAGGAGAATAGCATCACAGTTCTTCAATCGTGTCTTGCGTGCCATCATGGAGACACAAGAGAGAGAAATGGCTTGCTTCATTGTATGTATGTAGATGAGCGAGAACACAGAATACATATTTATTTCAAGACGGACGTTGCTCATAATAAGCCGAGCCGTTGGTTGTTGAGGTTATGGGGGAGAGAGATGGCTCGCTTTATCGTGTCTAGATGAATGAGAAGACACAGAGTACATAGTTGTTCCTTTTTTTTTTTTTTGAAAATGATAAAAATGTCGTCTATGAGTGAACCACGTTCAACGGAGCCTGTTTGAAACCACACAAGACCAAGCCATCCATCGGACAGAACCCCCCGAGGCCATGATGAGGGTGACAAGAGAAGCGTAGGCTGAAACCGGATATCATCGCGTCAAAACAAGATAGCTTTTTCAGCTATACAATGTTGGATTACTTGAAGTATTATGGAATATAGAGAGAGGAAGCAAGCGAAAAAAAATGCATGTCATCGCCCGCAGCGTGATGCCGGACACCCGTTTCTACCACCGAAGTGAACAGGCTGGATCTCATGGTAACATAAGTTGTGTCATAAGGGAGCGAGGCCATACAGCGGCAGCAAGGTCAGTGAAAACGAGGGGATCAACGTGCAAATTGCGGGGAAGAAGATGCGTGATCTAAGGGCAGCAGGTGTTATGTAGGAAAGACGGGGCACGGGGGAATCGGAGAGATGATGAATAGAGATCGAGATAGTCCTCTTGTGTGTTCAACGAGATCGACCTTCGAGTGGGAACGGATTCACCCCAAGAAAGGATATAGGGGTGGTTACATGCAAGAAGAAGAGAGGCTGCAAGGATAAGCAAGTGGAGCGGGGCAACAGAAAACACAGGCTGCTCGGATTTCAAGCCCGTGTGTAATCAGAACTTCAACTCCTTCGGTTGCTCCCATGGGTACTTGGGATTGCCGAAGTGGCCGTAGGACGCGGTTTGCGTGTAAATAGGTCTCTGTAGACCAAGTTCCTTCACTGAAAAGTTTTTCCGAGCAGGATCAGTGACTGGGGAGAGGCAAAAAGGGGAGCAATGGATCACTCACCGATAACACCGGGTCTCAAGTCAAAGTTGCTTCGAATGATCTTGACCAGCTCAGCGTCTGTTTTGCCCCCGGTTTTGCCGTTCTCTAGGGATGTGCCATACGAGTCCACGTGGATACTGAGCGGCTCAGCGACCCCAATGGCATAAGACAACTGCACCAAGACTCGTCGGGCCAATCCGGCGGCGATTAACGATTTGGCAATCCATCGTGCTAGGTAGGCTCCCGATCGATCGACCTTGCTCCAATCCTTTCCGGAAAATGCTCCTCCTCCATGGGCACCCCATCCTCCGTACGCTGTGTGAGAGAAAACAAATCAAATCGAGATTTAGTTGGCCGTGCGGACGAAGATGATGGTAAATGAGAGACCAGCTCACAGTCGACAATGATCTTTCGACCAGTGAGCCCTGCATCACCCTGAGGACCTCCAATGACGAACCTTCCGGCGGGTTGGATGTGGTAGATGGTTCTGTCGTCGAGGAGATGGGGAGGGATGACCTGCTTGACAATTTTCTCCATGACGGCTTCGCGCAAGTCTTCAGTGGAGATCTCTTCGGCGTGCTGAGTGGACACCACGATGGTGTCTACTCTGACGGGGACAACGGCCCCACTGTGCTTCTCCTTCTTGTACTCGATCGTGACTTGAGTTTTCGAGTCCGGACGGAGCCAGTTTAGACCGCCCTCTTTCCGCCTCTCTTCGGCCAGTTTGGCATTCAATTCATGCGCCAAGACGAGCGTGAGAGGCATCAGCTCGGCGGTTTCGTCCGTAGCATATCCAAACATGATACCCTGATCACCAGCCCCATGGTTTTCGAGACTTCCGTGATCCAAACCCTGGGCAATGTCGGGGGACTGCTGTTCGATGGCAACGAGCACGTTGCAGGTCTTGTAATCGAATCCCTTATCGGAATGATCGTATCCGATCCGCTTGATGGTATCACGAATAACTTTCTGAAAATCGATGGGGGATCGAGTGGTGATTTCACCAAAGACCATAATCTGGAGATTGCGGACGAGTAGATGGTTAGAGTCAAAAAGATATATGTCCCATTTTGATGAAGCAAGAAATGAGTCAGACAGAAGAGCTCACCATCCCGGTCTTGCTGGCGGTCTCACATGCGACTTTTGACCATGGGTCATCCTTGAGACATGCATCTAAGATTGCATCAGAGACCTGTGATTGCAAGAAGCGATAAGAGGTTGTGAATCAGCCAGACAAGAATATTGACTGGTAAATGACAAGAAAAGAAAAAGATGTTTTCCAGTACAGATGGAAAAGCAATGGGAAAGGGGAGATGTGTGAAGGGAACGACTGACCTGATCGCAGATCTTATCCGGATGACCTTCGCCGACCTGAGAATACCGATAAACAAACAGAACATATGGTCAACAGTACGCCACCGGAACGGAAAAGGGCAGTCAAGGAGTATGGACTGACAGATTCGGACGTGAAGAGAAAGTGATTCTCGGGCAGAGTGGGCTTTGTAGCCAGTGAGATGGGGTCGGAAGGCATGATAAGCTCGGGATGGGCAGCAAGGAAGGAGTAAGCTTGATAAGCGGGAGATTAGACACGCGGCAGAGAGTCGGAGGGAGCAGCAGAGGAAACACAACGAGGTGGCTGTTTATATATTCCCAGAGATGTTTTAGCTTTTCAGTTGGAGGCTCTGTCGATTGACTGACTCAGTACTACAATATTGGTGCAGAGTGAGAGGAACTAGGCAACATACAGCAGATCTCAAGCAGGATGATCAGCGCAATTCCTCATCCTGTTTCCTGATTCTGTCATCCACAGCCGAACTGATGTATGTATGCAATATGCACCGCATCCCCCATTTGCATATGCCCTGCTCCGAGGCGGACTGGCACCCCCTCCGCAGGCATACATAACGTAACCTAACTCCACCAGCTGCGCCGACCACAGGGACTCGCATCTGCCCAGAAACGCGAACCTGCTTGGCTCCCATCTTGGCACTTCCTTTTGGGACTACATACACTGTTCGAGAGCTTCGGATGCCCCCCTTCCTTCCAGCCAGCTCCGTTTTGGTATCTTCCTCTGCCAACATGCCAACATGGGATGTCCGCTGCTGCTTGAAAATGGTGCAACCTGTACCTCACATTACCTCATACTACCTTTCAAATCGCCATTCGCGAGGGAATACTGATCACCAGTTCGGATATAAGCCAAGTCACTCGCTGATGCGGAATACCTGCACTCGCGTCGAAGCGAGCCTCCCTCCGTCAGGACACACATGTGCCGATATATCAGGCAACAATTGCGTGGCAAGAATCCTGACTGCTTGTTAATATTATGATCATACATATATCTCCAGCTGGTCAAAGTTACATTTTGTTTTCATCAAATATGACTACGCACTTCTCAATGCTATGAAATCAATCTGGGAATTGATTCAGAAATAAAAGAAAGGATATACGTTCCGAAGCACCGAGCTATGTAACAAATGCACACGTAAAGATCTGCAAGATCAAAGGTGAATTCTCCAGCAAGTAGGATAAGGTATCAAGCTGCAATGAACAGGAGCTGTAAAATTCTTGCAAAAAATCTTCACCTAATCTTTTAGGTTCTTTCCAAGCCAGGTTATGGGAATAAGGCACATATATACCTTCTTCACTTTCCATTCCTGTTTGGGGCAATATCAAGGGACACAATTCCCTCCTGCAGAAGGTGATAGGTTGTCTCAAGTTAAGACAGTTTCAAAATATGCAACTGAAAAATGGATTGAATGAAGGAATTTGCCAGAAAATACCCACCTGTAATGTCATTATCAATATCAATATACAACCACTATTCCCTTCTCATTGAAAATCAACAATTGGAAAAAAAATCAATCCCAGGACCCCAATCAGATTCCTCAAATGTGCCTTTCCCACTCCCTTCAATCAAAAACAAATGAACCAATGTATACCACCAGATGGAGTGATATTTGATGTTTGACCTATGCTTCTTGCATTTCCAACTCAACAATCCACAAAAGCTTGGTTGGGCAGCAGTTGGCAACTCTACACATTCTGAGATCCTGGCTTCCTTTGACTTGAAACGTGGTAATCTAGTCAAACTGGTGAAGGACAGCCTGCACTACAGAACCACGCCTCTCTCTGAGAGACGCTATTAGGAATACATCCTATTGGATTGAAGATCTAAGATATAAGAAGAAAGGGGATAGGTCCGGCTTACCTTAGGAAGGAGCTGGTGGAGCTGCAATGACTACGTGGAATGGTCGGGGCTGAAGGATATCATTCAAGGGAGCTTGGAAGCAATGGAAAGTGGGAAACTGAAGGTGATAGACGAAATAGAAAGAAAGCCCCCAATCACAAGGTAGGCAGCAAAGTTGGTATGTAGAACTAGCAGTAATATGGACAGGCTTGGTTTTCTCTAGATCGGGCAAACCATCTCTCTCGAAGAGTGGCTTAATAGTCAGTACTTAAGGGAAGGAGCGGCCCCCTCTTATTCTAATGTTTCTTCTTTGCCGCTGGTTACGCGGCTCTGGGCTGGCAATGACATTGCTTGGAAGTGCTTGGCTCTTTGGTGCAATCTTAATAGGCTAGCCTCTGGCCGAGGAGCGTTACGTCTCCGTCTGTCTCCGTGTCGGCTCTCCGCTAAAGCGGGGCTAGCAGGGGGCTCCGGCTGACATCCCACATAGATAGCTTCACTGCACAAATGGTTCCCAACTTTTTCTCGAACTTAATGAATTAAGTCCCTCCTGGTTTCGGAGGGCAGGTGGGCCCCGCAGGGCCTCCGAACTGCGGGGCGAAGGCAGAGGGGCTTGATTAAGTTAGACTTTTTATCTGATTGTATTGAAACCTTTGATAGATACATATTTGTAGGTTGAGATTCAAAATCAACAACTACATATTCAACTCTCCCTGCGCGTTTACGGGCCCTTCTGGAGTCCTTCGCGGAGGTGCTTTTTGAACAGATAGAATCCTACGCAGATCAGAAACTGCAACAACGCGCAGCCAACATGAATTCAAGTTATTTGGCAGATTTGCAGCGGTACAGATTTCTGTCTGGCGGTGTTGCCACATATTTACTTTTGGTCCCGCTGGATTCCCGGAACAAATTGGGCTTGTCAGCTAGGTGGAGAAGCCTAATTCATGCTCAACTGGGCAGATGGAATAGATCTGACAATCTGTCAGCTGAGATAGAGCTAACAACTAGGTTTCCTCCTCTATTCTATAGTCTTCACTGCTCACCTGACGATGAGCGATTTGTCACGCCGCGCAGGAGTCGGTCTTACATCTCGGTGAAGAAAGGTCAAATCTGGGACCTAGAGTGAAATCAACCCACGAGTACTACTAGACACGTTACATCACAGTCAAAGCGATCCGATTCAGGTGCAAATGTGAATAATGTTAAGTTTCTTATCTTGACTTTCACTCTTAACCGTGGCGTTTGGATATATGTACATACAGCCTACAAGTGCCCGGCGAGGGCCGGCGTGGCAAATAAGAGTAATCTGGAAACGTAAACTCTTCCCGGCTCCAACAGCTTATCTTCCCTTGCTGAAAAAGGGATATACAGTGCCAGACCCCACTTTTGTGTTAGGCCCCTGGGGGTGTCCCAAATGTTCAGCTCAAGAAATTTTCCAAAATAACCCCAAACCCCCGGGGTGCGGGGGGATTTGGGGTGATTGGGGGCACAGCAACTTGCACAATCCAGATTTTTGAGAGCAGATTTCATAGCCTCAGCTCCCAAAATGGCATTGCTAACAAAAGCACATTGATCCCAAATTGAAAGAAGAAGACAAGAGGCACTTATGTGGAAAAAACCTCTTCAAGTCAAAGGCAAAAGAAATCCAACCACTGTTTGAAACCTCAAAAACCACCAGTTATCATCATTGCCAACAAAGAAGACCTTATTGTGATGGAAAGTGACAACAATGACATCAGTTTCAAGGCAGCTACCATCTTAGCTTTCAGCATTGTATGAGTCATGACCAAACATCTTGGCAACCTGGAACAGCCACTTGCAGAACCGTCAAAGGCCACCGACTGCTTTTGGAGTAAAATCCTCAGCCTCCAATCTGACTTTGTTTCTGAGAATCCACTTCTGCAAATGGTTATCAAAGAAGTTGGGCACATCTGCTTATTCTTCCCCAAATTCCATTGTGAATTAAATCCAATTGAGCTCTTTTGGTTGTATATCAAGAACTGTGAGTTTTGTTTCAGTCATTTATCTCAGATACCAAGCTAATAATTTCCTGGTATTTTGTACAGTATATTGGCACAGCAACCACAAATTCAGCACTTGGAAAGAATATCAAGCACTATTTGAACACACTTGCATTGCATGTCCACTCTCAACCATTTGGAAATACTTCCAACATGTTGATTGACAACACTCAGCGTACAAATTAGGCCTCAATACCCATGCAGCCCAAAGGGCAATAAAAAAGTAAAAGTCTCATCAACAAATCCCAAAGAATGAGCTGATGGACATTGATGTCATTACAAACCAATAAATACAAAAACCAACCTTCTCCTTCCAATTTACATGTGTTTCTGTCTGTTTCTGTATGCAAATGATTGAAAATTGATTTGAAAAGCATACTATGCATTTAAGACTTATCGTCTATGCATAATCAACCTCCATAGTGCCATACTATGGCCTCTAAGCCCATGTGTCCCAAATGTGAGGCACCAAAAAAGTGAAACTTTTTTTGAGCCATCCCACAGACCTGGTCACTGCAAAAGGGGTTGTATGGGTTACAACCCCCATTGGTAACGTCGGCCAGAGGCAACCAATGTTACATTGGTTGCCCAGACCAATTTTATGTCGGCCGGGCCCACCAATACATTAGAACAAAGGCATAATGTATTGGTGGGACCCGCCAATGTAACATCGGTCTGGTAGACCAATGTTACATTGGTTGCCGCCACCAATCTAGCCGCGGGGGGTTGTAACCAATACAACCCCTTTGGCGGTGGGTGTGATATCTATGGAATCCTCTGCCTCTTGCAAGCTCAAAAATGTCACTTTTGTTTATTTTACATGACATATGAATACACTGAAAGCTGTTGTAATTGTTTTGTTTTTTTGCAGGCGCGGGCTAACACAAAAGTGGGGTTTGGCACTGTAGCCACTAGACGGAAACCCAGTCTTTTGCCCACCTCCAAAATCCATAGAATTCCTATCACCAGTCACATCAGCTCATCCTACGTGATTACAACTTTTGGTTCTTTTCAAAATTCTGGTTGATAGCTCCTGTTGCTTGTGCTTTCCCCCTCAAGTCTTTGCTTAGGCAATCAAATCACCTCTTTTATTGACCGCTCCACTGGCACAGAACTCTATCAAGGTTAGTTTCCAGGTTTTTCTTCCACTAGTTGCCAAAAATTTGGTCCACATGCCCAAAAGTTTCATTATTTTCCTGGGCTTCTGTGCACTGCATGATACTGATTTATGGAGGCACTGGCCCGCCCTTTTGGCCAAAAAAAAAAAAAACAGAATTATTTTGTGTGTTTGAGCTGCCAAACACGCCACACTCCCGCCAAATGAGTCAAGATAGCGCTCCTGAACCGCTATCCTGGCCAGGCTGTATTCCTTGCTGAACAGCTTGGAAATGCCGGTTTGGACACATGTTGCCACCCTTGCCAGATGCGGGCTTTAGCTGCCATGTCAGCCAATACAAATCCTGAAACCTTATATGCGGCTGTGTCAGCCTTAGAGACAACAATGTTGCCCAAAAGGCTTCAACAATGTCCTCTTCTTATTCCTCTCTTCAATACAAGTATTTCCATACTATAATATCCATACTTTGTTGTGTATAAGTGTGAATTAATAAAAGAGTGAAGTAATTAACCAGGAAGTTCACATAACATCTAATCATTTTCTAAGTCCAACCTCATATTGCATATTCATTTTGATAAACATGGTTCATCACTTTCAAAGTTGGGCAGATGAAAATTTTCATCATCACTCATCAACCAACTTAGAAGAAAATCAGAACTACTGGACAAACACTCCTCACTACTCAGCATCCAAGGTCCCATAATTTCCCCTTGTTGTATTGTCGTGGTCATTTGGTGTCATCTGTCTGACTAGTAAGCAGCTTTGCCAACTTCTCTTTTCTTCAAGTTCACTTTGAGCTTGATCTTCCCCTTTTCTCTTTCTTTCTTCTTCTTCTAGAGGCACCTCACCATCTTCACTCTCACGGAGCTATTCTTCTCATTATCCTAGTCCAGTGGAGCTACTCATCCACTCAGGTTTCCTTATAAGTAATCTTGGACTTAAGCCTAAAAAATAAGGCAGTCTCTGACTGTACCTTCTCCTGCTTCTCAGGTTGAAGAGACTGTGGCTCTGCCCGGTTCTGCATTTCTCCCTACTAAAGGTTGAGCCCACATACTTATCCTAAAAGGAAACATATATTAGTTTTCTTTCTATTCCTCCTCCTCTTCCTTGTCTCTTTATTTCTTCTGAAATAAACCATGTTGCCCCCCATCCTTGTGTCCTGCTGTCACGTAAGAGACCCAGGCTGACAGGCTGATACTCTCCAGATGGAACAGGGGCAACAATCACATGCAATGTGGGGCTATTGTGGGTTGGCCATGTAGCCGGGGGTGTAATGATCTCAACCTGTTATTGTTGATACATGTCATATCCAGCTCTCTTGCCTCAGCCCCACCTGCTTGCCACACAACTCTCTTGGTGAGCAGGTGCACACAAACCTCGCCAGACACATTGGTGTCTTGCGAGATGGTGTGTGCGCACCTGCTTGCAAGACACCTCAGTGTCTACCTCGGTGTCTTGCAAGCAGGTGTGTGTGCACCTGCTTGCCAGACACCTTGGTGTCTTGCAAGCAGGTATGTGTGCGCCTGCTTGCCAGACACCTCAGTGTCTTGGTGAGCAAACACATCTGCTCGCCAGACCCCTAGGTGTCTTGGTGAGCAGGCACACCTGCTTGCCAGACACCGATCGAGGTGTCTTTGTGAGCAGGTGGGTGCACACCTGCTCGCCAAACACCTCAGAGTCTTGCGAGGAGCACCTGCTCACCAACACACCTTTGTGTCTGGCAATCAGGTGTGCACCCATCTGCTCACCAAGATACCAAGGTGTCTGGTGAGCAGGTGTATGGGCTTATACAGAACAGGAAAAGGGGGAGATCTGCAAGCCTGTATGGAAACATTGGTGGTCGGGTTCATTGTTGTAAGAGACTAGGTTGTGACAGATTGGTGATATCTGAAATCATGGTGCTGCGGGTAGTGATAGGCTGGGTTAGGGTTTTTTTTTCATTTAGCTTGCTGCGCCGCATCGAGTTGTATTTAGTCTACGGCACCACGCGCCGGTACCGGCCCTCTTCTCTTCTTCACTGAGTTGAGGGACCAATCACCGGGACGCATCCGTGAGCTGATGCCATTGCTGTGTATGCCCTATCACGTGTTGTTTCTCACAGGTTAAAAGCCGCCTCTCCATAGATTTGCGCACCCAAGTAACGGAGCTCTCCTCGTGTCAAGTTGAATGAAATTTGGTATCGATAATACCCTGAACAAAAGACCCACTGATTCCAAAGATTCCAAAAGCCCTGAAAGATTCCACCCAACCACAGAAATGGCAGACGTACAAGACTCAGACAATCGATTGCAAGCTCAGCTGAATGACCTCCAAACGGTCATGAGACAACAAAACAAAATGATTGCAAACCTAAAAGCTGCCGCAAGGGTGCAGGCTCTTGCCAGCACCAACCCCCAAACATACCACTCCAGTTCTCTCACCAATGAGATGATGAAACAATTTGTCAAATCACCAGTTAAATTCTTCAAAGAAGTCAACCCTTAAAACCCCAAACTCTCCTTTGATGGTTCTAACTACACTGAATGGGAGAACGCCATTGACAGGACGTTACAACACGTTTTTTTCTGCAATCAATCCTTCCTGAACGACGCGCAGAACAACTTTCACTTGCTTGATTCTCTCCAGAACAAGGCCGTCGCGGTACTGATGCGCAGTACTCTCGACAAAGCCTTTCTGTCAATCATAGAATCCAATGAAATCACTGCGTCAAAGGATCTTTTCAAACTCTTGCAATCTAGTTGCAAGATGTCCAGACGACAACACAAGATAATCCTCATTGAAAAGATCCTCCAATTTGCCACCAAAAAATCACCGGCCACCAAATCATGGCTTTCTTGATTCTGTGCCATTATGTCAGATGTGGAGCAAGCCAAGATCACTGTCAACAAACTCAGTGGTCTCATGCTCCAAGCACTTGCCAAATCACCCTCCGGCACCAACTTGAAAAACTTTGAGTACTCTATTAGTCAGCCATTAGATGACATGACTACCACTCCCACCTTTGGTCAGGTCACGACTGTCATCCAGTCTGCCCTCAGCAAGATCAACAAGTGCTCCACTCTGAGCCCTGGCTCAATTCCTTCCAATATCAAGATGTCGGTCAATGCAATGCAAGGACAAAAACAAACCCAGAGCTACAACCCACCACACCGGTGACAAGCGCCAGATTCTCATCCACAGAGCAACAGCAAGTTCACAGTTGAGAAAGCTGCATACTTCCGCGGCAAAGGACACACCAAATCCCTCAACGCAAGATACAGATATAACTGTCATCACTGTGGTGAAGTCGACCACTGGTACTCTGATTGTGATACGTACTGGGAAGATGTTCTTTTTGGCCGAGTCAAAGCGCCACCCCCAAACCACAACAAGAAGGGGTCTTGCTTTGTTCCACCCACCCGGAACGCTCAATACAAGCAACCGGCAAACACTTTCCCAACCAGCTGCTCAATCAAACAACCGCATCCGTAAGATTGGCCTGCCAGATGCCAACAATGGCACAGTTCTACTTGATTCCGGTTCCACAGTCAACGTGAGTGGAAGATTACACTTTTCAAGATCAAGTCAAGGCTTCCCAATCTGCTGACTATATCACTTGCTATATCCAAATATATGGCACCCGTTGAATTTGTTGGTAGTCTCACAATACCAATGCCGACAGGCGTGATGTAGATTGAAGATGTGTTCTACTGTGAGGGAATCAAGGGCTCAATTTTGTTGACCGGACAACTGATAGAGGCAGTGTCAGACTAGTCCTCCTGCGTGGACTAGAATGAATGATACAAGCGTCAAAACACTGCTCTACTATCCTATGATAGAGAGATCTCAAAAGTCGCAGACTGGAGAAATAACCACACCTCACAAAGAGGGGCTGATAGCTGCTACTTCTAGGCTACTGTAGAGTGACTACTTTAACTAATAGTACAAGAGATAAAGAGAGAAAGAAATAGATGAACAACTTACTTGGCGTAGAATTAGTAAGTTGCAAGTAGTAAAGAGATAAGAAAAAGGAGAAAAGGTGAGATACGGAAAGCCCTAATCACAATTGTAGTAAGATATTAATCTAGGCGGGCTTGGTAATGATAATCTCTGCCCTCTTCATAATTAAGAGAGCTTGTTTATATACAATATTTTTGAGAGACTGAATGATCATTCTTGACGCTAAGGTAATTGTTACACCTAGGAGTTCCTTAGTAACTCCTAGGAGTTTTCTGTATTTGGGACAATTTTTCCCTTTGCTTTACTCACGTTATCCTTTACGGTTATTTTGAGTATTATGGAGTACACACCTTCTACATTAGGACTATTACCATTGTAGTCCTAATGTAAACCGTACTTATCTATTTGTTAGCTGTAAAGTTACTGTGCAGCAGAACTAGGCGGCTGACACTTGCCCCCCCCTAAAAAGGATAGCCCTAACTCCAGAGCCTTTCTTGCCCCTCACGCTGGCTCGGAAGGTCCTAAGCAACTTGTCAGCTTCTGGGATTTCTTCCTTTTTAAGCCACCTGTTGTAATCAGACAAAAGATCCTTAAATCTGGTGAGATACAGGCAAATATCCTGTCCCTTATCTCTTGTGATTTTTTCATCAATGATCTTGAACGGTACTCTTTCTTCACCAGGTATGGTAGCTAAAGGTGGAATTGTACGAGAAGGCACCTCTGATGTGCGCACAGAACTTTTGGATACATATTTCTTGACCAGAATAATGGGGCAATTTACATTGTTACAAAATCTCCTGTTATTACTTTTGTATATCAAAAGTATTAATTATAAAGGAGTGTGGACTTAACTTCTTATTCAGAAGGTGAACTGAAATTAATTTCATTCTTAAATAGTCTATCAGCACAGTGCTAGTACCTCTATTTATATTCATAAATTTGAGTGTTTCATACACAAAGCTGACAATAGCTGTCAAGACCAATGTGTTAGCTTTCCGCAGTGCTGGCATAGATATGAGGGTGGCTTTTGCCTTCTTACAATAAAGAACTTGGAGTAGTAAAATAACATTGCCATTTGGCAGGGCAAACTGCAGGTCTCCGACACCGGAGATGAAGGAAGTGGCTCCATTGGTAGCTACAGACACAGGGATAGGTTTTAGAAGGTAAAGGAAATGATGGAGGAAAGACTTAGAACCTGTAAGACTGTGGGAGGCCTTGGTATCAAAAATGGCAGGATGACTCACCAGATCTTCCCCAATACTCATAGAGTTGAAATCCAGGTTGTCCAGATCATCTGGGAGAGTGTGGACCTCCACAGCTTGGGCAGACACAGAGCTGCGCGGGGCCAAGGCTGTTGCCGGTGTAAAGCTCAAAAGTGTCAGTGAAGACCTTTTGCTGAGTGCGGAACCGGATGATGTGAGGATGACTCTGCCGTTCCTATACTAGACACTAAAACAAGACCCCCCAGTCTATGATTGGCAGGCTTTAATTCAAGTGATAGTAAGTGTATACAAGATACTTCAGTTGGTATAGCAAGTGTGGGTGAGTAAAGATACATTGAGTGTTGAGTGTTGATGATAATAGTGGTGACTGATGAAGGTGTAAAGGTATGATATGGTTTTGTTAAGCTAATGAGTTCTGGGAGCTGACGCTTCTACCAAGGATGGATGATGATGAGTTTTAATGCTAAATGAGGTTTTGGGAGCTGGCGCTACTACCAAGTTGAGTCAAGATGGGTTGCTTAATGAGTAATGATGATGTTGTTATTGCTGATGTTGATTGCTTAAAACCTCAATATTGGGTGACTTATATAAATGAGGATTGACCAGTTTATTAGAATATAAGGGATAGTGAGAAAAGTATCTGTGGATGGTGTGTAATGTGATCTGATCCCAGAATCTGGTGAGGAAGGTGAAAACAGCTAGAGGAGAGCCCCTTTTATATCAAAATCCTGACAAATGGGGGGTGGTCAACTTGTGGTTGGAACAATGGTCATGGAACATGATGGAACAACAACTGATGACTAATAAAGGCTGATTTGTGGTTGATGGAAAAAAAGGGAACAATGGAACAAGTGAAATTGGGTTGACTTGTGGTTCTGAACCTGATGGAACTTTCCATGGTAAATAGGGCCTAAGTTGGGTGGAACATACTAGAAAATGGGTTACCTGTGCCTAGTGGTTGAGTTGTGGGTGGGATTTTTGTGTGATTGCCTTGTGAAAGTGCTGTGTGACTGTATGTAGCTGGAATAAACCCGGGTCTAGCAACTAATATTGGCCATAACTATTGATCCAGGCATGTAACAAAGATTCCGTGAGTTGTTCCCTAGGATCATTTGGTCTGAAGAATGTGTTTGTGGAACAATCTATGGGATTTTGAGGGTTTTGTGATTTAGTGGCTGTAGCAGGGATTAGGGATTAGGTGACTGAATATGTTGATTTGTCCGTAACTTCTGATCCGTATGAGCCTTGAATGTTCCGTGTGTTGTGTTCTACAGTGAATTTTGCCGTAGATTCTGATTCTTCAATGATAACTGAGGATTTCCAAGTGGATATAAGAGAAAAAATGAGAAAGAGAAAAGAAATGTAGAAGAAATAATAGAAATATGAGAGAAAATGATGGGGAAAATGAGAAAGAAAAAAAACTTGAAAATTTTCATATTTGGAACACCACAACAAGACCTTGGGCTGGCTGTACCTTGGACGGTAGTGATTGGCTAGACGGCGGGCTTGCTGCTGGTTGGATTTGGGGATTGGAGGGACCCTTTGTTGGGACACGTTTGGGAAGCAGCTGGAGGTCACTTGAAATCCGCTCGGCAGGTGTCCATAGATGGTGCCGACTAAGGTTCTGATGGGCTTTGACTTTGAGTGCATCTGGGACTTGTTGGGGCACTCCCTTGCATAATGGTTCTCTCCACCGCAGTGCCAGCATTTGTGGGCCGTTGCCGCATAGAAATCAAGGGCATCATGCCACTCAGACTCATCAATGTCCACAAGGTACGCTGTTGTGTCAAAATCAGGTTGGTGGTTGGGAGTTGTCAACATCAAAGAGGAGTCGTTAAAAGGGAGCAAGTTCTGCGGTTGGGTGTGGCAACCCCGTTGATAGTGATGTTGTCGGCAGACATCAAAAAGATGGAGGAGCGTGGGGAACGTGGGACAGTTGGATTTTGGGTGCTGTTGCATGGAAAATTCCACACGCTGTTCAAAATCCCAAGCAAAACCAGCAGAGGACAACAAAATCGCCAATTGAAGTAAGAATCCAAGGAAGACATCAGATGAAATGTGGACGTTGACCGCCTTCATTTCATTTTAGAGATCCTTCAAGCATGACACAATACCTGCTGAGGGGGATTCCGGATCGATCAAGAACAACATGAATTGATACCAAAGGTTCATCTGGGCCGCCCCTGAGATCATTGAGAACTTAGCCTTGAGGTTCTTGTACATAGCATGTGCAGTTGACGTCTTCAGTTCTTGCAGATTGGAGACAAGAGAATGATGAACCAATGCTAGTATGACCGCTCAACCAATACACCCAAAACTGAGGTTGTTGCAGGGCTGAAAGAAAAATTCTTGTCCCGTGAGGTGAGTGAGACCAATTTCCCACAGGCGCCGCGTCCACTGGCTGAAGTTAGAACTGTCCGGCTGAAGTATTTGATCCTTCCTTATGGTGCCTGAGATGGATGAGACAGCAGAGGAGATAAGTTTAGCTTGCTTCAACCCAAATTGAGCAGCTTCAAAGTCAGCCTGTTCCTTTGACATAGCTGGGGCGGCGCAAGTGTCTGTGTGAGATTGGCCGGCAGCATGATGTTGGTACAACTGTTGTCTGGCATTATAGGCGGCCTGCTGTTGTTGAGAAGCTCAAAAGGTTTTTTCAGCAAGAGACAGTCCTGTGGTGCCGCTTGTCACATTGTTGAAAATTTCCTCCATGTGTTGTTCTCCATCACCAATATCAAGATGGAAACCTCCAATGTTGCAAGATCCCGCAAGGTGTCCTGAGGCCTGTGACGCTTGGGAGGAAGCACATGATCTAGACTGGGAGTCAGCAACACTACTGGGACCTATGGATTCAGCAAATGGTTGTCGGAGATCACAGGGGAGGATGTTGCGGGGCATGAGGGGAGTATGGGATGGGGAAAATGTGGGGAAAAAAAGGAAATATGTGAGGGATGGAGAAAACCAGAGGAAGCGTAGAATCAATGATGAGATGAAAACAAGGTTGAATATAAGGAAAATAGCATTAATTTTGGTTTTGGAGTGTGGGACAATAATGCAAGCAAACAAGAATTATAAAAAAAAATGATCCTCAACCCAATGTGGTAAGCCAACCCTGAGTAATTAAAACTTTTGAGGGGTTGATAATGTGGCCAACAGCACAGGTGGCCAAGGCTCAAGGGGGTTACAGGAATAAATCAAGGACTCAAGCCCCAAGTCAGGATCCAGCAATCACAACACAAACACACACCTGTCACATACAATAATACAACCACAATTCAACCAATATTCCCGCAAGCCCCCTTTAAATATTTTATTTGGTTTACTTTTCCTCTGTAATTTTCCACATTTTCCATTGTATTCCATCAACCACAACTCATCCCCTTTTCTCATGTATTTTCCACTATTGCATTAGTTCTATGATGTCATTGTATTCCATCAACCACAACTCAGTCAGTTTTACTCATTTTCTACTCATTCCATTGTTCCATTTCCTTCCATGAACCACAAGTCAACCATTTTTGGCTCTTCTAGTTGATTCAGACTCTCACCTTCTCATTTCCTCAACCACATTTTGGCCATTCCTCTATTTCCCTCCCAAACGATATATAAAGAGCCTGTTTCCTCCCCTCTCATTCCTCTCACCATCAGATTGTATACATCAGTACTCATCCCTGGTCACCACTCTAAATCCAAGTAATATTATTAATTCTTACTATCAGCCTCCCTGGGTATAATTGGTTACCTGGCTCTGCTAGAAGAGTTATTTACTTGCCACCTACAGCACAGTCTTACTATCAGCCTCCCTGGGTATAATTGGTTACCTGGCTCTGTTAGAAGATTAGCCAAATACTTTATTTGATAAATAAGTCTTACTTTCAGCCTCCCTGGGTGCAATTGGGTACCTGGCTCTGCTAGAAGATCAGCCATACAAAACATCCTCTTAGACATATCTAAGCATCCTCACCAAGCCACACTATTCTTTAAGAGTTCTTACTCTTATTCTTGTTCAACAAACTCTCCCAGCTATTACGAGAGGCAGCCCTTCAAGCACACATCCCTCTCAAGCTCTATTCTCCCCCAGAGTAGTTCCACACCGGCTCTTCACAGTTCAGCGCTGAAGATACGCCAATATCTTCAGCTCCAAACGGATGGCTAGTCGGTGCTAGCTCTTCTGCAAGGCTTAGTATTTGGAGTAGAAAATAAAAACAAATGTGCAATAAAGAGATACAATTTGGGGTAAAAATGTTGTTGGTGCAAGAGAGTAGATTGAGTTTGGTTGGATTAGCAAACAAACTTTGAGGGAGTTATGTTGGAGACTTTGGAGATGAGGGTGAGGATTGAGTTTGGCTTGCATTAACAAATAGACTCTGAGGGATATGAGGTGGAGACTGCGGAGATGACTGGGGAAAACGGGATGGTCTAACACAATTAGGTGTAGATCCTCAAAATTAGGTGAGGTGTATATTGTTCTATAATTAGTAGAACAATCCGCAGAGATAAGCAAGAAAAGGTTTAAGGGCTCATAACCTAAAAAGGCTGAGGCACCCTGGGATGTTGGTGGAAGGAAAAAGGATAGATTGCACACCTTATCCCCTCCTGGGCCTGCACGGGAGAGGATATATATAGGGGCTGCGGCAAGTCTCAGGTGTGTAGCCCTCTTGGGTCACAACAGCCAAGTGGCTTGTTCAAGACATTGGCTATCATATCTAAAGTTGAAACCTGTTCAATCTCCATCACCTTCATTGATACAAGTTGCCTAAGATATTGAAATCAAATTTCAATATGTTTGGTATTTGGATTGAGTTGAGCGTCCTTTGAAATGATTATGGCACCAGAATTGTCATTGTAGATAATTGGAATGTCAATTTTGATGTCTAGAAGGATGATGAAATTGGACATCCACCGCAATTGTTTTGCGCATTTTTTAATTGCTATCAACTCAGCCTCGGTCGTAGATTGGGCAACTACAGGTTGTTTTTTAGTTGTACAAGAGATAGGATTTCCATAAAAGCAAATAACGTATCCCAACATAGGCTTTTTTGACACCAGAGATGTTCCGTAATCAGCATCAGCCCAGTCATTTAACACCGCTCCCAGATTGCTTGATTTTGAGAACTCAACACCGATGTTGATTGAACCGACTAGATATCTGGGAACATGCTTGATCATTGCCCAATGAGTTAAAGTTGGATTGCTTGCAAATTGGGCCAAGACATTGATGGTGAACGCCAAATCAGGTCGAGTGTGGAGAGCGAGATAGTTCAACATGCCAACTGCTTTTTGCATTGTCTCAATGTCAAAAGGTGGTGATTCCAATGCAATCACCCAATGAAAATTTAAGGAGGATGGTGCTTTAACAGCATTCGCGTTTGTCATGTCAAATTCTTCCAAAATCTTCTGCGGGAAACTGGACTGATGCACATAAAGCGACCTTTTTCGAAGCCAGTCCAGCGTGTAACCAAGATGTTGATTTGGTTGCTCCTTGACTTTGAGAACATAAAAGTTTTTGAGTAAATCAATAAAATGCAACACGTCCTGTCTAGACTTGCCATCCACCAATCCGTCATCCACATGCATGTGTAGCAATACTGACTTATGGGCGTTGTGAAAAAAAGCATCATCAATTATACACAGCAGAAACCTCAGGTTTCCCAATGTCTCAATCAAATGAGCCTTCCACATCCTCGGAGCCTGCTTTGTCCCGTACAAGGACTTTTGAAGCTTCCACACCCAAGTCTTTTTCTTTGGATCCAGATCTTCAAAACCAAGAACTTGAGAGACAAAGATGTTTGCATCAATGTTGCCATATTAAAAGACCATTTCAACATCAAATTGAAAAACGGAGTAGTCGTTATTGATGGCCAGCAAAAACATCATCTTTAATGATTGATTTCTTGCAATGGATCAATGAATATGTTTCAAAATAATGAAGCATATGTTCTTGATGATTTCCAAAAACAACCCATCGTGCCTTGTGTCGTACAACTTGGTTGAACTCATTCTTTTTTCGAGTCAACAACCACATACCACCAATGACCTTGTTGTCTGATGGCGGCGGAACAAGCATCCCAGTATTTTTGCTCTGCAAGGAGTTGAATTCGGCAGCCATTGCATTGCTCCAGTCAGAAATGGCACTTTCATCGTTCATAGCATCGTTGATTGACACAGTCTCCGTCAAAGAAAGTTCAGGGAACTCCTTGTCAAGAATGATGAATTTAACATCAAATGGGTTTTTTGGGTTCGGGGGACCAAATCCAACAGAAATGTCTGCCTGGGGGCGTTGCCACATGTTTACCGTTGGTCCCCCTGGATGCCCGGAACAAATTGAGCTTCTCAACTCACTGGAGAAGCCTATTTTTTACTTAAGTAGACAGCTGGAAATTGAACAGAGCTGACAATCTGACAGCTGGGATATAGCTAACAACCTGACTTGGTTTCCTCACCTGACGATAAGCCATGTGTCACGCCGCGCAGGAGCCGGTCTTACATCTCGGTGAAGAAATATCAAAGCTAGGACCGAGAGTGAAATGGAAATACAGGTACTAGGCAAGTTACGACACAGTCAGAGCGATCCACAAATATGATTCTGGTGTAAATACGAATAATGTTAAGTTTCTTATCTTGACTTTCTAACCGTAGCCTCTGGATAGTTATACAGCATTCAAGTGCCCAAGTTTGGTGAGGGCCGGCGTGGCAAATAAGAGTAATCTGGGAACATAAACTCTCCTCAGCTATAACAGCTTATCTTCCTTTTCTGAAAAAGGCATATAACCACTTGAAGAAGCCCAATCTTTTGTCCATTAAATTCCTATCACCAGCCACATCAGCCCATCCAACGTGATTAAAACTTTTGGGCCTTTGCCATATTTTGGCTGTTAGCTCTTGTCCAGCTTCTGTTGCTTGTGTTTTGCACAGAAAAGCTACCCAAAGCTCTAGCACGGTTAGTTTCCAGGTTTTTCTTCCTCAAGTTGACAATAATCTAATTTGTATGCCCAATATCTCATTGTTTTTTTGAGCTGAAACTATGTGATACACTTTTCTTGTTCTCCAATCTTAGGTTAATAACTGGGTAACAAAATGAAGATCAGCAGATTTATAACAATCAATATACTCTTCAGTGTGGGGACCAGTATTACCAACCCAACGCCAATCCCAATTGAAGAAAGTGCTTGGGTGAAAGATTTACCTAAAAGCATCGCAGATAATCCTACACGGTGGCTTACCAGCCCAAACTATACTTGGGCAGAAGGTGCCAGAGTTCTATGTGGCCCAAAGGAAAGTCCTTATTTTAAAATAGTTGCCACCGGTGCACAAAACGTCTTTGATATTCACAATATCTCAGGAGATGGGAGTCGGAGGTCTTATCTGCTACAAAATCCCGCGAGTACGGAACGGAGATGGCTACATGGATGTATTCAGGATTGTGGTATACATAGGGTCACTGCCCCTTCAGTCCGCTTCTTCTACTTGAATTAACCAAGTCCTCCCACCCCCTGTCACAGTTGGTCCATCCATCCTCATCCATCACATCTTTACATCTCTCTCTAACATGTTAAGAAAGTATGCAGCTCACTGGGAGGATGCACTTCATAAATTTAGTCAATCTTCACCCTACAATTCAGTTTTCTTCTCCCTCACATGGGATACAAGTTTCCTTAATTCTGATTTGGTGCAATCAAGTCTCCTCGATAAAGATCTTGCTGTACATATTTAAACCTGTCTATTCCCCCAGTCCCTCTTATATGATTAGGTGGGGGGTGTTGTGCTTAAAACTTGATTATGGATATGGTCTGATAGGGTCCGTCATTGATGTTGTGGATACCATTTTTTGCTCTGGTAAACCACCATGGAGTACCGCCCCGTCCTCTCTATCATACCAGGGGTCGCCAAGGCGAGCCTCGATACTTCCAATGAGTCTGCATGGCTCAAAGTGCGATTGATGTTCTTCACTGAGGATGGCGTTATTCATCACACATGGCTGCGAACAGAATTCCCATTGATACTCCATTGGGTGTCGTCGGGACCATTGTAAGTCATTGAGCTTTTTTTTTGAAAGGTGTGCAGTGTTCTGTCATTCCTGATCCTGTCATCATGCCTTCAATCCAAAACGAAAGAAACACAAAAAAGAAGGTTATATAGTATAAAAGACAGTCATCTGTTTCGAAGAATTTGGCCTGAAATTCTTGGGATGGGTAGTTGGCTAGCAGAGAGAAGAAATTGGAAAAAGTCCACTTGATGGGGGTTGTGTGTGTATGTGCGGATAGAAACTCAGTTTCTCCGTCACAAGAAACAAAGAAGAAGTGGGAAAAGAGAAGAAACTTGAAGCCGATAAGAATAAACGTTGGTGTCTCCCTGCTACCGAAGGTGGTTTGAGAAGGCAAAAAAAAAAAATTGATGATGAAATATTGCAGCTGCAATGCGAAAAATATGTTGGTTCTTAATTTGTTCATGTCGTGCCGTTACAAATGCGAAGTCGTTTGGCCAGGGCCGAATGCGAGAGGCTGAGCGTCAATCATCATGGGTGCGAGGTGGTGTTGGATGAACCAGTGTGGGTCTTCTTGGGGAAGAACGGTTCGACGCTCTTGAAGTTCGGCTGGTCAATCAACTCCTCCTTAAGAATGGACCGATGGCAAAACAGATGGACACATGATGAGACACAGTAAAGCAGAATGATCAATTTCACGGGGTATTGTTATAACGTACTGCTGATTCCGCTACGCAATGTGCGCTATCGGGTTGTACTTCCTTGATCAAGGTCCAAGGCGAACTCTACAAAAGTCCGAGATAGACGTCAGGATATAAACCCACCTTTCTCTTTGACTGAAATGGCTTATGCTGCGAGTTCTTACCTCATTGAAAGCCCCAGCCCCGTACATCACGAAACCGGCCAGAGAAGGATATGACTGTTTGATGTATACACAGATGAAATGAGTCAGCGAGGTGCGTTTGCAGAAAACACTGGCTTCCAAGAAGCTGAAGACGTGTATGTACCCCAGAAATTTGCTTGGCAAACTTGACAAGCGTCTTGGTGCATGAAGAGTCGCTCCCAGCGGCCAACGTTCCGACGATCGCCTGTCTCTCGTGTTCTTTGAGGATCTTCACAACCGGGCTCACAATCTTGGACACATCCACGCCTTTGCATCGCTGCGAATTAGGACCTTTGGGACCCAAGGTCTAAACAAAACGCCATGATTAACTGATTGGCAGTGGGAGGTTCATACAAGCGAACACCGCTTACTTGGGCAACATCAAATACAATGCCGTCGGTGGTCCCGTCGGGATTCTTGACGTGTTGCATGCGTTCAAAGTCTTTGGGGAAGTCTCTGAAGCTGTTGAAGGTGGTCTCGTTGGTAGAAATGAACGATGGCAAGATAATTACGTTGCGTGCGCCGTTCTTCCGGATGTTGGTCACGGCGGCTTGGACGGTCTGGTTCCAATTTCTAGGGAGGACTGGGAAGTAAAGATAGGGAGAAAGAGATTTGACGACATAAGTGACGAGCAGATTGACATATCAAGTGCGTGTGGGTGGACTCACCGCTGCCGTGAGGAATAGCCATCAGATGGAAGATGACGCGTCGATCATGCTGGAAATGGGCAGCCATTTTACCCCAAAGCTCGACGAACGAAGCATTGGCAGCATCTTTGAGCAGATACTTCTTGTGGTGATCTTTGTCCGTCCCATTGTGAAGGGTAGTGTTCGATGTGAAGTTGGAAAATTGCTCAGGGGAAATGGAAAGAGTGACGATGGCAGACGCATTGCGCGAAGTGACCGTGGCGACAACATCAGTGTATATCTCCAGCTGAGTGATATTCCGCTGATTTATTTAGAATCGTTTTTTTAGGAAATCGGAGTATGGGAGTTAGCCATAAGTGCCCAGTGGGAGATGAACCATCGACTGCAAGATTTCATACCTGCAGGCTCTCCCATGACAGAGGAAGCTTGATCAAGCCGACCTCACGGTCTTCCAAGTAATGTATAGCTTGTTCGAAATCCGGGATGGTGAAAAGGTCGGCGGTCACGTTTTGACGGCGGGAGCTCGACAGGGTGCTGGAATTGCTGGTGGAATTCGACCCGAAATCCATTCCCGACAGAGTCACACCAGCGAAAGCTGGTAGTTTGGGAATCCGGATTGGAGACAAGGACGGCTTGGTCTTTCCGTCAGCGGATGCCAGTTCGGGATGGGAAGCCACCGCAGCGGCACACGCTTGGTGAGCCAGGACTGCCACGGCGCATGCGGCAACCAACACTCGGTACAGTTTGCAAGTCATGCCGGTAGGGAAAAAAGTGGGAAATCGGATGGCGATGACAATATGTACGAGGGGAGCAAGGAACTGGAGTCAAGGATAACTCCAAAAGGCTATATGTATATCTTAACTGGAGATAGGGAACACGGGAAAGGAGGGACGTTGAACTGTTGGTGAAGGCTTCCGGGCTGCTGCTCCGATCGGGAGGAAGTCCCGCGGCCTCTGTTTAAATACCTGCCTCCATGCGACTGTTTCTTTTTTTCGCTAAGCGGTGTCACACAGCGCACGAGATTGGAAGATATCCTGCGTCTTTACGTCTATAAAGCCACCGTTACTGTATACAGAAGCCTGCCAAAGGCTGCCAAAGGTGCATTGAACATTTCGCAATATGGAAACAGGCGAAATACTTTGTAACATCTAAATAGAGCAAACCGTTACATATTGTTCATACTGCGCCCTACTGTGCCGGTGTGGATTTCAAGCCCATTGGCAATTTGGTCTCCAATTGGCTGCTCATGCTTGAATCAATCTGGAATGTTGAAGCGTGGAGATAGCAGCTAACCGGGCCTCACCGAGCCGAGCCTCCGATAGCCCGATACATTATCAGCTCAGAAGATGCGAGATTAATGCCGCACTTCTCTTGGGCCTTAACCCCTAGCGGTTGCAATGGATAAGAAGCCTGCAACCCTTTGCAACCCCGGCGCGGGTGGCAAGTGCTGCTCGGAGTTTATATCCAAAATTCCCATTTGCCATTGCCCATTTTGCTAGTGCCCGGGTGTCTCGAAAAGTTCATGATTGTAAACCCGGGTGATTTACGGCTCGGTCACGGCACCAGATGTGCTCGACGCTGTGGCGTTTCTGTGGGGTTTAAAACGTAAGAGCTCTTTCAAGACCAAAGGGTATATGTACATACATACAGCGAAATTAAAATACACGGCGCATCTCATTGTAGAAGTCTATGCAGTCCTACTGGATCGTCACGACAAATTGCGACAGCGGCTTTGCATGCAATACATACAAGTGGAATTTAACTGAAGCCTCATCCAATGTCCATTTAACTTCCTCCGGTCCCTAAATAAGGTCCAAGGATCATGCGGTATATTTCGAGTGGGGTTTTTTGTTGAGGCTTACAGACTGTGGGACGTACTCAAAGCCCCAACGAGCTCGTCTTCTCGTCACATGTAATGTATGATGAACCAGCAGCAAGTCTGCACATGCAACTGTCGTTTGTGATCATTGCCTGAACTGTAGTTCCAAAAGAACGTATGCCTCATGGAGCTTGAAATATGACAATAAGTGACGCAGCATTTCGATTGATGTGATTTGCTGATTGAGTGTGCAAGGCATCCTCCACAGGCTGAGTAGTGGAAGACTCTGTTGGGTAAATCAAAGGATCCAAATTCTGCAAATCTACGTCGTCCAACCACGAATCGTGAATTCCACGAGGGCGCGACGGGCTGATAGCCAGTCTCATGCATACAAAGAGCAAAGCGCACTGAGGTGCAATATGGAGCCCGTGTGGTGCAGCCAAGAACCTTGTGTGGACAGGCCCACCCTCTGCAAGCGACAACGAAAATCCCAGTTAACGACAGAGGACATATGCATGCACAGCATCTTTCGACAGCCCCATCGGCATTTGAACACACCCAGACACGCGTACGTATACTTTTCATCGTAACTGACAAAAAGAAAAAACGGAAAAGGATAGAAATATATAGGTATGTGCGTTTATTTGGACGGGCATTGGAGAGAAGTACTACAGCGGGTGTTCGTACACGTCTATGTACATCCTCTGTGTTTATCTATTGGTGCAGAGAGAGAGAGAGGAGGCAGAGAAATGCATGCATGTTTGGAAGCTCGTGTGGGTGCTTTCAGATGGCGAGTTTTCGCGGTCAGTCGTCGTCCTCGAACGGCTGTTGTGTTATGCACATGTGCAGAGTCAGCGATCCACATCACCTCCCAAAGATCAGATAAAAAAAGAGTTCATAGTGGGCAGAAGTTTTTTTTTGTTTTTTTTTTGGAAAGGACGAACATTGCGAGTGTACTCGAGGGATTCCTCATCGTCCTCTCGGACCTTGGTAGAGTGTTGATGATAGTTGAGAGGAAGAGTAGCAGAGGAAGCCGCGGAAGGAATCTTCTCGAGTGACGGATGAGCGACGGTCGTAGACCCGAGTTTCTGAGCATCTTTCGCGGCTGTGTGGTTCAATAGAAGAGATGACGTCCTTGAGAGGATCAGGATTTGCCTGGGAGGAAAGGTAAATATCAAGAAAGGCTCTGACTAGAACTGGTCTCCTCGACGTGGTACCCTTCCGTCATGACTTTCGACTTCTCTGAAGAGGGATACAGCTGGGTGGAAGATGGAGGCCCGCCAAGAGACCTGGTCGACGGATGAGTACTTGTAGGGGTGCGATTGGTATTGGAATACCTAGATGAGTGTGGGAGAGCGGGTGTGATTCTTGTGCTCCTGAGATAAACGAGGTGACAAAAGGCGCCATCAATCTCTGACTTGAAAGAATAAAAGACTGAGGATTTAGGAAAAAGAGAAGGGTTTTTAATACTTGGTGGTAGTAGACGTTGCGGAGGTGTTGGGAGGATTGACAGCGTTTGGGGAAGCAGGAATAGAGGAAGAAGACGGCCGGGCCACGTGCTCGTAGTTGCTCTCAAGACTCTCAGATTGCGAGACGGGCGAGGTGGGTAGTTGGATCTCTTGTATCTTAGCTTTAGCTTTCTCGAGCCACAAGGACATAGTTTTCTTACCGGCTATCAGACAGAAAGACAGAAGAAAACAAAACAGCGACAAAGATCAGTCCCTTGGGGGTTGGGAAAGGCAACTGGAAGCGTGTGTACTTTCGGCAAGCTTGCCGATTTCTTCGGCGATCTTCTGGATCTCGTCTTTCCCATCATTGGCCCCGCCGGCTTGGTCTTGCTGAGGTTGTGAGGGAGGGGCTTGCCTGACGAAGCTCCGGCTGGTTGGCGTGTTCCGTTTGATCCGGGGCTGGTAAGGCAAGTTGGAGATCTGTTGCCGGTCGTTGGGAGAAGGTTGTGCGGCGTGCTGCTGCTGGGTCTCCTGCAAAGATAATTGTCGGGCGAGCTCTGCGTCCAACTGGGCCATCGATTCCTACGAACGTGAATTCAAGTGATCGGTCTTCCGAAAGAGAAAGCGCATTGTTCTGTGCTCCCTGTGGGTTACTCACTTGTTCCGAAGGCTTGTAAGTAGGATCGCTGATGGCGAGGAGGTCGGATATACATGCTGAGACTTCATTCCTGTGAGCAGCTAGGACGTCCTCCAGGATAGAGGGTTGTATCTGGGGGAAGATAGCGAGCAGTTCTTGGACTTGAGGACTGTGTTGATTGACTGGCTGGTTCTCTGACGTGGCTTGATTTTGTGTTTGATTTTGTGCTGGTCTTTGGTCATGTTGACTTTTCAGTGGGGGTTCTTCAGCCATCTCTTCCAGTTTTTCTCGCTCTTTCACTCCTTCCTCCGGCTTCTTCTGTTCTTGATTGGATTCTTTCTCTTTAGCCAATGGTTCCCCATCAACATCCAGGCCGTCTGACGTGAGTCTGTCTCCTTTCTCCAGTTGACTGTGTGCAGAGTCTTTCGGAATCGTCTCAGATCGTTGTTCTCCCTCCTTCGGTTCCTGCTCGTGTTCCTTTTCCACTTCGTTTGATTCTTGCGTTGGTTCGTTCGGGCTCATCTTTACTGGTTTCGTTGTTCGGCGCTCTTTTCGGTGGAAGTCGAATCTTGATCAATCGAGCCAAGCCACCATCAAGGGGGTCCAGTGCTGCGGAGGACTCGGAGAGGGGTCTAATCTGACCTTCCGCGTAACAAAAGTTAGAGCATCTCCAACGGTCCCTGAAGCAATGAGACTCGGGCTTGCGGCCCTGGACCACATTTCACAGGATGACACACACCTGTCCACAGATTGCTTGCAGCGGACTCGCCATATGTGGTGACCCAACACTGCATTTTGCTGCACCACCAGCCGTGCAACACCAGCAAAGAGCATTGAATGCTTTGCATGTTGTACTGGGTATAGTTTTTTTTTGTTTCTTATCTTTTTTTTTGGGGGGGGGGGCTCATGTGGAATTGTGTTATTTATCTATATTTTCTTTAGTTGGGGTTTTCTGTGAATCAATGTCCATAACTGATTGCTCAGAAAGCAAGGAGACAGAGAGGACAGGAATTGCTTGACGGAGGTATGTGTGTTGAGGAGTGATGAAATTGGTGGTGTGGGGTGGTGCTGCAAAAAAATATGTGTGCCAAGAGGTGCGTTTGTCGGGTCGGAGAGACTCGCCAGACCGTGCGGGTTGTGTCGAGTTGGGACGACCCTGAGTCGCTTTGGCGAGTCGGGTGTCGGGTCCGCTGGTCCCCGATTTTTGGTGCGACTCGCCAAATCGGGGTGTCGGGTCCCGGTTTGGCGAGTCCGTTGGAGATGCTCTTAACAAGCCCATTGGGGGGTTCATTAGTTTTTTTTTTTGAGCACCACATTTCTGGTCTTAAATTTGATCTCAAACTTTATAGATCGATGACCAACCACATCAACACTACAGGCTCCCAATCACTCGGAGGCGATAACCTTGACCTTATAGCAGCCTTCAGCCTGCGAAGGAATGATTGAATCATCTCGCCTCCATCAGCCAGCACTTGTGGAAGTTGGCATTTTGAGTGCGCAGTATCACCGCAGCGGCCTTAAGTTTTTCCGGTGGTTGCATAAAAATTTTCCGGCGAACGTCTATTAGCAAACTTAACAAAGTCCCGCGCCCGTGCTCTGCGGCGTGAGCACTTGTAGCCTGGGCGAGGTTTGGTTGTGACCTCGCCCGCAGGGCGAGGGACTTATCAATTAGGGGAGATTCTCGCATGAGGGTATCTCACTCTCTTGGTGTAGCCAATCTTCAAACCCACCTACAGCACAGCTCCTGTGGACCAGTAGAGCCAGGTTTTTTATGCCTTGCATGCGCAACCCGAAAATTTCCGTGTTGAAAATGTTTTGAGATGGTATCCAAATGAAAAGATTGACCAAAAAAAAAGAAACGGGAAAGTATTTCCCTTTTCAAGGTTGAACGCAAGATACGATGCACCTTGCCTCTCGGTTATCCTGAGGAGTCCCAGTACCACTCATGGGAACAACCAATCACAGTACCAGAGTGGTTAATGGTCTGTGCCGCCATTCTCCCCTGAGCAAGCGCCTCTGCCCCCGCAAAGAGCTTTGCCAAATGGCTAAGTCAGCCCTCCACGAGAGGGCCTGATTTAGTATAACTGTTGAAGGAAATCAACCTAATTTCCCTCACCCATCAGCTCGCTCATAATCACCATTATCATTGTCTCAGTTTTTATTTTCAAACCCCCAACCAACTTTTTCTCTTGGCCAGGTGCCTTACTTTCAGTATTGAGTAGCGTTATCAGTCTTCATCTTTCTTATTATCCCGCGCCTACTATTGCCATTTAATCCGTTATCAAGCAACTTGCTCATTACATTTATTTCTCAACGTGTCCCCGTTTTCCTCAGACCCTGGCTGGCTTGAGTCCCATTCACCGTATCAGTCTTCATTTTCAAACCCCCAACCAACCCTTTTCCCTGGTGACCTACTTTCAATCCAACCAACTAGCGTTATTAGTCTCCATCTTCCTCAGAATCCCGGTGCTCCTTTTCTCTGCTTGATTTGTTATCAAGAGCACTTGCCTAATTCCCTCATTAAATTCAATTCTTGACAATTAAACTTCCGCCAACAAGTCATAATTTCCCAACTGCCAACATGCTGTCCCCCAGTTTCACCTTCACCCCTCATTTCTCTCCTACTGCCTCCCCAGAAGCCTTCCCCATTGTATCTGACATCAGCACTATATTGCCGGCACCCTCCATTTACGAGGTTCCAGTCCCCCCGGGAGCCAAGTCCGCTCCAAATGCACTTCGCTTAGTGCGCAATCTCAGCAGTAGTAGTACCCACTTTGCAACCTCCCCATTTTGCTTTACCATTCCTGGGGACGGCATTGTTGACGCATTGAGGTTTGTGGAGTTGATGTGCCTGGCTATGCGCTGGAACCAAAAGAAACACACTGTTCACCGCGAAGAGGTTCTCAACCGAACAGGAAGTGGCCCACACCCGGAATGTACATTCAAGCTCGAGTATGAATGCCCTTGTCATGGTTTTGCTAAGCCTGTGGAAGATACCCGGAGGATCCATCAGGTCTCAGTGCGTTGTGTTTGTCGCGCCCGCTTCTTCATCACCAATCACATCAAGACTGGCTTGCTTCGGGTCACCTGGTTTTGGGAACATAACCATGACCCCAACTCGTTATTTCAAATGGTCAACGGACGAATATCTGTTCAGGTTGACAAATGGCTGACCGACCGGGTTGATTCAGGTAAGACATGGCCCACCATCAGCCGCTTGATCAAGACACCAGATATTCTGAATGTTAGTTATTTTCCAACCATTTCACATTGCTTACATGTGTTACTGGAACTAATCCCCACTCTTTTTAATACATGTTTTAGTTGATTTCTGAGACGTTAAAGCCTGAAGGGCTGGCTTGTTTGTATGACCGGGTGCGCTACCTAATCAAGACTCGGGCCTCTCCGGAATCCAGACGCAACAACAATGTCTTCTTGTCGCTAAGGAAGTGGAATGTTGCCCTCAGATCAAACGGATGGCACATGTTGGTCGACATCAAAGACTCCGAGGACTTCATTTTTGCTTTTCAGTCACCGTGGCAAAGGCGGATGCTTTATGATCACGGGTCCAACATGGTGATGATAGATTCTACTCACAATACCGTGGACAACTATTTCTTGAAGGACGGCCACAAGTGCAACCTCTTTACAGTGTTGATTCGGGACCCGGTTACTGGCAAGGGTGTCCCTATTGCCTGGGCTTTCACTGCGTCCGCTGCCGAGTAAGTTCCTTTTGACCTTCATCAATATTTTGGGTACAGCAATACTGATCCAACTACATGTCCACTTTGGCAGGGCCGCAATCAGCCGATTTCTTATGTGGCTTTGCAAAGAATCTTGGCTGGAACCCCTTTCGGTGATGAGCAATTGTGCCATTGCAATCGCCAATTCAGTTGAGATGGTTTATGCCGACTTGAAATTACAAGCACCAAAGCACTATTGGTGTGTGTTTCATGTTTTGAAGGCGTTTGTTGCCCAAGCAAAAATCCACCTGCGAGACCAAGCTCCGGAAGCCATCAAGTTGTTCCGCGCAATTTTATACAGCTCCGCCAATCCCCAACATCCATTCATTCAGTACTGGCTGCAAGGGAGGCAGGTCAGCCGGCCGTTTGCCAACTACTTGAGGCGTCAATGGGCTCCCAGGCTCTCCTACTGGGGCTTTCACTATTGTACAGTGAGTTTTCCTGCACTTGTCTTGGTTTTAATTGGGCTGAAACTGACACCACCGGTTTGATTATGTACTGCTTTGTAGACTACGCACCAGGGCATCCACACAAACAATTATGTGGAAGCCTGGCACCGGGTCCTCAAGAATCAGTATCTCCACAAGCAACACAACCGTATCGACGACACAATTCACATTCACCAATCAAATTGAATCTGATTACCGCTGGGCTCACATTCAAGTGCTGGACGGCTTTGTGAAGCAGACAACTAGCCAATTTCAAGCCCTTGCAAAACGCAAAGCAGACGAGTACACCTCCGAGATGATGCAACTCCTTGGTATTGTCACATTCAAACTGAAAGATATTGTAAGTTTTTTTTTTCAGACAAATTCACATTTAGATTACACTTTGCTGACGACTGTTTTCCAGTTCATTATTACTTCTTTCAGCAACCCCACAACAGGTGTTTATCAAGTGAGATTTAACCACGGAGCTGGGAGAAAGGATCACATCATCGATTGCACCTGCCCCTACTTCAAGCGGTTTGGCAGCGCCTGTAAACACATGTACAGCCTCGGCCGTGATCATGGAATGACGGTGGTTGAACTTCCCACACAGGCAAGCGACAACGTGGCTTCCCAACCAGTTTCTAGCTTGAATACCAAGGATGCATCAGACTCAACTAGGACTGCTGCGACTTCGACCTCACCAAGCGCCAATGAAGAGGCACACTACCTTCGCAATCAAAACGAAGACATCAGCTGGAGTTCTTTGCAGCCAAGGCCCAGAAAACAAGCGCTGGCTGAAATCAACTTGGAGTCAGAAGACGAACCAACTGTTCCTCCTCCGCTACGGCCATCTCGCCTCCGAGGGGAACCCAACCTCAAAGTTGACTTGCCTGACCCTCTTTTTCTCCTCCAAACACCAAGCCGCTCAATCGTTCAGCCTCCTGAATCCGAATCGGAGCGACTTGCAGCTAACAAGCGGGCTGAGGAATCCGGGCGCCTGGCACTGAAGAAAGCGCTGGACATCTTGAAGAAAATCCAGAACCGACAAGATTTTGTCGGCAGCGCTTCACCGGTCACTATTGAAGCATTCATGCATTCCACACGCTCAATCTTGAAGATGGTTGAGGATGGATTGCCAAGTCAGCCAGAGTCCCCCCTTCCGCAAGTACCTTTGGCTGTCAACACTTTCCGAATGAACCGGAAGGAACTTGAAGAATGGATGCTGGCGACACACACAAAAGGCTGGATTTCCATGAAACAGGCAGTGTCGTTAATGGGTAAGGCTAGGTTCAGGAAGAACATGGTTGCCAATAGTACCACACATTATGTAGATATCTACAAACGCCGCTGCCATGAGGTGCTAGGAGTGGTGGAGGACCACTGTCCTGGGGTTGCGGCGAGGAAACAGGTTCGGTGAAGCAGGAAGCGAGGTGACAAAGGGAGGTTGTTTGTACAATGATGATTGCAATGACATGCAAATGACGGCAATAGACAATAGCAATGAGGTTGATGTGAAATGACAGCAATCCACGTATGACAGTGATCAAAAAATAAATGATGGCGAGCAGGTGTGTGTATTGTGGGAGGTGCACTTGGAAGTAGCTAAGTAGCCCTTTTAAGGGAAACATCGTCCCAGGGGGAATGGGGACTTAGGGATCTGGTGAGGCTGCTCAAGCGGTCTCAGTGAGGGGGGCTGATGAGCATCGCAGTAACCGGTAACAAGTTCCACTCATGACGGCAACGACATGGTTACCGTAGTTATGTATTCTGGACTGTTGCCAATTAAAAGACAATCAGGGCCGATCGTTGGGCCCTCGCATCAATTTCTTTTTTTTCTCGGTGAATTTTTCTTTTTCTCTCTGTTCCCAATTGGTTTGGACGCGAGAAGTTTCAGTCACGCCACATTGTATCTACATTCTACTAAATAAAATATCAAACACGATGACCACCAATGTCCCAGGCAATCATCCGCGCACAAAACCCGTCCGATCTGAAGATTCAAAGATCAAGCAAATTTGTGATCTGATTGAGGAGCTAGATTACACCCCCAAGTCGTTCCTTGAGGTCTTTCTCAAAAACAAAAAGGTGGCTCTTGCGCGTCAATTCTGGGGAACTCACACAGGATGGCCGTCAACGCGTAGACTCCTCAATTCAATCAGTGCAGTAGTGTCCAAGAAATCTGACGGCGAGGACTTCTGCGCAATCTTCTCTCGGACTTGATTGTTGCCGAGTGTGTCCAGCGGGTTGAGAACAAGGACAACCGGTTTACTCGATTTTGCAAAGAGATGAACATACAGCTCCGGGACACAAGATTTACCAAACCCCGTCCCAGCCATGACAAACGTGTTTTTGAGTCTGACAAGATGCATCACCGCTTCGATCTGTAGTGACTTTGACGGTTGATCGATTGGATAACACGCTCTAGCATCATCGGCAATGGTTTTGGCAAGATCATAATCGTCCAGGTTCAGTATCCTTTGCGCAAGGGTGGCTTGATTGCCTTGTTTCATTTTCTTTTGAGGCATCTTCAAGAGTATAATGGACCGAGCCTTCATCAGTCGGTATCAAGAGATTGTGGATTTTTCCTCTGTGTGGGGTCGCCCAGAGAGATCGGCAGACCGTTGCGTCTCTCGGACTATGTGATGACTTTTCAACAGTTAATTGCTCATTAATTAAAGAAAATGAAAGAGACGAAAAAAGAACACAAAAAAAAAACAATGCTTGGAACTCTTGTTCCACTTCAAAAAATCGTGTAGAATAGACCACAGCAATCCATGAGAACAGGTCCAGGGTACCTTCCTCAAAATGTGGAAATGAAAAAGAAGCGTGGAAGGACAGATAAGGCAAAAACAGCCTAAAATTTGAGAAACCCACACGCGAACTTCGACTCCTAATGTATAAGCCTCCCCTGCGCTTCGCACAAGGTCTCGCCTGCGAAGTGCTTGGCGAGGCTTAGTTAAGCTCGGTCTATTAGGGGGGTTCACAATTAGGATCTGCATGAAATTATTTTAGCACTCACCAGAAATGCTTAAACCGCTTTACTCAAAAGGCTTTATACATCACATCAAGAAGGTGTAACAAATCAAGTCAACCTTTTCTGAGGTTCCTGCTTTCAACCAAGGGAGACGCTTGGCAACCTGTACTCTTTTCAGAGTTGAATTGCTGACACTCTGAAGTCACCAAATTTAAGCTAAATTTAAGCGACCGGGAGGATTTTTAAGTGAGACCGGAACTCAAAAACTGAATTGTGAACCCCCCTATTAGGGGGGTTCACAATTAGGATCTGCATCAAATTTTTATAGCAATCACCAGAAAGGCTTAAATTGCTTTGCACAAAATCTTTTACACATCACATCAAGAAGATGTAGCAAATCAAGTCAGAACTTCTTGATGTTTCTTCTTTCAATCAAGGAAGATGCTTGGAAAGCTGTACTTTTTCTAGAGTTGAATTGCTTGCACTCCGAGGTCACCAAATTTAAGCTAAAATTTAAGCGACGGTCAAAGGAATTTTAAGCAAGACCGGAACTCAAAAATTGAATTGTGAACCCCCCTATTGTGAACCCCCTATAGATTGACAGTCACAAATAATTGACAAGGCAAATGTTTCAGGGAGTTAAGATAATAGGATTGAGCTTGCTTTTAGAATTGGGACAAGGCAACAACAACAATCAAAACAATCAAAAAACAAAATTGTTCAAAAAACAAGCAATGACCAGAGTGATATTTACACAGCAGCCACAGTGCACAGTACATGAGCAACATGATAAATCATCAACTTATACGGGGCTGCTTGCTTTCTTTATGTGAGGGAAAATTTAGCCCTTGAATTGTTGGGGAATAAATAGGTTGGGGGGTTCAATAAGGATTTGCCAGAAATTTCTTGACCAGCTCACATTGTGATTGGAATCATACTTTTGAGCCCATGATCTACGTCCCTTGGACTCTTGGACTCTGCTTTGTGGCTGGTGGTAACCTGAGATGCTTCTCAATTTGCCCCATCAATCTTCAGAGCCAAGTCTATCACCCGATCCTGTGACTCAATCGCAGTGAACCACCCCTCGTCCCTGCCTGCTGCATCCCCATCCCGCAACTGACTGTGAAGCTCAACGGTTCAAACCCCAAAATTATCGCTGTTGCGCCCAGCAAACTCCTGCAAAGATATGTACCTCCGCACCTCACTGCTCCTGATCGGACTGCTAGCGGCGCTCGTTTCAGCATCAGTACCGCAGCTGAGACTCAGAGACCCGAAGTTGGATATCAATCATGTACCCGGCTGCATTATGGTCGACGATCCGATCACTCATTTCGTCCCCAATATATGCGCCTACCTGGAGTGCACTCATGTTCTCCAATTCAGAACATATCTCTACCAATGCCCACATTGTTTCGGAACATCCGCTCTATTCGAATCACCGGCTAAGTTCTGTTTCCGGCACTTACCTCGCCAGCAATGGTAGATGTGGCCATGCACCAAACCCACTAGGAAACCTCCTCCCTGTATAAAGCCAAATGGACTCTGCAGCAATCCTGCTATAAAGGAGGCCTTGTGAAAGCGCTACCAACATTTTTTTTGCCTATGCAATATGAAGATAACAAATTCAAAGTGATTTTGCAACCCCCTGAAAATATCAATCTCCAGAAAATATTGTGATCCTGAAAGTTTCATATTGTCAGCAAATGTCTCTGTGTGATTTGCTCTTGGATCCTGGCAATCTGCACGCCCAAAGTGTGTATAAGGTAATGGTTTGATGTGAAAAGTGTGAAATTTTGAGAGAATTCATTGCAGCGTTGAGAAGTTACGTCGACTAGGCCCATGAATTTTGATCGATTGAAGCGGGTTGAATCCAAACTGGCACGGTAATCATTTGAAATGATGAGGTTTTGGATGAGAATGGTTCTTTCAACCGCTCTTACGACTCTTTGGGACCACAGATATCATTTTAATTGCCTACTTTAACAGTGAGCTCCCAATCCTGCTACACATGGCCCTCAGCAGTAAGTTTGCCACCCGATTCTGTGGCCCAATCGCAGTGAACAACCACTCCTCCCTACCCG
This sequence comes from Puccinia coronata f. sp. avenae, assembly GCA_002873125.1. Lineage (NCBI taxonomy): Eukaryota > Fungi > Basidiomycota > Pucciniomycetes > Pucciniales > Pucciniaceae > Puccinia > Puccinia coronata. The sequence goes on along the minus strand of PGCI01000085.1, from coordinate 20,699 downwards.
TTGTATCCCTATCCCTAATCAACTCGTCAAGCTCAACGGTTCAAGCTACCACCTTGTCGCTAGCGCCGCTGCTACGCCGTCAAGAGCCATGTACCTGTGCACCTTGTTACCTCTGATTGGACTGCTCGCAGCACTTGTTTTAGCGCCGGGGAGGAAAGAACCGAGTCCAAACATACCGTACCGACAAGGCTGCCGTCACAAAAACAATCAAACAACTGAGTGGCTCCTGGGGAAATGTGATTACCAGGAGTACTGGACTTGCGAGCTCAGATTCAAACAATGCTTCTTCCAATGCCCGCATTTTCTGCAAGAACCCGATGCACTCGCTTCACAGGCTAGATATTGTCCCCAGCACGCACTGGTGATGTTATGTTAGCTGTCGCCATCTACCCTCCCCACTTGGAAACCCTCTGCCTCATGAAAGCCGATTGAACCCAGTAGCAATCAAACTGCCACCTTTTTTTTTTTTGCAAACGCACTACGGCTACAAATTGAAAAAAAAAATAATTACAATCCCCTGAAAATATTATTCTCTTCAAAGCCCTACATTGGCATGATTTGTCTAATTCAAAGAAGACAAGTTATCTACAAGCAATATATCTCTGCGTGATTTCATTTTGGATCCAGGCAATCTGAATGGGTAATGGAATGTGTAGAAATGAGTAAGGCAATGTATATAAATGGGTTATATTCCGCTGGAATTGTCAGCAATTTCAGAGAGCCTACTGCAGTGTTGAGAAGTTAAGCTTCTTAAATTTGGGTTGAATCAAGTAGGTTGCATCCAGGCTGTCAAGATAATGAATTCAAACAAAGAGGCTCTGGCTGAGAATTTTTTGATTGCTGTGGATTGTCTTCGTACTGCAGCTCTTTGAGACTTCAGACAATTCTCACCCAATTGCACGCCTTTCCTCAAATTTGGGCTGCCAATGCTCCTATGTATATGACTTAGTCCTGAACCTGTTGTCTGATCCTGTGGCCTAACTGCGAGGAACCACCGCTCCTCCGCATGTGCAAATACTTGAGACGGTCCACAGATCGAACCCCCACACAATCCCAGATCTTGCACCCCGCAGCAATGGAAATCCGACTGGCCCCCCTCAGCTGGCTGCTAATTAATGCCTTACGAGTCTCGGCCCCAGAGCTGAGGAACCTAGGGTTCCAGGACATAACCCACCGACAAACTTGTCGTCAGATCAAAGACCCAGAACAGAAGTATCGCAATGGGGAGTGCAATCTCAGGGACTGTACCGACAAGTTGGAATTCAAACTCCTACTACTTCCAATGCCCGCATTGCTTCGAAGAAACCGATACATTTGTTGCGGGATATAGGAAATACTTTCCACTTCACTCGCGTTGTTGATGACATACATATTTGTAGTAGCTTATAGTTGTGGCCGTGCACCAAACCCCCTTGGACAAGTCCTCCCTGCAAGAAGCCAAATGGATCTTGCAAAACTGCTGCACCAACCAATTTTTTTTTTTGAAGGATATAATTCCTGACAAAAAAAAAACTCAAAAAAGCCAGTGGCCATGCATGTGACCCTGTCATGTGGACACTTCAAACAAATTTTCCACGTGCTAGACACTATGGCACTGAAGTGTCTTATGAAGAAGAAAAAGTATCCAACACAGTAAATTTTGCAATTCTGAGGTTGGTAAATTTCATATAATACACCATCAAATCCTCACACACCCATGTACTTAAAGGGCTCATTACTCTAATCAAACAAAACAAAAAGGGTTCCGGCCAATAATACAAGCGCAAAAAAGGACTTAATTTGTGATTTGCTCAAGGAGACAGGAAGTCTTCATGGGCCTCAAAATTGATATGTGTGTAGAATGTTTTATATGATGTTGCACTTGATTTAATCCCTAAAGCTCAATATAACACTCAGTGGAAGTTTTGCCAAAGGGTTGGCAAAAAAAAAATTGTAAAGAATGAGCTCAAAAGAATGATGATCACAAATTGAAACTTGTCCATCTAGTACATGATTGAATCTCCTGTATTTTTGGGACAAGTTTTAACAATTTGTTAAAGCAAAAAAGAAAAAAAAAAAGGAACAAATAGAATGCCTTGTGTCAGAGGAACATGATAATGAATAGGGAGAAATCAATGAAAAGACTCCTAGTCCTCTTTCATGTCATTTTTGGAGTGGAAATTCACCCGGTGGATCCCACTTTTCACTCACTGAAAGCAACTGAAGGAATCACTTTTTGATGATTCTCACTTACGTGATAATCAAAAAATGGGAAAGTCCATTGTATTCCTTTTTTTCATTTTCTTTCATTTATGTCAGTCTAGTCATTCTGACTCTTTTTTTTTTTTTTTTTTTTTTTGGAAGAGGATCCAAGATTCTGTAAGCCAACCATCAGCTGAAGTTAATGTGAAAAATCAGGTCAATTTTTTCTTGGTTCTACATGATATCATGTATTTTATTTGATCATGGTGTGATCAACATTCTTTTCAACCCATTCTCTATGTACACTTTTTTCCAACCCTGCATCAGTATGAAGTGTGATCATGAGCCTAATGATGAAGTGAGCTAGGCCTGTTTGTATATGTATTTTGTGTTGATTCATGATTCCTGTTGAAATCCGGCTGATCGGAGAAGTCGGCTCGAATAAGGTCATGATTTGTTTGGTTGAAAGGATTTGGAGGGTGGGCGCGGTGGGGTGACAGTGGAAATGGAGTTGCGGTTATATGTGAGTCAGCCGGTTGAAGGACTCCCGCGGCGGAAGGCCATCATTCATTTCAATTTCAATTTCACCGTTTCGCGGACAGCGGCGAAACGGAAATCTGATCAACAACAAATTAAAAGGAAGAACGGTAAAAGGTGAAAAGGATCAGTAGTTAGCTCAACGGATCAAAGTCAGAGAGTCAAAGCGGAAGAACGAAACGAGAAGCCACTACTAACTATAACTAACTACGTTACAAACTTAAATATTGATTAATTTATTTACTTTGACTGTAGACACAAACAGAATGATGATAAAAGGGTAAAAAAAGATCACTGCACCCAGCTACATACAATATATTCATGATGACTAGAACTGAGCACTGACTATGTACATAACACACACAGATCACCCAGCAAACAGGAATCATCACCCCTACTGAAACAACTCAATACACCACAAAAACAGAAACAGAAACAGAAACAGAGTAAGATCATCGGATCATCACCATCACCAATCAAGCCGGAGCTGGAGCCGGAGCCGGAGCCGGAGCCGGACAGGAACGCATCATCACAGCAGTCCACCCCCACAAGATCGGACACCATCGAGCGACGCAGCTTCCAAGGGGACCACCACCGACACCGATACATGACCTACACCCAACCAACGAAGAAGAAGCAACAAACCAAACGATCCCCGCTAACCACTAACATACACTCACCCCACGACCAACACCAACACCAACACCAACACCAACACCAACATCAGACGAACACGAACAAGAGCACGAACACGAACACGAACACGAACATGAACACGAACATGAACATGACGGTCCAGCGGCACCTCCATCTGGGTGCACCCACGAATGCACACTACTCGCCACACTACGGCGCATCCACACAACGAGCTCCCACCAGCAAACGCAAGCCGCCCCCGCCCATCTCACCCCTAGGCTCGCACCAGTCCGCAGATGACTTCATCGACACTAGCCCCATCCTCCGCTCCCTCACCCCTCAAACTCCATCCCCACAATCTCACTCACACAGATCCTTAGATCCCTCTCCCTCCCGCCGCTCCGTCGCTAAACTCTCCAAAAGTCGATCCCCCAGCCCTAGCCCTCGCTCCGGCGCCGCTCTCGTCAAGAAACTCGGCTCCGCTCTCGCAGCCCCGTTCAGGAGCGCTAACTCGAGAAGAGGTAGGCATACTCCTCTTCTGTTCTCATTCACTGGAAAGAAAAAAAAAATTAGATAAAAAAAAATGAAAAAGAATGCCAGAAAACATAGGAAATGAAGAATAATAATGAAAATACAGAAGATTAAAAAAAAACACACACACACACCAAAAAAAAGAGGAAAAAAAGAGAGCTGACATTTTTACACACTCTCCTTAGGCTCTGATGCATCAGAAATCGGACTCAGTATCCAGGAAGTGAGTCGAATGAGCGCCTCCAGCTTCCCGGGAAACATGGCCCTGCCCATCACGTCCAATCAGGGCTCACACGAACACTTGCCCTGCATGCCAACAGTAGGAGCCGATCCGCAAGAACTCCTACAGGATCCTTCTCAGCCTCTGACCCATGCTCAGAAGATCATCCACGATACCCGGAGCCGTGAGGTGATGTCGATCCTGCCCGAATCGCCCGAGCGAGTGCTGCGGGTGGTGAATGGCTCAGCCAGCCTCAGTACCCGAGCAAGCAACCAATCGCCAACGACCACCAGCGACCAGGAGCAAACGCTTAACCTATCGTCTTGCAACACCACCCAACCGTTAAGCATTGCGCCGAACGCCTCTCGGCGCTCCTTCCAATCCTCCACCGCTCAGCACTGCTCTAAGTGTGTAGATCTGGAACACAAGCTGAGTGCGGAGGTGGAGCGGTCTCGAGCGCTGGAACGAGCGCTCGAGGAACAGACGCATAAGTTGGAACAATTTAGGAACTGGTCCACCGCCAAAGTCACCACCCTGGACCATGCCCTCCAGGCCCAAGAACGTCTGCTTCAGCAGGTGGAACGACGGATGGCCGAGAAACACGACAAGCCGGACATCAAGAGCGACTACCTCATCGCCCTCCAGAAAGACTTTGTGGAGCTCAATACGCGTCTGGCAGCCTTGGAGAGCAAACAAGACGGGCAGGAGGGGGAGCAGGAAAACGAAGATAATAATCATGATGATGCTGATGGACAAGGGCGCTTCCGAGACACGACGCAGGCGCTCGCCTACGCGCATTCGCAATCCCCGCAACAACGGGCCGTGCTTGGGCGGACGACGCCATTGTCGCAGGTGACGCGGCTGCTGGAGGAGGCAGATTCATCAGGGCCTGAAGGGTGGAGCCAAAAGGTGCGGGCGTACTCGACGCCGCCGCTAGTGGTGGGGGGAAGTCGACGGACGGCGGGAGGTGGGGAGACGCCTTCGGAGCCGGGGACGCCGCGGAAGCCGGGGATGTCGCCCTGGAAACCATCGTCGCCGGCTAACCTGGCCTCCAAACTGGTGCCCCCCTCGTCCACCCCGGGCAGCCCGGGCGGCGGCGGCGGCTCGCGCTCGGCGCCCGCCACGCCCTCGCGGAGCCCGCGCCCGCGCTACACCTCCGCGCTGGGGGCCAAGGCGCCCTCGCCGCTCGGCTTCCGGACCGCCGCGACCCCGGAGTCCGGGCGGATCCCGGCGGCCTTCGTGGGCTCGAACGGGAGCAGCCCAACGAGTAAGACTCCCTTCCAACTCCGCCTGCATCCATGACACACACACACACACACACACACACACACACACACACCTTCTTCATCATCATCATCCTGTGTTGCTGACGAAACGTTGTGTGCCCATTTGTATTTGAACACAGAAGACTTGCCCGCCGCGCGCGCTCATGGGTACCGGCCATCGCTGGACCGTTCGGCGGCGGCCAGCGAGAGCGGTTTACGGAGTCCTCCTGGCCAGCCGGCGCGGCACTATGCGCGTGCCACAGTGGCGTCGGCCCGCTCCGCCGGCTCCCCGCACTCGTCTCGCCCTCATGTACCCCTCCAGCCCTGGAGCGCTAACAGACCCGCTGCTTTCCTCCGCATCAACCCCGCCCCATCGTCCGTCTCCCCCCTCGCTTCTTTCCCAAACAAACCGCCCCTCCTGTCTGGCGCTAAAAAAGCGGCCGTGGGCGACCTCATCCGGATGTTTGATGGCCCTAAATAATGCCTATTCTTCTTCTTCTTGCTTATTCTCATCGTTTTTCTTTCTTTTTTATCTTTTTGTTTTTTTTTATGGTCGTTAGTTATTGAACAATTTATCTGTTTCTTTTCTTTTTTGTCGTTTTCTTGAATTGATCTGTTAGTTTTGTAGCCAAATCTCGTAGTGACTTTTTCAAGTTCCTTTTTGATGTGATGTGGTGTGGAATCAGTTCCGTGTTCGGTGTTCCCCCGATCTTCTCCCGGGGGACGATCACCGGATATTACCTACATAATTACAACCAGACTTGACATCAAACAAGAAGAAGTTAAAGAAGTAGCACACAAATCTCAAGATGGATGGTGAGCATTCTCTTAATAATATAAAGACTAACTTATATAAAAAGACAAAGGGAAGAAAAAGCACTGACATACATAAAACAAACAGTCAAACCATTCACACTCTCCTCACCCACAAACCAACCACCACTACCACTACCACTACCACTACCACTACCACCACCACCACAGTCCTCTTCATCCGCAACATCAACCGAATCTCAACAACAACAACAACAACAACAACACAAGCAACAACGACCTAAACAACAGCACACATCACAACGGCCATCCAAACAGCAGCAACAAGCCAAACAACAGCACCAGGCGAAGCCACATCAACAGCATCAGCATCAGCATCAGCCTAAGGAACACAAGCAAGCGAAGAGAGGATGTGGACATCAGGCGACCAAGCTGTGGACGGAGGAGAACGACTGGGCGATGAAGAACATGATGACGATCCTGAAGATGCTGGAGACGAGCACGGGGACGGAGCCGAGTATGGCCACCTTCTGTCTCCTCTGCCGGACGGCCACCAGCCCCCGTCTTATCTGTCTCGGCTGCGGAGGCGTGTTCTGCTACGATAACCCGGACCTGCCTTCACCCTGCTTCCTCCGCGCCCACTCCTCTAAGCCCGCAAAGTGCCACCTCGGTCCGTCCTCTCTCCTGTCTACTTCTTTAACCCACCTTTTACCACTCTTTTCATTCTCCTTCACCTCCCACAGGCTTGGACCTCATCTGTAGGGAACTCCTATGCATGGTCTGTGGAACCATCGTCCAGCCCGACGACCAGGAACTCAAGCTGCTCAGCCGTCCGTCGTCTTGTTTTTTTTTTTTTTTCATACTCCAGCCTCTCCTCCTCCTGCTCATCTCCTCACCACTGTTGCCCTGTCCTAGAACGGCTGTTCCCGTCGCTCAAGCGGACGTTCATACCGGGCTCTTTAACGCGGACCACGAGCACAATTTTCCGTGAGTGGAGCATGACTAGGGGAGCAGTGAATGAGGGCAAAAAGAAAAAAAAAAAAATCTGACGCGAAAACATACATAGCCGCACGGGGGTTCCGGAACCTGGGGAACACGTGTTACATGAATGTGGTGCTGCAGGTGATGCTTCGGATCCCGGAGCTACAGGCGTACCTTTTGACGGACCACCACAACCGGCTGAAGCACCGGGCGACGGATGAGGTGAGCAGCTGCTGCGCGTGCGAGCTGGTCGATATCTTGCAGCACTATTCGCCCCTCTCCGCCACCGCCTCCACCTCCGCCACCGTTGGGGGTACCGCCACCGTCGCCGCACAGAACAGGCTCGCCGAATCTATCAGCCCCGTCGGCTTCCTCTTCGCCCTCTGGGTTAACTCCGGCGACGGCGAAGACTTCGCTGGCTACCGCGAGTCCGACGCCCATGAGTGCTTGCTGGCTTGTACATCTCTCTCTCTCTCTCTCTCTCTCTCTCTCTCTTTCTCTTATCACTCGTGTGGCCTCATTGGAGAGTCTCTCTCACATCGCTTGCTTGTTTATTTATTTATTTTTGGATCTGCGGCACGCGATCAAGGTCTGAACCAGCTCCACGCGGCCACACAAGTGTCGAGTGCGCTCCCAACAGGCCTGCCGCTCCCAGCCGCCGCAACAGCCACAGCAGCAGCAGGCACAGGTACAACAACCACCGCCATCGCCACCACCACCACCACCACCGCCACAGCGGCAGCAGCAGCAGCAGCAGCAGCGGGAGGTAGCAGCGGCGACGCGAGCACCTGTCAGTGCCCGATCGACCTGCTGTTCCGCTGCGAGCTGACGAGCTCGGTGGTGTGCGGCAGCTGTGGGACGCGCAGCGAGAAGGTGGATCCGCTGCTGGATCTGTCGCTGGAGATTGGGCATCTGGGCCATCTGGAGGTGCTGCGACTGGAGGACTGTCTGGACAGGTAACCGTGCCGTCTCCCCCGTCCCTTTCTTCGCTGCTCGCTATGGCTCACCAGCGCCACAACGCAGCTTCACCAAGGCCGAGCAGCTCAACGAGAAGTGCTACACTTGCACCCACTGCCAAGCCGCCTCGCCCGATACCACCAAGGCGCTGTCGATCACGCGGCTACCACACATCCTATGCATCCAGCTGAAAGTGAGTCCTGCTCCCCTTCGTGATGGCCCCCGGTGTGTTGCTCCTCGCTCACCTCACGCATCTCGCGTCGTGTGTCTGTGTGTCTCATATAGAGGTTCGAACACCACGGATCGGCGTCTGTCAAGCTGGACCGGTTTGTCAAGTTCCCGCTGGTGCTGGATATGAAGCCGTACACGGCGGCGCCCGACGGCCCCGCGGAGCCGCCCAGCCCGGGCCTGTGCGTCGTGCTCTCCCTGCTTGCGTATTTCTCCTGCGCTCCCTGCTGATCCCGTACGCCTTCCCACCTCTGGTGTCCCCGCGCTCGGCTCGGTCGCTAGGTATTATCGGCTCACTGGCATCGTGCGTGCTCTCTCTCTCTCTCTCTTGTGTTGTGGGTGGTGTACAGGCTTGCGCAGCTGATTCGGTCTCGTCTCGCCTCAGGTCCGCCATCAGGGTAACGTGGCGTCGGGCCATTATCAGGCGGTTGTGTATCAAGACGACCAGGTGTGGTTTCTCCTTTGCCCCATTTTTTTTTTCTCACCCAAGTTCTGTTGTGATGCAATGAAGACACTGAAACTCAACTTTTTTTTTTCTCGTGTGTTCCCAACCAACATAAAAACCCCCACCAAACCCCTCCTTCTCATCCTTTTTCGTATGTAAATGAAACCCTTTTTTTGAGGGGGTAGTATTTCTGCTTCAATGACGAGACGGTCCAGGTGGTGACGCTGGCCCAGTTGCTCAAGCTCGAAGCGTACCTGCTCGTGTACTCGTTCATCAGCTAGCTAGCTGCTGGGTCGACTGGTTCGACGCGACGGCCACATCCATGGGCTTCGTCTATGTATGTCGGGCAGGACTTTCACCCACACGGATATGTTCTTGGAAAGCAATGCTCCTCCGCACAAGGATCGCCGCCATGGTTCGGCATGGTGTCGGGGCTGCAACGCCACATCGTTCGCAACGGATGAGACCATTATCTGCATGTATAGTGCAAGCAGGGCATTCTTCAGTTCCCAAGTCACACTCATGTCATATACTACGCAGTCGTGGAGCAACAGACGACAAGTTGGTGGGCGTCAAAGCCTACCTTTTTTTAAAGCCAAGTCTGGAGGTCACACCACATCCCATTGACGATGCTTCTCTCTCTCTCTCTGACACACCCAAGCGCCTACGCACATACGCCGAGATCGGGAAAGATCCAAGCCTTCTGAAGTTATGTAGTTGTTGACATTCCTTATTGCTCATCATCAGCTTGTGAATCACAAATCACATCACCTCCCCGTCGTATTCATTTTCGATGTCATCTACTTGTATGTATGTATGTATTTAAAGTAGGAAGGAAGATCTCCCCACTCTCTCTCCTGGTGAAGGAAAACCATACTCTGTTAAATGTCCACATCTCGAGTAATATGTATTTACATATTTAGATCAGAAATTGAAAATCCGTTGCATATAATTCATTGGGCATATTTCTTAGTCATGCTACATCGTTTCAATTTAACAATCAACAGAGGTGGGGAGTCTTGATCCAAGAAAATGCAGATTTTCTTGTTAACTAGGTATGTATGTATCTCAGTTGTATCCATCATGTCATGGTGCTGTAAGTTAAGTGCCCCACAGTAGGTGCCATCTAGATTGAATTGATGAAAGGGGGGAAGGAATCACGCCAAAAGCCAAAAAAAAAAAAGGGAGAGAAATTTTGGAAGAAGCCCCTCTCCGATGCTCAGCACATCAATTCAAGTTCGACATTGAATGTGTACCACATTGCATGGCTACATTCTTGCTCCGGTTGGTTGCTGGTACATGTTGTGATAACAATATACACCATGAGAAGTAAAAACGGAAATTTTCTAGAACACAGCCAAACGAAGTCGTGCAGCAATCAACCGGGGGTCTGCGTATCACTGACGGATCGAACATAGTGCCAGAAAGCGGGAATTCATCCAGCTAATTCCAGCCTGAAGTTCACGGGGCTGAGTGGAGCTGAGCAGAGTATCAACTGCGACGTATACGACCTGCTGGCGCAAATTACATAGTCGCGTGGCCGGTAGGGCATGGCAAGGACGGCAAGTGTCGTAAGGAAATCATGAGTCATTGCATCTAACATTGTTCATCGCAGATACGTAGGCAGGGGATGAACAGAACGGACAAATAACTACGTAAAACCCCTTCATGCTTTTTTTCTTATCGAAAAGGAAAGGAAATAACACCGTCACAAGCGCATCAATTTAGGAGGGAAAGGATCAAACAAATACGAAGCGATGAACATCATAAAAAGGAGGTCCGTAGTAATTTTGGATGCATGAAGAGCAAGAGGAAGCTGGAGGACTTGAGAACAGGGTAAAACGGGAAGGGTATCTGGACTGATGTGGTGCCTGATAAGCACAACGATCGCTCCACGTCAGGTCGACCGCTAGAGCTGCGAGAAGATCGGTCCAGGCTGGGAGGGAACAATCATCAGCGCGGCTCAGAAGAGAGTGAACAACAAAGTGGGAAATCGCAAGGCTTACACGCTTCAACATATTGGTGCATGCTGCATGAAGACTCCTTACGAGTTGTGGTCTTGCTTCTTCTTGGTGTCCTAATGAAGTTCAGACAGATGTACAAATGTGTAAGCCACCCGTGCAATCATCATTTGGACCGTTCTGCTGGGTCCAGGCCTGGTATGAAATGACGAGGCCCGGTTGGGAGACTGACCTTTACTTCCTTAGCTTGGTAAGGGTAGGGGGACCAACCGTAGGGGTTGTAAGGGTAAGAATCGCCGTTGCCCTGGTTGACCTCGCAGTTGACCCTATCACCAACATTCACAATCACACCGCCCACCGAGTTCCCACAGTTCACATCTTGCGCGGTAGTAGAACCCGGATTGTAGCCGGGAGTAACAACATACGGGTTGGGGTAGGGAGTAGGATACGGGGAAGCGTTATCACCTTGGTTCACTTGGCAATTGATGTCGTTGCCGACGTTAATGCCGACAGCAGCATTAGTGTTCCCGCATTCGACGCTCTGGCTTGCGTCGGGTGATGGATATCCAGGCCAGAAACTGGCGGAGACGTAGCTGAAGCAAGCCAAGGAAGCGGCAACAAAGAAAGTGGAACGCATCTTGTCTTGGGTAGAAAAAACTTGGGTTATTTGGGGATGTCTTGTGAAGGGGCTGTACTATGCTAAAAAGGAGCTGGATGGGATGGAGATCCTGGGTGTGGTATGGAGCAGCTGAGTGAAGGTGGAAGGAAGGGTGGGTCATGAGCAGCTTTTATGTCTTTCCTGGCTCTCTCGGCAGAGACTGACAGACTGCACGGCTTGAACTTGCTCGCACTTCGGAATCAGGTTGGGATGCAGTCAGCTCCAGTTGAGCTGGCCTGCTGGCCGGGAGACTCTCATGCAGGCTGTGGCCTTTAGAACAATCTTCGTCAGATAATGTGATGAAGCCAAATATATTAAATGTGGTATTGAAATTTCTACATACTGGGGCCAAGATCGAGGAGCAGGTAAGAGCGGTGCAACAGCGGTGAGTGACCAGCTGACAGGACCTGACTCGGATGGAGAGGTTTGGTGGACAAGCTGTTGACAGTGTGATCATTTTCTTTTTTTTTTTTCTTTTTTTTTTTTGAATTGGGGAAGCTAGTGCTTTTCCAATAGTTACCAATTTTCCCGTCACACACAGAAGCACACAGACGCCGGACATCGCCGGACTGTCAGAAGGGTCGAATGTCTTGACCCAACTCTCGGGCAATATTGGCTCCGGCGAGGCGATGCGGGGGCCATGCAGAGTTCGCAGCGCACTTGTCAAAGACTTCAAGCTGAAATCGGCTTTCTGGAAAAGCCTGGAATAGGTGACGAACAGAAAAGACTCATATTATTAACTCTCGAGGAGAAACCTTTAACATTGGACAGATCAAACTCTCCCCTTGGGGAGAGACTTTTTTAACATCGGGCAGATAACACCGGACAGATCCAAGTCTGCCGAGGAAAAACCTTTAACACCGGTTATGTACATAGATCAAAGTCTCTGATCTGAGGACATGGCTGGTGAAAGGACATAATCGCTCAAGTTGCCGTTCTCAGTCTTGAATGGACTTATTTGTCAACTTAGGGCAAAACCGACTCGAAAAAAATAAAAAAAATAAAAAAAATAAACTTTGTAGAATTTTTCGTTTCCGTTTTTATTTATGTGTTTACAATTTATGTACTTAGAAAAAAATTTAAATACAGTGGGGGACACCATATTACTGTAACACCCCGCCTGCAAAACTCAAGTTGAACACGTGGGGTGAATGTTCATCCATTGTGGGGGTCCAAAAACTTCAAAAGTGTCATTTTTGGACTCCTTGGAGGCTGTACTTACTAGAAATGACCTGGTTTTGCAATTGGACAAGCGGTTCTGATTTTTTTGTTTTTGTTGGTCAAGATTTGGGACACATGGCCTTATATCTTCCCATAAATCCATACATGTGTCATAAATACATACATATGGACTTATATTTATGCTTTAATATATAAACCTCAGATGTATATGCTCATTACTCATAATTACTTGCCAAAAGAAAACAATTGGCCTAATTAGCCACTCAGAATCCTGCAAGATTGATCAAACAGTGCTGATTGATCAATCAATTAGAGTGATCAATGATAAATCAAAGGTGATTGATCAATTACTCAAAATCAATTGATTGATTTTGAAGAACAAAGGTTCCATGATTTCTTGCTTTGCTTTTGTATGGACCTGCCACTATTCAGTTTCACATGATTTATTGGAAGTGTCAATCTGAAAATTCTGTTTGGAAAGTGCTTTATTTTAGAGATTAAACCAAGATTAGATCAAACCAAATGGTTCATGGAAGAGTATCTTGTGAGGATTGCAGCTTACATTCAACTATGTTTTGAAAACTCACAATGGCAAGTTTCCAGACCTTGTGATTCTACGTTTTGTTAGAATGTCTTCAAAACCATGTGGCAATGTATCCAATTCTTCCTTCTTGCCACTAAAGCTGATTCTCCAGTTCTTCAATTTGTTCCAATATCAGATATTGCTTCAGGATGATTTGATTTTTTTTCCAAATTATTCTTCAGTGCCAACTTTCCCCCTGCTCTTCCCCCACCCCCTGGGGGATTTTTCAAAAAAATTCTGTGCTTCACATTTGGGACACCTAAAATCTGTTACAGTAATATGGTGTCTCCCACTGTACATCTTCCATACTATCATTTTACACACGTTCACTTTAAAACTTGTAGTCCTCAACTTCAAATTCCATGACCACGATCTTGTCACGTTCCTCGCGACGCATCACGCGACGCGACGCGTTTCTTTTTCTCTATAAATACCTCGCTTTTGTAGATAGTTTTCCCTCAAGGGATTTATTCTGTTAACATATTGTATTTCTCAAAAAGCTTGGATGCTTTGCTAGAAAATGATTTTTACTCAAGCTTTTACCAGTCATAGTTATGGAGTATTGGGTAACCTAGTGGATTGACGGGCCAAGATTACAATGGTTGTAACCATTTTCCAGTCATCAAAATATGAAACTTGGCTTTGAGAGGACAAAAACAAGTCCATGGATGTCCAACATATTTGAGAAACACAATGCTTAAAGCCTTCTGAAAATTTATTCACCTTTTTCTTGGATACAAGTACATATCCCCCTGCAAAAGTGTGAAAATACCTGCCTTAAGTTTGATCACTCTTGGAAAACCTCAGTGATTCATTACATTATTCATGCCTTGTGCATTGATATATGTACTGAGTGAGCATAGAGTGATGCAAATGCAAGTTAACAATTAACCAGAGAATGATGGGAAAATGTTCATACCTGAACTTTCGAGGCGGCGAGTGGCGGGAGAGAGCGAGTTGGGTCATGAGCAGAGAAAGTGTATAGTTTGCAAGAAACGGGAATTAAGAAATAGATCAGCGCTAAGAAGTCACTAGTGCCCTCCAATGGCCGTTCTGCGCTGGTCATCGAGAAGTCTCGTCGTGTGTATACCATTTTTCAGGCAGATATTTAATATCTTTAAATGTTGCCATCCGCAAAACGGCACTTTTGGAGAAATTAATAAGAGCACATAGGCCAAGAGAACATCACAAGAACTGAAGTATTAATTAACTTGTCAAACCTGACCTGATCTGAAAACATGAAAAGGCTGCACAAGAACCCCCTTTGACAGTGAAGCTAGAACATACATTGATGGAAGGTTTCTGTGGATCCGAAGCATTCCTACGCAGTGTAGAGCTATGCGATATTAAGGTGAAAGGGATCAAGTTTTTTTTTTTTTTTTTTTTTTCAAGGAAGTCGGATATCCACGGGCGATGGTCCCGAATCAGTACTTGCAACTTTTTTAACCGAGCAAACCGGTCTCGAGGGTCGGCAGTCGGGACTGTCAAAGGATACTTATAACGGACAGCTAAACTAGTGCGTATCCGAACTTCATTGTGCATAACCAGTTCTTCTAAACTGGTGAACCGATCTTCAGGAAGCTCATGATCCAGTGCTAAACGAGTTTCAGGGGAATCCTCTGCTTCTAATAACGTGTTGAAGTAGCGTTGTTGATTTGCAGCCGTCTGTTCTAAGTTGCGTAACCAAGTTTGCTGAGATTACACTCTTGGATCAATGGTGAGATCCACGACCCTGCATTTGGGACATGTAAAATATCCATAGTCTTCAGTCCATGTTTGGATGCAAGCTTTGTGGCATCTGTGCTTGTAGGATGGAAATGGTTTGATATCTTGACTAATATTTTCCATTTCTTTCAGGCACACTGTGCACTTTTTTTCGTAACCCACAACACATTTTTCAGAAAAACAACAGTTAGTGCTTTGGATAATCTCATGCATCCTGGTACATGATGAACTTGTAGTTTTACTACTTACATCTTCGGGTGCATCTTCTACGGTATGATGGGATCCCGTAGAGCTTTCTGCATGATTGCTTAGGGATGATGATTGAGAGCCCGTATTTTGCATTGATTTGAATGTATCATCGTATTCTCCGAAGAGCGATCGGGATGATTGACGCCCCGATGGAATTGCAGCTATATGTTGAACTTGCCACGGACAGAAGCTTTTGACGAACGGAGACGGCGTGAGCCTTAATTCTGAGAGTGTGATTTAGAAAGAAAAAAAAAACCCTTACCACAAATGTTAGCATTCTCCAATTCATTGTTTGGCTGCTGGAGTGAACTAGAACCAATGAGAAGTGGGAGAAGTGGGCCACCAGGGGAGAGCTGGGAGAAGAGCCGATCTCTTTCAAATGGATGATAATTTGCCCAGTGGGACGACACAAGTCTTGCAAGCTGCTATCCACGCTGAAGAGACATGATTAGTTGGGTCCGTACAACGGTTTCGAAACCACTTGCCAGACGCGTCTCAATATAAATATGTATGTATTCGCTGGCGGACGGTTCTTCCGAACTAACTGAGCTCGCTCTTCTTCTCGCTGTGTAGGCCCACCCACGGTTAACCGGGAAATCTTACATCTCCATTCCTCTCCCGAACTTCGATGCGAGCTGGATCGCGGCGGCGCGACGCGCCCCCACAGGTGGGAGAGAGGCTTTGTTAAGCTCAATCTCAATGTGTATATTACATTCAGGCTCAGAGCGGTCTGATTTCTTTGATCACGGCATTCCCATTGATCTCTTGATCGCTTCATTCCAGTACCCTCAATGCTTTGGGCTCTAGCTAACCTACCACTCTATCTTGTGGCACGCAGCCCGACGTTCAAGGATATCAGCAGGAGCATCAACAGCGACGAGTTTGACCGGTTGCTCACTACACAGCTGATGGGCGAGGCCGACATGATGAGGAGGGTTACTAGAATTGTTTCGAATGACATTATTCATCACGCTCATAGAAAGGAGGCAGGGAATGAGAGGATCAGAGGGACAACTAGAGCTCTTCTTTCCTCGATCACGAGAAAAAAAGGGATTCACAAGGGCCACAGCTTGGCAGGGAAAAGAGCAGGCAGTCACGAGGAGGCAGACATCATGAAACAAAGGTGCATATTAAGTGTGGATGCGAAGAATCGAAGAGGAGGATGGAGGACGGAAAAAAAATAGAGCCGGAAAAAACACAACCGTCGTTCCACGTGAAGTCGATCGCTTATAGAACTGCGAGATGACCGGGCCAAACTGAGAGAGCACTCCATCAGCCGCAGTGCCAATTGATAGTGAACAGAACGGAAAGGCTCATAAGGCTTACCCGCTTCAACACGTCGGCGCATATTGGCATTACACGAGGATTCTCTACGATTTGTGGTCCTCCTTCTTCTTGTCCTGATGAAGTACAGACAGACGCACAAATATGTGAGCTATCCGATCATCATTTGGACCGTTCTACCGGGCCCCTTAGATCAACTTTCGAGGCCGTGCTGGGGGACTTACATTTGCTTCCTTAGCTTGGTAAGGGTAAGGGTAAGGGTAGTAGGGGCTTGAAGGGTAGCGGTAGTTAGGGTCGTAGGGGGGATTATAATAATAGGGGGGATAGTAAGATGCAGGGGGGTAAGGGCAGTAGTACGGGTTATAGTAGTACGGATCGCAGTAAGGGTTAGAGTCCGCGGGGGGCCGGGGGTATTGGTAAGGCGGGTATTGTGGCGGGTATGATGGAGGGTATGGGTAACCATCGCGCCACTTGACGGCTTGGCTTGCGTCGGGTGATTTTGACGCCTGGGCGGAGACGTAGCTGAGGCAAGCCAAGGAAGTGGTAACAAGGGCGGCAGAACGCATCTTCCAAGAAACACTGTCCAGTGAAGGGGGAGGGACTGGTTGCGAGTGAATGGGATTGGGATTCTATTTTCTAGGTGCGGATGCAGCAGCGGGATGGGGGAGCGCTCGGTCACAAGCAAGTGAGCTTTTATGGACCTAGCTCGCCTGGCAAGGATTGCTCAGCTCGAGCTCCAGAACCAGGCTGGAAGACGGTCAGCTGAAGCTCCAGCTTGCCTTGCTGGCCTGATGACCGATAGATTCTCATGCCCCAGAAAACCCCTCGTCAGCAAGTGTGACACGCACGTTCGCAATGTATTCAAATTGGTTTCAAATGTTAGAAAACATTCGGGAGAACTTTCTGTCGTGCCCACATAAATTTAAGCAGGCAGTAACAGCGGCAAGAGGCGGAAAGTGTCCAGCTGTCTGGACTTAGCGGAGATTTTGTGGACAAGCTGTCAACTCCGGCCACACCTCTCTAAAATTTTAATTGTTAAAACCTTTTTTTTTTTTTTACTAATCTAAACGAGCGCGTGTAGAACCAAACTATAGAATAAAGAATTTGAAATTCTAACTACATAAAACTGAAGACAAATAAATCCATAAACAAAAAGTCTTAACAATTAAAATTTTAGACAGGTGTGGCCGGAGTTGACACAAGCTTATTGATAGGTTGATCATTTTTGAATTGGGGAGCTGAGCTTATACAACAATCATATTAGTCCGGTTCACAACCCGCTGTTTATGCTATATTTTAGCAGCTTTTTATTGCTGCATCAGCAACATGCAGGTCATAAGTTTAAATTGGACCTTGTATGATGCTTCAAAGTTTGGGTGAGTGATCCCAGCCATTATGCAAGTTTTGATGCACAGCACGCTGAACAACCATGCATAAACTATACAAAAACAAGCAGGGGGTCATAAATTCCAGCAAGCTGAAACCAGCGGGTCGTGAACCGGACTATTGTTGCAATACTTGCAAATGTTTGGATGCAGGCGGTGTGCACTTATGGCGTTGGGCAGGTCAGTCTGTCAGAATGTAAAGAACCTCCGTAAACAGAATCGGGGTTTCGGTTGGCTGGACAGGAGTTTTTGTAAAATGATAACATTGATAAATTGAAGCTGAAAAGAGAATGTAAACAAAATAAACCTCATGAGGGAACAAACAATCTGAACAAAAGAGCTGTACTTATAACAAATTTGACGCGTACAACTCCACCACGGACGGCCCTAAAGTTTTTTGGAACCCATTCTCAACGTGCGCTACCAATCGTAGTTCAAAGCTTAAATTTTCATGCTTTAAGCCGTTTAAATCCATTCTCCCACAGAGTCCAACCTTTTTTTTCGTGGGACCATGGGTATTCCTCCTTTTTTTCGGTTCTGAGAGTCGTAAATCCATTGTCCCACAGGATTGAGGTTTTTTTTTGTGGGACAATGGTCTTAATGCCCAGATCTGATGGTGCAAGTATCAGAAAGCTTAAAAGAAAGAACCTTCCGCAAGAGAACAAACAGGAGCAACCTTCAACAGCGCTAAGTCGCAACTCTGAAGGGGACCTCTTATAAAAAAATACTTTTGTGAATCATGCCAATGGCATGTTTTTCTGTTGATACTTTGAGAAATTGAGGTCTCTCAGAAGAGAAAAGCAGTAAGTTAAAAGGAGGGACAATACGCAACATCTGTTCCTTGCAAGTATGAAGAGTTAGTCAAGTGGTCAGCACGCCTGGCTTGCCATTCCAGGCTGCTTCCAGGGACGGGTTTGATCCCACTTTTGGGCCTGCGAACCCCATGTTTTGCTGAAAAAACAGCCTGCTTGCATTTTTTTTGCGTGCGACAGTGGCACTGCCGGCATGAACCGGTCAAACACGGCAGTTCGAGCGGTGCTCGAACAGCCGTGTTCGACCGGTGGTCGGACAGGCACTGTCCGACCAAAGCACCTGCCGGCGGGTCGGACAGGCCTGTCCGATCAGTTCCTGGGACCGGTTGCACAGGACCAGCCGGGACCGGTCGGACAAATCTGTCCGACCAGTTGGCTCTCGCTTCGGTCGGACAGTGTCCGTCCGACCACCGGTCGAACACGGCTGTTCGAGCACCGCTCGAGCAGCCGTGTTCGACCGGTTAATGCCGGCAGTGTGGGTGTTGGATTTCACAAGGGTGTTTTTCTTTCTTTTCTCTCTTTTTATCTGCTTCTCACATTTCTCTCACATGTCATGTACATTTCACCAGTTGTATGTAGACACCTGAGGCAGCAGTTGTGGAAGGGATCTCTCCTCATCCTTCCACAACCATCAATCACTCACCCACCTCGTGCTCTGCTGTCTCAGGTGAGTTTTTCTTTCTTTTTCTCTTGTTTCGTTTCTTTTCCTTTTCTATTGAGCAATCTCATCCTTCCACAACCATCAATCACTCACCCACCTTGTGCTCTGCTGTCTCAGTCCTGATTTAGCTCAACAGGTTATGAGCCCGCGCTAAAAGCTTCAGCAAGACCGAGCACGTTAAATAAGGGTCTCAGTGAGTGAGGTACTGTGATACACCAAGAAGGATCACCTACGTTTCGTTTCGCCATTCGAGGATGGCGTCCGTGAACATTCCGTCGTCGTCAGACAAAATCGAAGCATCAGTGAACATTGGTCCCGATCTTTCTGCATCGTCCACGCACAAAACTTCAACGGCGAGACTCCCAATTCTCCAACCTCCCGGACCAGATTCAAACTTCCTGGATTGGGAGCTGGTCATCTCGTCCTACTTTGACTCAATGAATGTGGACTATGTCATTGAGACACCAATGCCCGCTGACCCTTCCCCGACGTGGATAGCCGACAACAAATCGGTCTGCGCGGTACTCACCCAAACCATCAGCTCTGCAAATCTCATCTCTATTCGTCCACACAAAAGGAACGCCTACGGTATGTGGCGTGCCCTCATCCAGGCTCATCAGGACTCCTCCACCGGGGGCCGTGTATTCTGGCTCCGCAAACTCCTCCTCGCAAGAATGGAGGGCGACGATGTCCTGGACCACATCAATACGATGGCGAAATCCTATGATTGCCTCAACTCCCTGGTAACAGTGGAGAAGCCCCTAACCCCCTCCGATGTTCATACCGCCGCTCTCCTCAGCTCAATCCCAGACGACTGGATGAGCTGTGTCTCACACCTCATGAACCCAGACGATGTCAAGACGGAATCTATCGTCCTTGCGCTCAAGAACGAGTACACTCGCCGTCAATCCCAATCAGATCTCGGAGCTACGGCATCATCAGCCAAAGCCAAATACAAATCAGACAAGCGCCCCGCAGATCGTGACAGGAAGTCTCGCCACTGCGATTTCTGTAACGCAGATGGTCACGACCTAAATACCTGCAACAACACCCGCAGGATTCTTAACGAGGTGAAGGCCAATCAGAAACCTTGCTTCGAAAGCAAGGATTCTGATAAACGACGTGGACCTCCTGTGAAATCCGAGGCCAGGGCGGGCCGCACGTCCGTTACCACTCTTGGTCAGTCAACTCCCGCCTCCGACATAGACGATGAATCCGATTTTTCAGGCTCTCTTGTCGATATCGTTGCGGGCAACGCGGTTGCTTCCTTGTTGGTTTCTCTCAACCCGTCGGCCTCGGCCAATGCAAACATTGACTCGGGCTGCTCCATGTCCATGACCCCTCATCTCAACGCTGTCGAATCTTCCCGTACCGACAATACCCCGGTCCGCTTGGCGGATCATTCCGTTGTTGAAGCCACCCACCGCGGAGTTTCCCGCCTCCC